>OV651830.1:12415981-12907922 GCA_927349885.1 Psylliodes chrysocephalus
CTGACTCAATTTCAAAAGGTTGAAGGAATTCCAAAACACCTTTTATGGCATAATAATTATTTTCAATTCTACATACTATCTTTAGCTGCTTTTAAAAACGTTCTAAGAAAGTCCAATCAGACCAATTTAATCCCTAAACTATTCCACACTTTTAAAATTTAATTACCTAAAAATATTAAAAACTATTTAAAATAACTTGTTTAGCAGACTGTACAATAGCTATCTTAGTCACACGTAGCGCGTTCTCTGTCTGGGCGTCGAACACCTCTAGAAATTTGATGAACTGTACAATGATATAAATGTAATGATAGAACTGTGGAAATATTTTTAAAAAGCTAATCAGAAAATTGATGAAAATACAAAATATTTTGTGTATATTTCAAAAAAGATTTATAAAATTTTTATTTATATATACTTTTCTTTTACAGGTCAGTCTTCAGTGAGATGCAGTAATAAGGTAAGATAGATTTTGAGAAAATTATTAGGAGTATGTACAGAGGATTTGTAGAAAGTAATTGGATAAACATATTTGAATATATTATGATATTTTTAGAATGTTTAATAATTTGTTTAGACCAACTTTTTAGTAAGTGTATGCCTAACAATAATTCAACAAAATTTTTCAAATAATTATCGTGTTTGTTTGTTTGTTTACTATCTAAATTTTTAACCTCTACTCACAGCCTCATTTTGTGCAGGCGCGGATACAAAGGAGGGGTGGGGGAAAAGGGTAATTGCCCTTTTTCCCTAGATACTGAAATGTATTCAATTGCAACCTCAAATATGAAAAAAATATATAGAAACTCAAATATACAGATTGTTGTTTTAAGGATGAACGAATTTATATATTTTTTTGTAAAGACTGGTACAGTCTGTTCGCTATACCTACGTGGGTTTCGAATTAACAAAATTATGCAAATTAGTCATTGACAACCAGTTCCGATAAGCTATTTCCCAAGAAATTAGGTAAAATTGCCCTAATGGTCAGATTTAAATTAAAATAACATTAGGGTAGGTACTAAATTTGTTACAAATATTGCAGTTGAATCGATTCTTTGCAAGTGTTGACATTGTATATATATTGTAAATTTAGTGGAAATTTTAAAAATGCCTAGACGTGTGTTAGATGTAGATAGTCTAATTTGTAGTGAACGTAAGTATTTTACGGATGAAAATGAAAATGACAATCCTTTAAAATCGGTAATGTCTGTACAACAACGCGTATGCGATGCTCTAGGAATTAGTGAAACCAAATTAAGAGGAGTATTACAAAATCACAATAGTGAACTGCCGAAAAAATCACCACAAAACTCGCCCATCATTGAAAACGAAAGATATTCCAAATGGAAAGAAATTTGAAATTCGTGATACCATTTATCGAATGAGGGCCAACAAGGAACATGTGACCTTAAATACAATTCTCTCGGAATTAATAGATAGAAAATTTGACAACATTGGCAGAACAAGTCTATGGCAAGTGATACATAACTTGGGTTTCAAATTTCAAAAGAAGGATAACAGAAAGGCCCTTTGTGAAAGAAGTTCTGTCGTGTACAAAAGAATGAACTTTCTAAGAAAATATTCTAAATTTAAAGAAGAAGGGACGAATTTTATATATTTAGACGAAACATGGATATTTTCTAGGGGTGCAATCAAGAGACTATGGCAAGATGATAACGTAAAGTCGATCAAACATACCGATGGAGAAGGGAAGCGACACATAATTTTACATGCAGAAGGGAAATTGGGTCTTATAGAAGGTGCTGATTTAATATTTTCATCTAAATCAAAATCCAGTAACTATCACGATAATATGAACACAGAAATGTTTGTAAAACGGTTGCATGAAAAACTTCTCCCAGGTTTAAGTGAGTCTAGCGTAATTATTTTAGACAATGCACCTTACTATTCTGAAGTATTAAACAAAATTCCTGGACTGTTGATAAAATTAAAGAATTGTTGACAAAGGAACATATACCATTTCCTCAATATAAATTAAAATCAGAATTATTACGCTTGACAAATATACACGCAAAACTAAAAACCTTTGTTGTGGATCAGATTATTGAAAGTTACGGTCATCAAGTTTTACGTCTGCCACCGTATCATTGCCAGTTTAATCCCATCGAATATATATGGGGAATAGCAAAACAATATTATGACAACCATATTGGGCCTAATGGTTATAGTGACGACGCAGTTCGGGAAACTTGGCGAAAAGCACTTTCAATTGCAACTCCAGAAGTGTGGCGGAACTGTATATCCAAGTGCGAGAAGTTAATAGAAGATTGGTGGACTCGTGAAAATAAAATAAACGAAATAAGTCCAATCATAATAACAATTAATGGTGATGACAGTGATGTTGATGACGATTATGATATTTTGGATGATAATGACTGATTTTCATTTTTATTGACAAGTTCAATTTTTTTTATTTTTCATTTGAAATTCTCTACTTGGAACAAATTTTTGTTAGAAAATATTTTATTTGAGCTAAATAACCCTCTTATTATACATAGACCATATTTTCTGTGTGAAGTGTAATATAAAATTATTATTAGGTTTATAATAGCCACATAAGACTCCATTAATGAAGAAGTTTAATTCTGCTCTCAATTATACAAAATATTATCCATTATTATTTAATTAAAAAGTTGTATATTATTTTTTATTTCATTTAACCAGTTGATATTTCCCCAAAGAACAGGTCAAACTTTCGGGTACTTACCTGAAAATACTCATAAAATTTTTAATCCGAAACCCGCGTAAGTATAGCGAATAGACTGTAGCTTCCTGTTACACAACCTGTCATCTAATGTATTACAACTGATATAGTAACTACAGCTGCCATCAAATACAATAGAAGGTATACTGCAACCAGAGATAATACGCCTCTATTACCAAATGTGGTTACTGGACCTAGTGATTCTTCTTTAATGGGATACCACCAATACCAATTATATTATTACGGATAAAGTAACGCTGTTACAAGCACCAGGTCCCCGGAAATCCTTAAGGAGCTTTCTTTTATCCTCAACAAAAAATATAAAAGCAATAATAATAACAATAACTGCCATGTTGTATTTATTCCTCTACTTCTACAGTTCTTGTCGTAAGCGTTAGCTTTTGATACACATTTCTTGATTAAATTCTATCATTTTCTTCGTCTTTCAATATTTGTAAAAGTTTGGTGATTGGGGCTTGGCGATTGGGAAATCTCTCCCTAAAAATTCTTGCAGACAGCGTTCTGTATGCCGCATATAAAAATTATTATTGTTTAATTATTACAATCTTTCACAGTACTACTTTATATTGCATGATTAAGTACTTATATTGAGCCCATAAATCTGTAGTAGCTTCATGTACATGTGTATATTGTAAATAACGTACTATAATAAATAAACTTCAATGTTACTTACCTTACCGCTTCAACACTGATTGCTAGGATATTCAATAAAATAATTTCCCAAAAGAATGTTCCAACTAACACTTTTAAATAGGATGGTTTTTTGTTATTTTCTAGATGCTTCTTCCATCTTCTTTCCAGTTTATTTCCGAGGTCTATAGAATCATGAACCTTTCTATGCCAGTACATATCATCTTCGGTCAGTTCTCTTTTGTAACCCTTTACAAAGTAAGGAAGAAGCCAACTATAAAAAAAAACATCGATAGAAAATAGCAGATTATGTTTGCTGAATACTTTTTGGCCGTTATTAGTTTATTTTCTTTGTATTAAGAGTTCTGTTGTCATCTTATTCAGTTTATCTACAACTCCTATGTTTGAAACGTTTTTGGTTCTATAGTGGTACTATTAATAACATTTTTATTACTTTAACCCTTCAGATCTTTAAGACCATTATTTGAGCTCTTAATATTGAGAAAAAAAACTCTAAAAGCACTTTATAGAACTAAATAACATCACAATTAAAAAATAGTTTTCTTTTTTACACTTACCAAAATAGTAGATTTGACAAAGCATTCGATCTATCGCGCGGGTTAGTTTTTTTTCCAGAAACTTGGGTTCCAGCTTCCTCCATGTTGGTTTTTTCCTGCAAGTAATCAACAAAATTTAATTAATACTAAATAATTTTGTAGCTACCATGTAATTGATGTTAAATGGGATCTACTACTTCTAATATATCTCACTTATTTATAGAAATATTTAAAGGAGTCCTTAAATTTTGTTTTATTCTAAGATCAGCTTGATAGTAATATACTTTCGTTCTTAGTATTTTCCCCTTTCTTTGTAACACCACTGGCTAAAGCGAGAGTTACAGAAATGCAATTTAATTAAAAAAAATCCATAACAACCAAATATCTCTCACAATTGGGTTGCACCGATTGTACCTAATATGTATTTCTAATTTTGACTAGATTATTTATTAAATTGTATTAGGGTAAAATATTACTAATATCTAAGCAACCAATATTACTTTGTTGTAATTAGAAAAAGTATATTATATTGTCTCGAAATTAATACAGTACTTACCTCTACTACAAACTATATATTTCAGGTACCACACGCGTAAAAAGAATTGACTGTATTGACATATTACTTAAATAGGTGTAATATACCTTCAGTATTATCTAACATTCCTATATTATCATTTTGCAGTATCATCAATGTCAACAAAACTTATTCATACCAGGTGATTGTTAATTTCAATGTAGTAAATACATTTATGTACTTAAAATTGGTTAAATTTTTTTACATGGAAATCATTGTCATACTTATTTTTGAATTTAAATAAAACTAAATCAGCCAAGAAATACAGGGTGTCCTAATGATATGTGTTATTTTGCTATAAGTTTTGCTTCAGTGACACAAAAATTATATATTACCTATACAGGGTGTTTTTTTAAAAATATCCCCTTTTAAATTCACCGTAACCAAATTTTATCAAATGAAAACGGGCTACTTTTCATTGGGACACCCTGTATATAATATTTACTTGTAAAACATTAAAATAGAGCAAACATTGAATTCGACCAACATACTAATTTGCAACATTGTTCCAATTTTTCACAAGTAATCCCAGTAGCGCTTCATCACTTTGGTTGAAAGTGCAGTTTGATATAATTTATATAGACCAGTGGTCGCCAACCTCTCAATGTGTTGAGCTACTTTGTTAAATTTGGAATAAACAGCGAGCTACCCACACGGAAGCCACGTAACGTAAATAACGTAAATGAAATAATCCACAGTTAATTTATCATTATATGTATTTATTTTACTATTTAACTGGTAACACATAATACATAGGTACTAATAATAAACTAATAACAAAATAACTAATATTACTAGTACGTACTTGTTCATAGCTACATTCCTACCTACCAAACGAAGGTGTTTGAAAAATAAACACAAACTTTTCCAGCCACAACGGCATGTCACGTAAGATTAAAAATAGTTAATAATAACGTACTATCATGAACATAAACATTGAAAAATAAAAAAGCACGTTCAATGAGAAGGCTGACACTCAGACTCATCGATAATTTTTTAAATGTTTGCAGTATAATTTGATACAGCCATTCGAATACAATTATCCAAATGTTCATCTGTAAGTCGATTGCGATATTTGTTCTTAATAAACTTCATATTGGAAAAAGAAGATTCACACAAATAGGTTGAACTAAATAATGCTTTCACTTTCAAGGCAACATGGCGTAGAACTGAATATTTGTCTTTACCTACAATAGGCCAGATACATTTGGTACTTGAGACTAACGATTTTAAGGCTAAATCATTTTGAAACTCAATTACTTCCATTTCTGTTGCAGCGATGTCTTCGCCAAAGTTCTGCATAACACAAGTTGCAAACTGTTGGATATCAATTTCCATAAAGGGTGAAACAACAAACTGCGGTACTAAAGCCATTTCGTTGAAATCCTCAAAAAGATTTTTGAAGTTATTCTTCAGGGTAGAAACTATTTCTACATGATATTTGCTGTCATAGGGTTCTAATGGATTTTGAGATATTTTTTCTGAAAGAATAGGAAAATGCTTGGCATCGCTGTTAATTAGGTTTTGTTCCTAAAACTCCAGCTTTTTGATAAATTCTTTTATATCAGAAATCATTTCCGCTAGTTCTTTGTCTCTCCCCTGAAGCTGCAAATAAAGTTCGTTTAATTTCTCTGTAATGTCCACGAGAAAACCAACATCTCTAAGCCAGATTGAATTTTCTAGTTCCGGAGTCGGTTCATCGCGTTGTTTGAAAAACTGAACTATGCCAGATAGGACATCATTAAAACGTTTCAGCACCAGTCCTCTACTTAACCATCGGAATTCAGAGTGAAGGAGTAGGTCCCCGTATTGACAGTCAACTTCATCGGCCAAGGTTTTGAATAATCTTCTTTGTAACGCTTGAGCTCTAATCTTGTTCACAATTTTTACCACCAGTTTCATAACGTTGTTTAGTTTCAGGAAATTTCCACATAATGCTTGCTGATGGATAATGCAGTGGTAACAGAGAAATTGCGGAAAAGTATCATCTTTACGACATAACGCCACGAGACCCTTATCACAACCCACCATAGCTACCATTTTCGATATTGGAATTTTCTCGGAAGAAATAATATTTTTTGAATGAGAAAACAACTCCTGTTCAGTAGTATGTCCTTTCAGTGGAATAAACTTCAAAAGATATTCTTTAATCGTAAAATCACTAAAAACCATCCTGACGAACACGACCATCTGGGCAGTGTCAACGACATCTGTTGATTCATCCAGTTGAAGTGAAAAATAAACACAGTTATCTAAGTCAGTTCTTAACTGTAAAAAAATATAATTGCTCATTACTTCTACACGTCTCATCACTGTATTAGCAGAAAGTTGCATATATTTTATAGCTGAAACTATCTCGTCTTTATTTCTAAAGTTGGCAAATAACGAATCAGCAGCTTCTAAAAACGCCTGTTTTATCATTTCCTCGTCTTCATAAGGTTTCAATTATTTGGGACACACGGTACGATGCTTCAGTTGCAGCCTTATTTTTGTCGACTGTTCTTAAAAATATTGATTGTTGTCCAATTAATTGCTTTTTAACTGTTTCAGTTTCTCCTTTCTGGCGGCAGAATGTAGTGGGAATGATTTTTCAAAATTAGAATGTACAGTTTTATGATGTCTCTCAATATTTCCTTTTTTAGCAACGGAGACCGAAGTATTACATAACAAACACACATTTTTATCTTTAGCTTCTGTAAAAAAGTATTGTTCTTCCCATTCCGAATGAAAGTGGTATGTCTTTACCTTCTTACAACTGCTTGCCATAATATTATTTTTTGTTGTTCTCTACTAACCCAACCGCTGGACGTTGGTTAAGCGTTCAGTTTTAAACTAAGCGCAATGTCGCCGCGCCGTGCGTATTTGTCCCGTTCAAAGCAATCCTGATCGTTCTCGAACACTAACGCGCTGGTCCGGCTGGTCGGTTCTAGCCGATTCTAGCTTGATGGCGTCAGCGACAGATCGCTCACCGCAACGTTGCCGCTGTTTATGTTTAATTAGATTTTTTTGTGGAATTTTCGGAAGCTTTTCTGATTTTTGCAGTTTGTATTTTTTAAATTAAAATCGTTGTGAGAGCTACCAGAATTGCCTCCGCGAGCTACCGGTAGCTCGCGATCGACAGGTTGGCGATCACTGATATAGACAAAATATTTTACCTTTCTGCAAGTCACTACTTTTTACGAACATTAATATTGCTAGATTTTCAACAGATTTGGCTTTAATTCTGTATTAAATATATCTTGGTTTTGATTAAAGAACCACTAGGTACATCTAGTGGTAACTAGGGTACCCAAAGTCAAATTTCCTCTTACTGGAAATGCCACAAATATCTTATTTGTATATTGTGACAATCAAATTATTATTTCACAATAATTCTTGTACATTATATTGGAATAATTCGAATTTACATAGAATCATTGAAAATAAAAATGCTTTAATAATTAGTCAAAATTAAAAAATAAAACTTCAAAGATTATTCGTCGACGTACAATATTTTAATGATGTAATTTATAGTAGGATTTGTAGGTTATCATTATTTGATGAAATATTTTTAGCAAACAATAATCTCAGGATAGCGAATCAATACTTACGTTCTAATGCACAATATAACACTATTAACAAAATTCTAAAAATTTAAAATTTACCAAATTTCCAACCTTGATTCTTATACCAATCCAGTAGTATCACTGAATTTTAAAAAATCCCCTACTAAATATATTTAAGATAGCATTGTATCTAATAGTTTAAAGATCTTTATTTGATTATTTAATATCAACTGATTAAATACGTTTAAATTATTAATCTTTTTACATAATAGATTATTATTATTTTCTTAGTTTTACTCACTATCAATCTAATAAATAGATAATTAATAGATGTATAAGTGATTCAATTAAATGTCTTTAAAGGAATTAATTTGACTCTTCTAGTTGACAAACAAAATACAGGTTTATTTTTTGATGACTTTGCCTCGCAAAATAAATAGAAAATTACACAATACAAATCTGGGACTGTCATTCGTCTTTCAAATACTAAAACTTACTGTAAATTTGATAAACGAAATAGTGTCACTCGCCTCTATGAGATAAAGTAAATAAACCTAACCTAAATAAGCATTATTTATGTAGTAAACTCACCTCAATTTCTAAAGACATTCTGCTTCCAATATAACAACAGCATAACACATAAAAAAAAATAAATGGCAAAAACCGACAACGCAAACCTCTAATTATTTAGAATATAGTGCTTTCTCTTGCTGGACATAGGATGAAATAAAACAACTACATAACCCATCTACTTCTTACAAATCAGAAATTATTCATTAAGTGTTGGCCTTTTACAACATTACCTACGGTAATTTTATGGTCGTTTGATACTTGGGAAGGACTAAAAGACCTCGTTGAAAGACACATGCTAAAAAGAATCACCATTTACTTACAATAAATTTCGACAAAACCTTTTTATCCCCTTCACAAGTTATGAAAACCACTTACCCGTGTATAATTTTTTTAACCGTACAAACACCAGATGGTAATTTAATTAGGAAGTCTACAAATTCTGTAAAATACCATCATATTCAATAAGTTATAAAAACTTTAAGAGTAATATTGTTTAAATTTAGGTATTTAGTAAACACACCGCCAACCAATTAAGAATTCTATATTATTCCCTAGTGGAGTCACGTATCAGTTACTGCAATGTATTTGGAAGAGCTGCTCATGTTTTATTTATTTATTAACAACCTGTATATCTTATTATATCGACTAAAATTAATAATGTAGATCTGCTTTTTTATCAAAAACGAGTTTAGTATTAATTAAATATTTTATTGTCTTAAATTTCTAAAATAGACTAAATCTCTATACATCACTGATTGAGTCTGTCTTTGATTCTTTGCTTTCTTTGGCTATTGAACTCAAATATTTGGCAGTAGCTCTGCCGGTTTGCATCACCAATGAACAGAACACCCCGTCAGGATTTTGCAGAAGCGTATAGGGATGATCAAACTCTACAGCTTTTCCATTATCCATAACCAACACTTTATCAGAATCCATGATTGTATGCAACCGATGGGCTATGGTAAGTACCGTACATGTTGCAAATTTTTTCCTAATAGTCGTTTGTATCAGTCTGTCCGTATGCGGATCAACATTGGCCGTGGCTTCGTCTAGAACTAGGATTTTGTTGTTTCGTACTATAGCTCGAGCCAAGCACACTAGCTGTCGTTGACCTACACTGAAATTAGATCCACCTTCGGCCATCTTACTGTCTAAGCCTTTTTGTAATTCGTTTACGCTATGTTTGAGCTCTACTTCTTCTAAAGCGTTCCAAAGAACCTGAAGAAGGAATAGAGAGAACAATAAATTATTTTGACAAATGTAATGTGAATAATACCAATACCAAAAGGAACTAATAAATGACAATAATAGGTATTTGGAGTTTAGATGTTAGTTATTATTAAGTTGTATAACAGTTAAACATACCTCATCTTCGTATTCATCGAAAGGATCCAGATTCTTTCTGAGCGTTCCCGAAAACAGAACTGGTTCCTGCGGAATAATCGAAATTTTTGATCTCAGACTGTTCAAAGCAATAGATTTCGTGTCTATATGATCTATAAATATCTGCCCGTTAATTGGAGTTAATCTAAACAGAGCTTGTACCAACGAAGACTTTCCAGCACCCGTTCTACCAACTATCCCGATCTTTTCTCTTGGTTCTATAACGATGTTTAGGTCCTTCAAAACATAGGGGTCCTCTGGAGTGTACTTCAACGATACATTGTAGAATTCTACACGCCCTTGTTCTGGCCACACTTCTGCTGGTTGGTTGGCTTCGTCGTCAGATTCTTGTTTAATATCTGCGTATTCCTGGACTCTTTCGACTGAGGTCATCTGGTTCTCGAATTCGCTCCATTGCCGCATACCCCATTGGAACATACCAGTTAGCGCCATCGCTTGCGTGAGAGCCAGCCCGATGTTGCCTCCAAATGTTTCTGAATTCATTTTAAAAGTAAGTCAGGTCACTTTTCTTGTATTTATAACTTACCACTTTTGACAAATAATAACGTCACAATGACTAGGGCGATGTATACAACGCATATAAAGTCCAACCAGAAACCAAAAGTTCTGTTTGCTGCAACGTACAGAAAAAATGCGGCGCTATTCAAATTTTGATAATGATCAAATTCTTCTTTTAGAATATCCTGAGCTTTAAAAGCTCTAATGGTTGTTAGTCCCTGCAATGTAGCTGATAAGTGGGTGAAGATAGGGCTTCTGGCTGCAACATAGTAATTATGATGATCATAAATTTCGTTTCTTGTTCATAAACTAATACTTACTAATAGCTTCTATCCTTTTAATATCTCTACTCGTGTGGACAAATACTATTTTCATAAAATAAAATAATACTGCTATCAATATCGTCGGTATCATTATCCATACTGTTAAACATCCGATTACTAAACTGATTGCAGCTACAAACAGGCCTATCTAGAAACATTAACTGATTATTACATGATTTTCGGCATGTAGAAAATGTGTCCATAATTCTACCTGTATCGTATCCAATAAAGCCATTGGCAGCGTTTCATCCAGAGCGCCTATATCACGAGAAAACCTATTCAAAATCCTTCCAGATGGATTGGTATGGAAAAACCTCATCGGACTGTAAACGATGTTGGTAAACATTTTGTTGTGAAGTTTCGTAGATGCTTGTAAACACCATTTGTAGAAAGCCAAAGATCTGCAGAGGACTATCACTACCAAAGTTGTAACCAAAGCGCTATAGCAAGTAATCGGAAAATCACTAGTAAATAGTAACGACAGCCACCAGTTTTCGTATGGATTGTCTCGTATTGTTGTCTTATATTTACTGGCATTTAGAGGTACAGTGTTGGATGAGTTACTGGATTCAGAGTTGATTTGTTGGATATTTACCCTAAAAAAGTATCAGGGGAAAATGAGTTTAGATTGTCATTAATATTAAGATTATGAGACACCATAAGATAATAGATACTTCTATAAATTACACTTACCAAACTGTTACGAAATATTCAGAAGAACTCTCCAAGACTTGGCTCAAAATGAAAGTGAATGCCAAGCCGATACCTTTAAAAAGACTTCCTCCAGCTCTAGCATAACTCATATACACCCTTCCCTCTATATTTCCCGTACCCATATCTTCTTTTTGCAATATCTGCATTTCATAATCTTCTGTTTGTTCATCTTTAACTACCTGAATTTTCGATCTTTTTTTCGCTACTTCTTCCTCCTCTTCGATGTCAGCTAAAAGCTTTCCGTAATCGGTATTAGCGTTTTTGATGTCTGTATAAGAACCGGAAATTTGTATTTTTCCGTCTTTGAGCAAGTAAATGTTCTTTATTTTCTTTAAATATTGCAATTGGTGCGTTATTAGCACCACGCATTTGGAGCTGAGATAGCTGCATATACATTCTTCGAATAGTTGTTTGCCTACATGAGCATCAACTGCTGATAGGGGATCGTCTAGGAGGTAAATATCCGCTTCTTTGTAGACAGCTCTAGCTAAGTTAATCCTAGCTCTTTGTCCGCCACTTAAACTACCACCCCTTTCCCCTACCAGCGTTCTATCTCCGTAGGGGAAAAGTTGAAAATCCGTTTGCAGCTGGCACACTCTAACCACTTCGTCGTATTTCATTTGATCGAACTTCTGTCCGAAGAGAATGTTCTGTCTGACGCTACCTCCGAACAACCAAGGTTCCTGCGAAGCATACGAAACTACGCCTTCTACTTTAACAGAACCGTTAACTAGTTCTAATTCCTTCATTATTACGTGTAATAAAGTTGTTTTCCCGCTACCTACAGGTCCGACTACAGCCACCATGTCTCTTCCTGTCACATCAAGAGTTATGTCTTCTAAATTGTTATCGATAAGTGATTTGAGCCATTTAGCAGATGCGTTTTCGATGTGGATACTATAATGTTTGTCTATTATGTTCATTTCGGGTGAAACGGATGTGGTATCTTTATCCGTTATGTATTTGGGAGCTGGGTGCATGTATTGGGTTTCGGATATTTTTGTGACAGATTGAGGTTCGATTGTTATCTCCTCGTACTGCAGAAATTTCTGTATTCTTTGCATCGATATGTATATTTCGGCGACTTGAGATACAGCAGTCGGGAAGAAATTTGTAACGTTGTTCAGCAGTCTGTAGTAAGAGGTGACTGTGTAAGCGTAGGCTGCTGTAAGGGGATTATCGGTGAGGACGTACACCAAGATGCACACTGCTATAGCGCATCGGTTTAGCGTCAGTATGCAGGACATTAAAATGGCTCTGATTATTGATGTGTATTGAATGTATTTCATTTCTTTCCTAAAGAGATAAAAGCGTTTTAACACCGTGCAAAAGATTGTAATGGAAATAAGACACACATTGGAGCGAGTGGTAGAGATGGCCACTTTCAAAAATGGGGAATCTAGAGACAGTTTTTGATTGGTTAATAATCTGCAGGAGCTGGAAAAATGACTCTCTCTCTATAATTTCAGCAAAAACCAGCAGATTTTGAAAGGCAGGTTCTGTATGCCCCTATAGAATTAACTCACCCTCCACACTTTATATATAGAGAAGAATTTGAGGCAAAAACACATTCAAAGAGAAAGTAGATGAAAGAATGATGATAAACAGAGACGGCTCTTGGCCTAGTCTACGAGGAGGCTACGGAGGCTCATTTTAGTTATAACAGCGTTTATGTAAGCCCAAAACCTACGTTTTCTCGAACTTACCAGACCCAAAATAGCCTTACCGGACCCACTTGCGGGTTTGAGTAGGCTCTTAATGCTTTTGGTATGAATTTCCGGACGAAATTTCAGTTGGGTCTCAAAAATCGGCTTAACACCGATTTTAGTTCAAAGCAGCTGGCACTAGGCGGCGCAGTCTTCAATTTAAGTATATAATTTATATACACGAGTCCATTTATGATGTTGGACGGATCTTACCAATCCCTAGTATTGGCAACACTTTAATATATATCATTTGTAGGTATGTTAGATAGTTCTTTTCAAGTCCTTTTGTACTTTCATGTGGTTTCTGATTATTTTATATTAATTTTGGGAACTGTTGGTTTTTACGAAATTAATGACTAATTTCTGTGTGAGTTTAGTTTCCTTCTAAATAAATAAGTGTTCGAGGTATTATCTATCAGATGCATTTTTTTTGTTTAATTTATATTTTCATTATTAATTTTTTTTATTCACGAAAGAGGGTGGTTTTGGAAAGATATAAGATAATTAAAAACAGGCGGAACGTTGACATTTTTTACACAAATACTACAAAAAAGAAAATTTTAAAGGCTATCTAAAATACAAAATTAACGAGTTTTTAGTAAAAAATACGGTATGTCAAATTAAGTCGGTGTAACAACCAAATAGTCTATAGACCGATTAATAACAACTGATAGGTCTTTAACTACTTTTATCAATATAATATTAAAGAAAAAAGGCAGCACTGTCACCAGTTAAAGGGTCCTGGAGTCCTGAACGAACATCCATTCACCAGTGACAAAAAAATAACAAAAAATCAAATTAAAAACAAAATAATCCATTAATAACATAGTCGAGTGGTTCTTGGCAACTAATTATAGTATCTTCTAGTCATTAGGGGTAAAAACGCCGAGGCTTCACGAAAGATCGGAATAGACAACTATTTATAAACAATAACTTTTTAATTACAAATTTTAGGAAAAAAGGTTATTTTTCATAAAAAGTTGAACGTGGTCTAAAACCTAAAATATAACTATCTGAATATCAAATTTTATCAGTCGTATACGAGGTTTGTCAAAAATACTTTACTCTTGAACGAAATTTATATTTTTCGTGATATTTTCGGTTTTAGACCATGCAAAACTTTTCATGAATTGTAACAAAAAAGTAACCCATATAATTCCGACTTAAGTGGACACCTTATAACATTTAAACGTTTCTTTCCTAAAATACAAAATAAATTATTATTATTTATATGAATTTGAAAAACGCATACTTTAAAAAATTATTTCCGTTTTTGTCAGGAAAATAAATATGTATATTTTTTTAAATGGAATCCTGTATTTCAATTCAATAATTTATTTAACCCTAAAAGCAATTGTTTTTTTGTAAAATTAGAGAATGATACAGACCAAAAATAAAATTATTACAATTTAGTTAGGTTAGTAAGGATTTCAAAATTGTTTAAAATACAATTACAAGATACCAAGATAACGAATAGTAATGATATAAATGTTTTGTATTTTGTGTTTTGATAAAAATATAGCTCAATTCAATTTAATCAATCTTTTTAAATTAAACATTCTATATATTACAAATGAAAGAAAACACAAAACATTTTTAGTCTATTAAAATTGTTTAACGATGTAAAATCATCCAAATCTGTTGTACATAATTATCTACAGGATATTTGGTTTAAATAAGTATAAGTTTGATTCGCTCCCCATTTATGGACTACCCTGTATATTTAAGAATAATTGTAAAATATGGTCATATTAAAAATGTCATCGATCAATTACGCACTGATAAGGTACCCATTATATGTATAATAGGCTAAAATGTTGGTTAGTTTCAACCACAAGGAATTTAATTTTGCAAGGAAGTGCATTTGAAAATAATTCGTACTGTTTTAACAAGCACAAGCCTGCTGATAAGTCTGGCAATGTCGCGGGTCTAGTAATATGCGTTAGGAATGGTAATTTATACACAAACGGGACTAAACATGCGGTTACGCAAAGAGGTTCAGTAACATCGATTAAATCTGAAATTTCACGATATTCAAAGGGTTTGAAATTATATATTTTCAGTCTCGTGGGCTTTATAGACCTCTATTTATATATTTCTATTAGAATACAAAAGACAGAAATATTACATTGTATTAAGTATACAGGGTGTTATTGAAATACACGTACATATTAAAATGGGGAATAGTATGTAATGACCAAAAACGATTGGCACCAATTTTAACTTCAAATTCTAAAATTTAAATATTGGGGAAGAGTCCCCTTTTCCGACCTACTAGTTTCCATATTTAAAGAAGTAAAATAAATTGAAATTGAACTTATCCATAGAAATTGCACTGTTGCCGTAGCAAAACCAATTAATTCAAAATAAAGTTTATTACAGTAATTGTTCAAAATGCCGTCCATTATTATTTACACACACTTGCAATCGTCTTTCCAAAGAACTTTGAACATTAGAAATTAGTCTTGGATTTTGTCGTAGTTCCTCGGCTACCGCATTAACTTTATTGGTTAATTGTTCAAAACTATTAATAGGTTCATTATAAACCAGTTGTTTCATGTGACCCCACAAAAAGAAATCGCATGGATTTAAGTCCGGAGATCTCGGAGGCCACTTAGTAGGTCCATTTCTGCCTATCCACTTTTGAGGAAATCTAATATTCAAAAACTGCCGTACGTTTAAATCAAAGTGAGGAGGAGCGCCATCTAGTAGGTACCACATCCGTTGCCTTAATTGTAACGGTATCTCTTCTAGGAGTACTGGCAAAATATCTTCTAAAAAGTGGAGATATCCTGGCCCATTTAATCTGTTCGGGAGAACATAAGGCCCGATTAAATACTGATCTATTATGCCAGCCCAATCATTTATTGAACATTTTCTTTGATGCCCAGTTTCCCTAATGGCGTGAGGATTTTCATCACTCCAAATATGCGTATTGTGCATATTGAACACGCCATCACGAGTGAATGAAGCCTCGTCAGTATACAATAATATTTTTAGAAAATCAGGAATATCAACACATTTTTGAATCATCCATTCACAAAACTCCACTCTCTTTTCTTCATCACCTG
The DNA here is from genome assembly GCA_927349885.1 of Psylliodes chrysocephalus. Classification (NCBI taxonomy): domain Eukaryota; kingdom Metazoa; phylum Arthropoda; class Insecta; order Coleoptera; family Chrysomelidae; genus Psylliodes; species Psylliodes chrysocephalus. The sequence goes on from OV651830.1 coordinate 12,432,323, forward strand.
GATATAAGGCCTGGACTTTTTGGATGTGATAAGGATGTAAACCTTGTTCTTTAAGTGTCCGCCACACAACAAATGAGGACACTCCAATTTCAAGACCTAGTCTTCTACAACTTAATTGAGGCCGGTTTTCAACAGCTTCCAATATTTCTTCTTCGGCCGCCAATGTTCTTTGTGTTCTTGTTCTCCCTCGATCTGCATCGACACTCTCAAATTTTCCATGGTCTCTTAGATGCTGAACAGTTGAAATAAACGTACGACAGTCCGGAATTCTCCGATTTGGAAACCGTTCGCGATACAGGATTTGTGTTTGCCGAGAATTTTCTCCAGCTGCCCCATAAACCAGCACTATATCCGTTAGTTCAATATTCGTAAATAGTGGCATCGTAAAAAAATATTTAAAAGTAATCGTAACAACACTTTTTACCAACTTGGAAATGACGCGCTCGTGTTAGCCAGATTCGTAAATCAACTAAAATTTTAATAATCTATAGTTTCAAAAATGTATAGTTTAAAAACAATCATTTATCAAATATTCTAGTTTTTTGATAACGAGGGTAGTAAAAACCAGTCTTCGGAAATAGAAATTAATTCGAAAATCTTGGCAACATGGTTATTTCTTACAAGACTAGTTTTCTTATCATCTGACAAAAACTTGCATATTAATTACTGTTGATGTTTAAAATAGGTAAATAAACCTAATTTATATAGGTCATCCTCAACATATCAGTGAAGTACGTTTGTTTTAGAATTAATTTTCAAAAATTAATAACTCCCTTAATAAGGGGTATTTTTAAAAAATAATATTTTTCTACATTCAGTGGGGATCTGCGCAATACCCAGTTTTAATATGTACGTGTATTTCAATAACACCCTGTATATTGGGTGCCAGCCTCCTCTAGACTAGACCACGAGCCGGCACTGGATAAAAATCAAATATAAATATATAAAAAAAGAAAAAAATTATAGTCGGATTAGAAGGAAGAGAACAATCATCATGAGAATAAGAAAGATAAAAAAAATGTAAGATATTTTACTTACATTCTTACAAATTCTACTAGTTTGATGAATGGATATTCCCATGTATACATTTTAATTACTTGGATTCCGGCTATAATTTCGTTCATCAGTCTTATTCTTTCATCGGTTCTTATAGCAGTTCCAAGCCTAAAATGCGATGTTTTTTTACCCAACCATGCTAAAAAATTTAAGATATAATTATATAGAAAACTGTAAAATTTTGCAACAAATTAAATAATTCAAATGGACAAAATAAAGATCCTTTAAAACTCACAATGTTTATTAAATTACTGATGCACATAGGGTTGTAGTTGATAAACATTTTAATTACTGAAGCAAATTGTATTGTACAGTTCATCAAATTTCTAGAGGTGTTCGACGCCCAGACAGAAAACGCACTACGTGTGACTAAGATAGCTATTGTACAGTCTACTAAACAAGTTATTTTAAATAGTTTTTAATATATTTAGGTAATTAAATTTTTAAAGTGTGGAATAATTTAGGGATTAAATTGGTCTGATTGGACTTTCTTAGAACGTTTTTAAAAGCAGCTAAAGATAGTATGTAGAATTGAAAATAATTATTATGCCATAAAAGGTGTTTTGGAATTCCTTCAACCTTTTGAAATTGAGTCAGAAAATATAAATTTTATAGGATAGCGGAAAATACCTATAATTTTTATGTAGGCCTTTGTAAATCGTGGAAATAGTTTATATTTTATTTCTACCTTATTAAGGAAAATGGTACCTATTATTAATAACGGTTGTTTCTGAAACATTACTAAAATTTTCGAAATTTTGTTTTTCTACAAAATAATAAACTATACTATTTAGAAAAAAATTTATTTCTCTTATAATTTTATAAAAAATAACAGGGGAATATTTACATTTCTTGATCTATTAAACAAAACGATAAATTATCTCGACGAATGACACCATGTTCTAGTACGGAAGCTAGCTTTACATTTTTGTTGGTGGTTTCATGGGTTTCATATCAATTTTTTGTAATTGTAGTTTACACGTACATATACCTCTTAACACTTGTTTGCTTTATTAAAAAAGTGTGTTGTTGTGATTTACGTCGAAATAAGTCAAAAGCAACTTGAAACCCCATATAAAATCAAAAAGGAGAAACGGAAAAAACTTGAGCCTGTAAATGAACACAACTCAGAAACAAAAATAGCTATCTAATAATAAAAAAATAAAATTTGATTCTTGTGCATCTTCGTTGTAAAATAGATAATACTTTTTTGATCTTAGGTACATATATAATTTTAATGGTCTTCCGAAAAACTTTCTTCAGTTTCCATATCAGATTCAAAATCAGTCTCACTGTCACTGTTTAAGTTAATTATAAATCTATCAGTTGCCTCATCCAAAGTAACTTCTCTGTCATAAAATTTAGATTCCCACATTTTAGCATTATTACAACGAGATTGCCACTCCTCTTTAGAAAACGTATCAAAAAAGTCTACACACATCAGTTGTACGTCTTGCCTCTTAAATGTAGTGTTGTTACTAGCTACATATTGTTTCAATGATGCCCACACTAATTCGATCGGATTAAGATCGGGATGATACGGTGGCAAACGCAAACAACTAAAACCATGTTCATTTATCATTTCTTTAATTGCATACCTCTTAAATCGTGACTTATGCAATAGCAATAAACTGTATAATTGCGTTTTGAGCATATCCTCTTCGTAAGCAATATTATGATTCCTTAACCAATCCTGCATGTCAGCTTTTTTAGAAGTTGACGTTGGTGCTTTATTTAGCTGGACATTATGGTAAGGAGCATTATCAACAATAATGACGCTTCTTGGAGGGAGGTTCGGAAACAGCTTTTCTTTCAACCATTTAAAAAAATTATTAAAATTCATTTCATCGTGGTAGTCTCCACTTTTGGTTCCAGATTTGAAAATTAACCGGGCATTCGGAATAAAGCCCATTTCACCTCCTGCATGGACAATAATTAGTCTATCATCTTTATTAATTGGTTTCTTTAATCCCTCATTTGAATTATCACTCCAAGCTTTCTGGTGTGTGTGAGAGGCATGAATGTATGTTTCATCTAAGTAGACAATTGGACGGCCCTCTGCTCGATAACTTTTTAAACGAATCAGATAGTCTAAACGTAGCTTTTGAATATCAAACCTTTCCATTAATATTTTTCTGTTTGTTTTTGTTTTCCGCCAACGAAATCCTAGCGACTTTATTATTTTTCTTAAACTTTCATAGCTTCCTTTGTACCCTGTAGCTTCTCTAAATTTAGTCAGAATTGTTTTTAATGTTGGAACAATATTTTCCGAGATTAACATGAACAGAATAATTCTTTATAAAATACCTTTGTCAGCTTCATCTATATCATTAACTGTTTTTGGTTTTTTAATGGTTTTTCTTGGTGATGAAAATTCCGATATCTCACGGTTATCGATTCTTTTTTTCCCTCCACAAATGCGGACGACAGTGTTTTTAGATACTCCTGTGGCTGCAGCAACACGATCATTTACATTTTTAAATGGTATTGAAGGTGAATTAAAGTTTCCTTCTCTTGTCATAAACTCTATAACATTGGCTATTATTTCGCGAGATTGACTGTTAATCACGCGGCCTCTTAATTTGCTATTGAACTCCATACTTAGGTTCTATTAAACTGTAATGAGCAAAAACACAAACGAAAATAAAAGAAATGTTTTAGCGAAATTTACATCTGACATTTACGTCTGAATAAAATAGTGAAATACTTGATGCGCAGAGTGTACATTCATTGCGTAAATCCGTCGGCCCCGCCAACCGATGCCTCTCAGTAGTGCTTTCTCTGTCTAGCCGTCGAAAGCCTCTAGAAATTTGATGAACTGTACAAGAACTAATTGTACTTACATTGCATTGGGATGGATAGCAACAGTAATACAGCTCCTGATAATGCAGTCCATCCAGCACTTACATACAAAAAATACATAACCAGTATTGTTTCAACAGGTCCAACATAGAGATTATGTATAAAATATACTGCATAGTCAAATCTAGCCACATCATTTGACAGAAGATTAACCATCTGTCCGATAGTAGTTTCTGCTACAGCAGATTTGCTTAACCTTAGAACAAAAACAATAATAATTAAGTAAGCACTCTTGGTTTGATAGTTTTTGCATTCAGCTGATTTTGATAAACTATGAAGGCAAAGAAGTTTCAGATATTGTACGAGTTAATGATACAAATATGGAGAGAAGAAAAAATCTTAGAAGATTGGAAAGTAGGAATAATTTTGTGCCCATAAAAGAGAAAGAATAGTTAACAGAATTTGGTATTTATAGAATGTTAACTCCTGATAAGATATTAACAATACTAACACTGAAAATGCCAAAGGATTATACTGAAAAAATAATTAGGGTATACGAGAATGAATTTTGCCCAATAAAATCAACAGTAGATGCCATCCACGTACTAAACCAAGTGATAGAAAGATCATATGAAAGAAACATTGATTTACATTATAATTTAACTAAATTTTAAACAAGCATTCTATAGTATAAGGAGAAAATCATTATTTTTCGAAACAAAAGGACTGACAGTACCACAAAAACTAATATGTTAAGATAACCATGGAAGGATCAATAGTTGTAGAAATAATAATACAAGAGTGTATAATCAGAATATCTTTCATATAGAAAACAAAATGAGTACAATCGTATATAATATACACCTGATTTTATCACCTACACCTATTTAGGAGAAAAGATATGTTGTGCAGCAAATTTAGTATCAAAGTAAAGCTTTTAAATGTCTAAAAATGGTTTATACCTTAGCGCTTTCCTGTAGATCAACGAGCACAAAGCCACCCTTAGTTTCATCCCTACTTGCATAAGACCCAGATTATAATTATGACCAGTGCAGGAGTTAATAAAAGAGGTCAAAACTATGAAACTGGCGTACAGGTAAATTTCGTTTATATCTTCTTCCACTCTGTTCCTTTCGTATATTTGAATCATTCTTGTTATAAGGAATGGTTGAGACATTCTAAAAAACGATGTGGATTAAGTTTTTTTAGGGCGAATTATATAATATAATTAATTTATTTGTTAAACTACTTTCAATCGACTTCTCTTGTTCGATGGTTGGAAAGACGTTGAAGAAGCCTCTGGGTATTAAGGCTTTCGATGTATAACACTGAGGAACTTTTTCGATAATAATTCATGTGAGATACGTCAGGCATATCCTTCAAAAAAGTATTTTATTTTGAGTACAATATTTATATATGTTAACTAAACCAAATTTAACCATACTCTCTACAATACTTAACCATACAGTCTACAACAATATCAGGCATTATTTCATCAAAATCAAGCTAGAAGTTAGAACAGGCATTATACAATACTTGGATACAGGAAAAATCTGAAACAGCTACTAGGAAGTGCATTGCAACAAATGCAAAACAGTATAGAAAATATGCAAAAACAAATGAATATCTTAAAGAAAAAAGTCTAACGAATTATGAAACTGATGAAGAAAAACTGGCAAAAGAAATTGGCGATCAAATTAACAAAGAAGTAGAATGGATAACAGCGGAAAGCAAAAACAGTAGAAGACAAAAACGAAAAGCCAATTCCTCTCCAGAAACCTCTACTGGTCAACCTGGAGGTAGCAAAAATTTACAACAAGATAAAGAAACAGTCGAAAAACCTTAGCAGAAGCGAACTTAAGGCCGTAATAGGACTCCTTACGGGACACTGCGGCCTTAGAAGACACCTAAATCTCTTAGGGATATCTGATGACTCCCTATGTAGAATATTTGAAGAGGAGGACATACTATGCCACTGCCGGAAACTTAAATGGGAACGGGAATGGTACTTCGGCCATGGTACTGCGCCCATCAGACATATTCTTGAATTCATCAAGAAAATCAATCTGCCTAGAGCTTCAGTACAAGTGGGCTTTGAACCACGCCCTAATTCAGATAGATAGAACAGTCGAAAAACCATCAATAAGTATGAAGAATTGCGCCATACACTGGCAGAAAATAATATTTTCTTTCAAGCCACAGCTCTAAGCAATAACCAGTTTAAAATTAATGCTAAACAAGAAGAAGATTTCAAAAATGTCATCAACCTTGAATGCCAAAGACATAAATTGGTATTCCTATGAAATTAAACAGAACAGAGACATTAAAGTAATGGTAAGAGGTCTACCATCTACATGTAAACCAGGAGATATTGTTGAAGACTTGCAAAGTTAAGGATTAAAATGTAAAGAAGCTGTCAATATAATAAAGAAGAAAATAGAATTAACCGAGGATAACACTCATAAACTAAATTAAAAATCATTTCCGCTATTCATGTTATCCTTCGAAAATATTGAAGATATTAAGAGAATCTACGAAATCAAAGCAATACTTAATCTTAAGAGCAAGAATAGAAACCATAAGAAACTCAAAGCTAGTTCCGCAATGCAAAAACTGCCAGCTATTTAGACATACACACAACTTTTACAAAAAAGAATCAAGATGCGTAAAGTGCGTAGGAAAACATCATACGAAGGATTGTGTATAAAGTCCAGAATGACAACCTAAGTGTATAAACAGCTTAATGGAATATCCTGTTAAATACAGAGGATGTGAGGTAGCTAAAACCTTTCAGATAAGGATGGATAACACCAATGAAATTAATGACGAAGAAGAAGAGGCCCATAAACGCTTTTCCTACTGTCAGAAATAAAATAACATATTCTCAGGTAACAAACTCACAAGAGCAACTAATTCAAAGGTCACAACCAGCCGTGAATCCCACGCCACAAATTGCACAACATACTTCAGAGTCAGCCAGCCAGCAGAAAGTACCAAAATATTTAATGCATGCCATCTTCTTTTTAAAAAGATTTTTAAATTTTATGTACTATTGAGTCAGTTATATCGTTGAAAAGCACTTCTACTAACTTTCGAATGATGTATGACATTATGGCACATAGGGGTTGATATTTTTTCTTGTTGAGGTAGATGGTGCATAGGCGATTGATGGGGGATGGGTATTTTGTCATTTAAGTTCCCCTTTCGTATTCTAGAATCAGTTTTAAGCATTTTCCAATATCATCTTTATTTCAAGATATATAGCCATGGTAAGTTTTTAAATTGTCAAAATTGCTAATATTAAAAACACAAACTTTTTGTTTTTATTTACAATGTTTTATGATATGAACTATTTTTTTATCATCCCTTTATCTTTTGGAAGAAAAGCGCTGAAAATTATCTAATGAATATATTATTACCGATGCGAATTAATCAACAAACATTGTCATATGGCGCCATATACTGATTTATCATGAAAAATGTTTCTAAAGTATGCCATGACCGACAAAGACAGAGAGACAAGTTCGTGATAACTACGCGCGGCTTTGAATTAAATCCAAACCGACTCTAGCGCGGTTATGATGGACAAATAATGTTATTTTTAACAGACACGTTATTTGTAAACAGCTTGTTATTTGTGTGTGTTTATAAAATAACAGATCTGTTAAAAATAACACAGGTTGTCAATCATAACTCCCAAAAGAAGAATTGAACGCTGAACATACATAAATTATTTCAAGGCCTACTTTAGAAACCTTCTTATAATATATCCCAAGGTACATACGAATATGTGCTGTATTAGAGTGATGTAATTCGTATTAAAATCTGAAAGTCTACACTTGCGGAGGTGCAGAGTTGGTAGAGATCTTTTTGGTTACCCTGACAATACCACAGCAAACAAATACTTGACTAGACAAAATCTGCGCCTGTTTACAGGAATTCTGATTGATCATTGCCAAGCACGGTAGTTTGATCCACAATACATGGTTTGATCATAGTTCGAAGAATATTTGTTTATTTAAGACGGTTTAGCGAAGGCCAACAAAGATTCGTTAGTATTCGCTCGCAACCCGTAGAGTGTCGGTAACTTCAAAGGAAGTGGAGGGAATCAGCGAATGCGGGGTGGTATTAGCCATACGAATTATTATTATCCTTAATAATCAGAATAGATTCACTCTATGACAGGCTCCAGAAGCTAAAAGAAATAAATAAACCCCAAATATGTAACAAAACCACCAATGGACAAAAGATATAGAATAGGCACTTGGAAAGTCAATGGTATTCTCCTAAAACAAACTGATATCCAAGTTTTCTGGAGACCCACCTTACAAAGGAGTCATACATTAAATTCAGAAGTTACAACTTCTATCACACTATCCATCCATCAAATGCTGCAAGAGGAGGAAGTGCGTTAATTATTAAAAATAACATTTCCCACTATGAGGAACCAGGCATTCAAGAACCAGACAGTCAGGTAACCATTAGCACCATTAACATCAAGGAGATCAAAATTACAGTAGCTGTAATCTATTCAGACAACATCAACTCACAGAAAGCCACCAGGATATGACCTTATTACTGGAGAAATATTAAAGAAACTATCACGGAAGGCTATTGCCAAATTGGCACATCTCATAAATGCAGCATTTCGTCTTAAATGTATTATGGAGATGTGCCAACAAGAGTAATATTAACATGATACAAGTTTTCCAAAATAAAGTCCTAAGATGCATTGTTGATGCACCTTGGTTCTATTGATACAATTATCTTCATAGAGAGCTAAAGATGCCAACAATCGAAGAAGAAATAATGAAGTTTACTGCGAAACATGAGGATAGACTCCACTTCTACGTCAACGAAGAAGCGCTGCAATTACTGGACAACTCTACATTCAACAGAAGGTAAGAAGCCATTTGAGCTAGTGCAATGAACGTTAATGTTAGTGCTAGTATAAAACAGTATACAATGGGGACTTCTTGGAAGTAATTAGTTTATATTATTTTTAGATTAAAATTGTAGGTTCTATAAAACTGCCATACTGCTCACAAGACTAGATACTGTCAACAAAATATCAACATACTGTCCACCAAACTGCGCCAAATAATTTTGTAAATTATTTATAGTCTTAAAGAAATGAATTTGAACAATTCAGAACATAAGCGTTATATATTCAAATATAATGTTGGGTACTAATTAACAGTGCTGTTCCTAAAGTGGCGCTGGAAAACAGTAACAAAGCCTGCACAAAACACGAGGCTAATAACCATAGCAGTTGATGCCGATGACACAAAAAAATATTTAATTTCTACTAAAAATAGTTCTTCCATTATCAATTGCAGATCATAAAAACTCGTTAGGAACCTTTACCATAGGCGTAGATACCTACCTCATTTTATAAATTTATTTTATTAATACTTTTAATATATATCATATGCAAGAAAGTATTCGTTAAAAGGAAATCGAATAATTATAAATTGGACGTTATTATACGCCCTTATTTAGACAGATGCACTTAATTGTAATCTTACTTGGACTTAAAAAAAAATCATTATAGCTCATTAACTTCCTACAACTGAATATTAAATTATAAAACGTAAAAAAGCGAGTAAAGTGTACCTGTCTGTAAGGGCGTTTGGTTTAAACAGGGTACCAGACGTGAACTGAACCCTTTTTGTACCCCATTCGTTCTTTTTCTGGAAAACGAAATTTCAAAGAAAAAACCATAAAGGAAAATAAATTCTTTGCAAATAAAACAAAAGAAAAAAAAAACAATTCAATTCTAAAGTATCTTTATAAATAATCATGGCAGTCTGAATCCTCTGAACTAGAGTCATCATTTGGTTGAATTATGATGGGTTGTAAAGAGGGTAATACTACATACTCATCTTCTTCTTTGTTAACATATTCAACACAGTTTTTCCAAAGCACTTGGCGGTCTGCAGCTAGAACTTTCTTTACGAGTTCTACAACTTCTTTACTCAGTTCTGGAGACTGATTACATTTTCGTAATTCTGATTTTAAGTTTGCCAATATTTATAGGGTTAAATATGCAATAGTAAGGAGGTAGTCTGAGAATAGTTTGCACAGCTTGTCAATATAATACATTTTTTCTAACTTTATACCTTTAATAACAGTAAGCAATTCTTTGTTGGTTCTTTTTTACTATCACTGGCAGGAATAGGAATATTTTTTTCAGACATAAAAGCTAAAATTTGAGCTTTTTTACTGCTACTATTTGGTATTTTAAGGAGTTGCCGCGAGTGGTAGGATGCGTTGTTCATAACGATTACTGACTGTGGTGGAATGTAAGGTAAAAGCTGTTCATTAAACCGTTTTTCAAATAATTCTGCTGTCATATGGCCCATTCAAACAGCAATTTTTACTACTGCCAACCCAACCGAAATTTACTACATCGTGACTGTCAAACCATGTTTCATCTAGATAAATTATGTGTCTATTAGAACTTCTGTAGCCTTTTATCTGACGCAAATAATCTTGTCGCCATTGAACTATCCTTGACGATTCGGTGATTGCCATCTGTTTATTCAATTTTTTGTGTTTAGAACCACATGCTGACAAAACTTGACGAAATGTTTCCAAACTGGTATAAGTGTATCCTGGAAAATCTGCCACCTTTTGCTGTATTACTTCCAATGTCGGAACCCTGTTCTCCTTATATAAACTATAAATTGTCCTTCGTATAAAATCTTGGGTAGCTCTGTCAACTGATTTCAGTTTTTCTTTACATGTTTTTCGGTTTTATGAATAATCCACAGCAACCCCTTTCGTGACTACCGGATAAACGGAAAATTTATTTACTTTAGTTAATTCAGCAATTGTTATTATGAACGCATTATCAGACGGCTGAATATTTTCCTTTTTTAAACATTCGAATATATTTAAAATAACTTGTTGTGTTTGTATATCTAAATCCTTATCGTTAAAGTCATACCTGTCTTTAATCTCACTACACTGTGCAATTTCATTTTCTTCATTCGTCCACGGTCTAAAGAACGCCATATTTATATTTATTAAAAGAAATTTAAATTAAACCAACCACACATACAAAACACACCGCACGACAGTACTTCACTGATATCGCAGACTGTCTTCCAGGAATATTTTCGAACACTCCTCCCCTTCGTAAACCTTCGGCCAATACAGTGCATTTAAGTTTACGATTCGATGTTTTCATTGGTAAACAACTGATGGTTCGTTTAATATTTACCGCTTTGTATAAGGGAAGTAAACATTATTTTTCGTTTCTTAATTTGGCATGAGTACCGTGCGTATATATTAAATATTGATGATTCCCCACATAACTGTGTTCTGCAATTGATAATGGAAGGACTATACCTCTGCCCTCCTTTTACCACCCCTTTTCTATGTTTAATGTTTACATTCCTAAAAATGAGATTTATGAATGATTTGTTGGAGAGTACTAACAAAAGAAATACGAAATAAAAGCCAAATATGCTTACTTAATTATATCTACCTTATAGCTTCGTGAACTATGACGATGGAGTTATACAATAATAATTCTACAAAGAACACATTGGCTAGCGCTTTTATTAGTGACAGATTTTTGGATTGGATCGCTTGTTTTTTCCATTGCTCTTCGAGTTTCTCTCCAAGCTGACCGGAATCGTGATCTCGTCTGTGTTCGTAAATATCATCTTCGGCGAGGTCTTTTTTGTAGCCTTTTATAAAAAGGGGAAAAAGCCAACTGGAAATAATAAAAAGATTCTTTAAGTTTTTCAGGATGGGACAAAAAAGGGCATTATCTCAGACTCGGTATAGAATAAAATGATTCTGCAGTATGGAAGACGAATCTGGAAAACATATTCTATGTACCTATGTGCCTCTACTGAAGCCTACAAACTTTAAACAAGTCTAAATTCTACCGTGGTCTTCATTAAAATGTGTACTGTGAACTGAATGTAGCGCAATAGATCCATCTGGGCCAGAGTGGAAGCAGATGTCGGTATTCACATGAAACCTTGTAGTACAGGTTGAAAACCAACAGTGCCTCCAAAAATGTACGAATTAAAATTAATACTTATAGATCTGTTAGTGATACCTATAAGTAATTTAATTCTATTCTGGGTATTTTCTTTTTATTGTAAATCAAACGTGGGCTTACCAAAAAAATGTGGAAGACACTATGTTGGCATTGTCAAGAGGATTTTCCTTTCGTTGTGGTAGATTCTGTTTCTGTTCTTCCATTTTCGACTAAAGTCTAAAAATAATCGGAACGAAAAATTTAATAAGAACATCCATATTCTAGGACATAGACCATTCTTCCAGAAACAAAGCATTAGGTAGGTTTATATAACTTTCATATCTTGGATGACACTTTTGGCAAATCACTGAAAGCTCATATGCCAGGTTTATGAAAGCAAGAGATAAGGAGGCGATTCGGTCTCAAAAACGTTTATTGAGCTTTTACAATTCACCGCAGGGGCGCTGGAGTTGCTAATACCACAACTCCGTGTCGGCGTCTTTGATCTGGCGGTCGAGAACCAAGCAAGACGGAATGGTGCTATCTCTGTTAGATTCGAGGGAAAAGTCGGGCCCGGATTAAACAATTTTTTTATTATTGAAAAAATTGAAAACCTTGGCGTAATAAGGTTGGTTACATGCCATATTAAGTAAGTTTTGGGAAATTAAATTTTTAATTTGTTTTAAATCTGTCAAATATAATTAGAAACATTATTTAAATATAAGTATTACGAAAAATAGCACATCTTTCGGATTAGAGGTAAAATAATTTGTATGTGGCTAGTAAAATCCTCGTTAACAAATGTTTTGAGCTAAAACAGTCACTTCACGACAAATTGTGGCTTGGATCCTTTTTACACCAAGGGCTTCAATTGTTAAAGAATTGTGTCACGCTCGTGGATGCAAATCAAGTGGTACCCCGTGTCTCTGGCAAGTGTTACTCTTCGCGCAAAGGGTTTATACCTAGATAAACGAATGTTTCGACTGAGGTCTGGGTAATCTATGGTATTTTGGAATTATAAAGAATTTGTGCTTTTATTTTAACAATATTGGTTATATTTAGATGTATTCTTATTAATTGAAATACAGATTTGTAGAAGTAATACTTTGACAGTTTTTATTAATATAATATATTCAATTTTTATCTGACCATACCGAAGTAGGGAATTTTGAAACTTTATAGTAATGTGAAATTTGAATTACAATATTACACGATATTACGTAATTAGTACTTATTTTAGGTAGGTACTAAATTTGTACTTGGAGAAAGTAATATCGATTTTTACAAGAAAACTTGAAAAGTAAATTAATTTAGTTCCTATTTCTGATGTAAAACTTAAGTTTTGGTTTAAACCAAGAAAACAAATAAATTATAGTTTGTTCAACAAGGGTGGATATGATAGCAATATCACACAAAGACGAAGTTTGAGCACGACGTCGTATGCGGAGTACTCAATCGTCTGATTGTGATATGAACAATCCACTCGATATGGTCAGTATATTTTTTCTACGACCCACTAACGAAAATCTACAAATTTAAAAAATTATTTTAGGTTATTTAGACAAAATAACTAATTTTAAAATAATTTACGAAGTTGACTAATTTATAAAATAAAATTAACATGAAAAATTAATTAGTCCTCGGCCTAGATTCGATCCCGGGCTTTAGCAGATGCTCTGTCCTCATCTTCACCGAAACTTTCAGGACTTTAGTTTTAATACTCGTAATTAAATTAGTATCATGTAGTTTGATTAAAATTTATTTTTTTTTAAATGTGGACACAATAAAAACAAAAATGCTATTATTTATCGAGTCTACACAAAATTTTTAATGTATATTTAATATCAATAACTAAAATATATATTGACAATTAGTTTAACAGAATTTTCACTTATTTAAAAAAATTTAAATAATAGGAGTTGGGTGACCAAAATATGAACTGTGATTTGTAGATTTAATTTTGTTAAAGTGTTCTCACTACCTAAAATGGATATGAAATATATTCGTAGTTGAACGCAATAACATACTTTTTCGTTTTGTAGTATGTGCATAGATTGGCTAATATCCATGCACAGATTACAAAAGGAAAAAGTATGCTATTGCCTTCAATTGAACGAATATATTTCATATCCATTCTAGGTAGTGAGAACACTGCAAAAAAAAATAAATTCGCCAATCACCGTTCATATTTTGATCAACCGACTGCTATTATTTTTAAAATTTTAAATAAATGACAATTCTGTCAAACTAATTGTCAGTATATTTTTTAGTTATTGAGATTAAACATACAATAAAATAAGTTATTCTTTTGGAAAACGTTAGCATGGATGACTAAAGGGTATTGGGTTAATTAATTCTAAAAGTGTGGTACAAATGTTATTTTTTGTAGTCAATTCTTCAAAATTATTTTGAAATATCTTTTCAATATTGAATATTAGTTCTACAAATTCATCATTTGACAGTTGCAGATTTCCAAATGTATCTGGATTGGCGTTATCATATGCCTTTAAAAAGCAATAAAAAGAAAAATCATCTAATTCAACGTGATCTTTGTTATATTTAAGACAGGTATTGCAGAGGAGTGGATCCGCAAGGCTTTTATTAAAAGGTAACCACACACATACCTGATAAAATTTTTCTGTATCAATTCGTCTTTACAATAATTTAGGGAGTTAATAATTTTATCATAAAATAAAATACAAGGTGTTCCATTTAAAAAACATACATTTTAATTTGCCAGGCAAAAACGTGACACCCTGTATATCCAAAGATATTTTTAAAATATGTAGGTATTTTTCAAATCCATATAACTTTTATTTAAAACTTTCTTGCGTGTCTACAACAAAATAATGAACAATAACGCACTAATGGGATACCCTGTATAAATTATATTTTTAACAATGAAAATTTCTTATAATGTGGTACTTATCGGTTTGGGTCCTTGGGAAAACTAAAGAATGTTTTCTTGCAGGTATAACCCTTATTAAAACAGCTTTTGACTGCACAAACAGAATGATGTCTTTTTTTTTCACTCATTCTACTCATAGCTAAAGAGTCACCAAAATAATAACAGTACCTTTAACTCAAACAAAATCAACGAAATTATAGGCTCCACGAAATTATACAATCAACGAAATTATAGGCTCCACGAAATTATACAATCAACGAAATTATACGCACGACTCAACACCTTACCTAAGTACGCTTCTGAACACCAAACCCGTCTTTTCCCTTCGAAGGCGGAGCTTAAGCGATGCCCGACGAAATCGACGCAAACCGTTGCCGCCAAGAGAGTGTTTTAGCTGTATTGTTAAGCTGTGCTAATACTATTAAAAATACGTGGCTTTTTATAGGGACTTTAACGCGAACTAGGGACAAAAATGTGAACTTTATGGGGGGGATTTATTAATGTTGTTGCATCCGTGGATGTACAAACACATCACTTTGGAAACCTGGATTTGATTCGATAGTAAAGAAATTTTATAAATTTCCACTCAGCACACTTAGTGTCTCACACCCAATAATGATATTCATGATTACATAGATTGCTTATCCATATGTAAATCAGATGACGAGAAGCGTATTTCACTAGGCAAAGTTTTCTTTTTATCTAGCTTGTATCAATTTTGAGCACAATCATTTACAGAACCGGTCTGGGAATTAGAATCTTTAGTGTTTTTTGTCATTAAGATTTTTGCATATTTAAATGAGCGTTTTATATAAATATAAGTTTACAGATAATTAATGGTTAATTCTGTTAATTAAAACTAATGTAGAAAGTTACTGTGAAATTAGAATGTCCAATTTGACAAAAATATCATGACCCTCTTTACAATTTATTAACTATTTGTCATTTATCACTAAAAGAAACAAATCATAATTTATACATTGCAATAACTGTCAAAAGAGATTGCAACAAACTTTAAAATATTAAAAATCCAGTGATTTTTTATAAAATTTTTAGTAACATTACCATTAAACTTACTCAATTACTGAGAGTAATAGAAGTAGATAGACTATGTTTGTACAGGCTTGCTAGTATTAAAGTAGTTGCTAGATGGCGCCACCTGTCAGTGGTGCGACTCGACTAAGTGGTTTGCAACTCAGCTAAGCGATCCAAGATGGCGGCCATTGTTAACGTAACGTAAATTCAAGTTAGATAGAAAAATCATGCGCAGTGACAGGCCAGAAGGACCTAAAACTTATATCTCCGTTATTATTATACGATTCAAACGAGAAAAACGGAGGAGTGCAAGGAATTTAATCTTTATTAGTAATCGTACAATGGTGGATATCTGAGGCTTTGCGAGTTGTAGTTCCTTAGTAGTAGTGCGTGAGTTTGGACCTCTTAGCATGAACTTACTGATTCTGTGCCCTCTTATCTATTGCCAGTGAATTTGGTGTTTTGTGGTTATCTATCTGTTCACTGCACATACTTTGATTTTCTTTTACTATACGCACTGCGCAGCTTTCTGAGTGCCTTTTAAAAGGAGATAGAAAACTCTGCCATTTTGAACCCTTATTACGTGTTGCCTACATCTTGGCGCAATATTTTTAATAGATGCGTTTTAATCATCCGCTTCTGCTTCGGAATTGTCGGTTTTTCTTGTTTTAATCTGACAGGTTAAAACGACTAAACCGACAATTCCGGAAGCAGAAGCGGATGATTAAAACGCACCTGATATTTTGCTTGCTGCTGTCAGTGTCAGTGAATATTATTTTTGAAGTCACAGTTTATTGCTTAAGAATCAGTTAGCTCACTCGGACCAGTTGAAAATTCCAAAATAACATCCACTCCAGGGATACAAATTCAGGAAACGCAGAAGGCGGTTGTCATATATTGTATTATCCGAGTTGCACAGTGTATAAACTGAAACATTGAGATCCAAAGTGCCGACGCAGAGTGAGCGATCTGATTCTTTAGCTGTAAACTGTGTCACAGGGTTCAAAATGGCCGCGCCCTACGTTGGGCGTGTCGGACCTCTCTCTTGCCTCATATAGTAATCAAAATATGTGGTTTACTGCCTGTCGAGAGGTTGGACCACATACTTTGATTACTATACGAGGCAAGAGAGAGGTCCGACACGCCCAACATAGGGCGCGGCCATTTTGAACCCTGTGACACAGTTTACAGCTAAAGAATCAGATCGCTCACTCTGCGTCGGCCACATACTTTGATTACTATATAAATGAAATAATCCACAGTTAATTTATCATTATATGTATTTATTTTACTATTTAACTGGTAATACATAATACATAGGTACTAATAATAAACTAATAACAAAATAACTAATATTACTAGTACGTACTTGTTCATAGCTACATTCCTACCTACCAAACAAAGGTGTTTGAAAAATAAACACAAACTTTTATCCAGCCACAACGGCATGTCACGTAAGATTTAAAAATAGTTAATAATAACAACAAAAAAGTAACGCACTATCATGAACATAAACATTGAAAAATAAAAAAGCACGTTCAATGAGAAGGCTGACACTCAGACTCATCGATAACTTTTTTAATGTTTGCAGTATAATTTAATACAGCCATTCGAATACAATTATCCAAATGTTCATCTGTAAGTCGATTGCGATATTTGTTCTTACTAAACTTCATATTGGAAAAAGAAGATTCACACAAATAGGTTGAACTGAATAATGCTTTCACTTTCAAGGCAACACGGCATAGAACTGAATATTTGTCTTTACTTACAATAGGCCAGATACATTTGGTACTTGAGACTAACGATTTTAAGGCTAAATCATTTTGAAACTCAATTACTTTCATTTCTGTTGCAGATATGTCTTCGCCAAAGTTCTGCATAACACAAGTTGCAAACTGTTGGATATCAATTTCCATAAAGGGTGAAACAACAAACTGCGCTACTAAAGCCATTTCGCTGAAATCCTTAAAACGATTTTTGAAGTTATTCTTCAGGGTAGAAACTATTTCTACATGATATTTGCTGTCATAGGGTTCTAATGGATTTTGAGATTTTTTTCTGAAAGAATAAGAAAACGCTTGGCATCGCTGTTAATTAGGTTTTGTTCCCAAAACTCCAGCTTTTTGATAAATGCTTTTATATCAGAAATCATTTCCGCTAGTTCTTTGTCTCTCCCCTGAAGCTGCAAATTAAGTTCGTTTAATTTCTCTGTAATGTCCACGAGAAAACCAAAATCTCTAAGCCAGATTGAATTTTCTAGTTCCGGAGTCCGTTCATCGCATTGTTTGAAAAATTGAACTATGCCAGATAGGACATCATTAAAACGTTTCAGCACCCGTCCTCTACTTAACCATCGGCCTTTAGAGTGAAGGAATAGGTCCCCGTATTGACAGTCAACTTCATCGGCCAAGGTTTTGAATAATCTTCTTTGTAACGCTTGAGCTCTAATCTTGTTCACAATTTTTACCACCATTTTTATAACATTGTTTAGTTTCAGGAAATTTCCACATAATGCTTGCTGATGGATAATGCAGTGGTAACAGAGAAATTGCGGAAAAGTTTCATCTTTACGACATAACGCCACCAGACCCTTATCACAACCCACCATAGCTGGAGCGCCATCGGTTGTCAAGCCTACCATTTTCGATATTGGGATTTTCTCGGAAGAAATAATATTTTTTAAATGAGAAAACAACTCCTGTCCAGTAGTGTGTCCTTTCAGTGTAATAAACTTCAAAAGATCTTTTTTAATCGTAAAATCACTAAAAACCATCCTGACGAACACGGCCATCTGGGCAGTGTCAACGACATCTGTTGATTCATCCAGTTGAAGTGAAAAATAAACACAGTTGTCTAAGTCAGTTCTTAACTGTAAAAAAATATCATTGCTCATTACTTCTACACGTCTCATCACTGTATTAGCAGAAAGTTGCATAGATTTTATAGCTGAAACTATCTCGTCTTTATTTCTAAAGTTGGCAAATAACGAATCAGCAGCTTCTAAAAACGCCTGTTTTATCATTGCCCCGTCTTAATAAGGTTTCATTTTTTTGTGCAATTATCTGGGACACACGGTACGATGCTTCAGTTGCAGCCTTATTTTTGTCGACTGTTCTTAAAAATATTGATTGTTGTCCAATTAACTGCTTTTTTAACTGTTTCAGTTTCTCCTTTCTGGCGGCAGAATGTAGTGGGAATGATTTTTCAAAATTAGAATGTACAGTTTTATGATGTCTCTCAATATTTCCTTTTTTAGCAACGGTGACCGAAGTATTACATAACAAACACACATTTTTATCTTTAACTTCTGTAAAAATGTATTGTTCTTCCCATTCCGAATGAAAGTTGTATGTCTTTACCTTCTTACAACTTCTTGCCATAATATTATTTTTTGTTGTTCTCTACTAACCCAACCGCTGGACGTTGGTTACGCGTTCAGTTTTAAACTAAGCGCCGTACGTATTTATCCCGTTCAAAGCAATCCTGATCGTTCTCGAACACTAACGCGCTGGTCCGGCTGGTCGGTTCTAGCCGATTCTAGCTTGATGGTGCCAGCGGCAGATCGCTCATCGCAACGTTGCCGCTGTTTATGTTTAATATTATGACAATTAGATTTTTTGGGGAATTTTCGGAAGCTTCTCTGATTTTTGCAGTTTGTATTTTTTCAATTAAAATCGTTGTGAGAGCTACCAGAATTGCCTCCGCGAGCTACCGGTAGCTCGCGATCGATAGGTTGGCGATCACTGCTTTAGATCCTCGATCAGCAAGAAATAGAAACCTTTAAATCTTGTGTTAGTTAATAATGAAATTGTCTAAAAATCAGAGCATAGTGAAATAGTGGAAATTATAACACAAACATAAAGAAAATCAAACAAGAAAATAGTAAGTACCTGAGAGACACTAATGGGTGATCTCTTAATTATAATCTTTTAAGATAAAATTGTTGATAGATATAATTAGATCAGTTGCAATGTAACGCTCAATAAAAACAATTCCATTGTTATGTTTTGACATGTTTAAATTACAATTATACATTAAGCTTGGTATCTGATAAAGTGTGATTCACAAAAAATTATTTTTAAGTTAGTTATGACCGACAAAGACAGACATGCAAGTCATATCCGTGATAACTACGCACGGCTCTAAATTAAATCCAAACTGAGACTTAAAAAGAAGAAATGAATGTTCGGTATACGTGAATTTTTCCAAGGACTACTTTAAAATATTTGTGCATTACTTTTTTATATAATAGCAAACATGATAAGATTAAGAAAATTTAAAGTGTCTCAAGTATTTTATTAAAATCTATAATAATATATAAGGGAATTTATTATTTTGTGCCAGTTTACTATACCATTAAAAGTTAAATACAATGGATCAACCAATAGTAAAAATTTCGCAGGGTCTATTAAAAGGGACAACTGGCAAAAACATGAATGGTGATGTATTTTTTAAATTCCATGGGATTCCTTTCGCTAAACCACCTGTAGGGGAACTTAGATTTAAGGTAAAGTGTAGTTATATTTTCATAATTATATATCAGTATTATTAATATCCTTATACAGGGTAAATCCGAAGTTGATACCTTTTTAAACTGGATATAAAAGTTTTTAAAAATAAACCTAATTTTCAAATAACTTTTTAAAATATACAAAAAAATCTGAAGCAGGGCTATAGGGATATGAGTAATTTTCGGAAACATCTTGTATGACATGTGGGTTACGAAGTTACAAAGTTACGAAGTTACGAAGGAGGAGAAGGATGAGAATGATCACCAAGAATTTGTTACGTGGATGTTTTCCTTCACTCAAGAAGATATTACAAATTTTTACTACCAACTACAATTGGAAAATAACGAAGGTAATCCACCTTTCCCGTTAAAGGTGGTCTAGAACTTTGAAGAGAAGCAAAATGATCAATTATTTTCAATTAAAGTAGCTCCTGTTTTGACAAATAGTATAAATTTAGTTCCGATCTAAAAATTGTTCTTGAGAAATAATTTTCAACTACGATCTTGGATTTTTCCTTGATTCAAAACCAAGCTGATTGCAACACATTTTTAGGAGTACATAAATGATATGGATTACATTTGTTATAGGATCCTCAGCAACCTGGACAATCTGAACATTGGGAAGGAATTAGAGATGCCTCGAAAGAAAGACCTGGGTGTTACCAATTAAGTATAGAAAAGATTTTAGGTGGTTCCGAAGATTGTCTACATTTGAACATATATGTAAAAGAAGTATGAACATTTTTTCGTTTCCTTTTCGTTTACACTAAACAGAATCTTAAAAAGTATGATTTGGAACTCATGACAAACAGTTAATATTTTTTAGTTGTCAGACAACAATAATTTAAAACCTGTTATGGTCTGGTTCTATGGCGGTTCGTATAAAAGAGGTAGCAATTGTACAAACGTTTGGGGCCCTGAATTTTTGCTTATCGAAGATATTGTATTAGTAATTCCAAATTATAGAGTGGGAGTATTAGGTGAGTCAAAGCTTCTCATTTAGGCTCAAATGAACGTTTTAACCATATCTTTGATTGCTTGGAGTCTTTAAATTTTCAGTTTATTTATAAAGGTTTTAGTAATTATTAAGAATAATATTTGGTAAAATATTTAAATAATTTATTATCTTTTGGATACTCTTTGCTGTCAGTGGATAAAAAACCTTAAACCTTATGATATTTTAAAGGATTTTTAAGTTTGCAAGATCCTTCGTTAGAAGTATCTGGAAACGCAACATTAAAAGATCAAAATATGGCCCTCCAATGGGTGCAGAAGAATATTAAAAATTTTGGAGGAGATCCGAATAATGTTACTATCTTTGGAGAAAGTGCGGGAAGTTCTAGTTGTCATTACCACATTTTATCACCAAGGTCCAAAGGTTTGTTTCACAAGTAGGTACTTTTTACTATTATATTTGCGACTAGGACATTTTAGCTTCACTGAAACTACTAAATTGGCGTACCTACCCCACAATTTAAAGAAACTGTGCCTACACTTTACACAAGCCTGCATACTAGTGCATACCTACATATCTACAGAGAACGCCAAATAATACTGAATTAAAAAACTTACATAAAACTTATAGAAATAAATTAACAAATACAATTCAAAACGCCAAGTATAATTTTTACAAACAACTAATTAATTCAAACCAAGGCAAATCTAGCGAATTGTGGCGTGTAGTACAAAACCTGAGCGGTCAAAAAAAAAATACAAAAAAAATTGAAGCTATCAAAAATGAAAAAGGAGACACTTTATCTAACGATAAAGCTATCAGCAATGAGTTCAATCAGCAATTTGTTAAAGTGGGTGTTAATCTAGCCGAAAAGATTAAAAAAGATAGTTTGATTTCATTCCCTAAAATTACGCTTCAAAACTCGATGGTTTTTCTTGAAACAAATGTGTCTGAAGTTACAACATTAATAAACGATTTAAAAGACAAAAAAGCACCTGGAATTGATGAAATATGTGCGGAAGTGTTAAAATCAACGGCATCATCAATTGCAAATCCATTAACATATATTCTAAATCAATGCATAAAAAAATCTATATTCCCCTCTGCGGTCAAACTTTCAATAGTGACACCGATTTTTAAAAAAGGTGATAAAAAAATTTTCAGTAATTACCGACCAATCTCATTACTTACGCATCTATCAAAAATTTTTGAAAAATTAATAAAAAATAGACTTAACAATTTCCTAAACAAGTTTAATATAATATCTCCCAAACAGTAAGGTTTTAAAGTAAAAACGTCTACCGAGGATGCTATACTAACATTAGTTTCCCAAATACACAATGCTCTAGAAAAAAACAGACCAAGTCTCTGTATATTTCTTGACCTTAGTAAAGCTTTCGATACAGTCGATCATTGTTTATTACTAGAGTGTTTGGAAAACATAGGTATTAGAGGAATCCCCCTGACCCTATTTAAAAGTTACCTAACTAATAGATATCAGAGTGTTAGAATAAATGGTGAGACTAGCGAACCTGAGCTAATTAAGTATGGAGTGCCTCAAGGGAGTGTCTTAGGTCCAGTCCTCTTTAATATATATATATATATATATATATATAATATATATATATATATATATATATATATATATATATATATATATATATATATATATATATATAATCTGTTTTCAATTGATAGTCCAGGTAGAATTTTGGGATTTGCAGACGATACTGCAATTTTTTATGAGGCAAATAATTGGCATGAACTAAAATATATTGCAGAAAGCGACTTTCTGAAAGTGAAGGGATGGCTAGATAACATGTCACTCACTATAAACATGGATAAATCAAAATACATGCCATTTACTTGCAATGCTTGTTGTCTTCCTTCGTACAACTAACTAACCATAGCGACACGTGGACACCACTACGCACTGGAATCTGTTGCTGAAATAAAATACCTTGGTGTATATATAGATAATCATCTGAAATGGGAATACCATATAAATTATATTATTAAAAAATTACAGGGTATTTTATACAAATTTAAATACTTAAAAACACATCTACCTGTACAAAATCTAATAACATTATATTACGCCTTGGTAGAAAGTCATTTAAGATATGGCATTGTTATTTGGGGAAGTGCACTTAGGTGTCACTTGAAAGCATTAGAAACAATACAAAAAAGATTTTTAAAAATAATTTTTTCGCGAGAGTTTCGATATCCTAGTAACCTATTGTATTCGGAAGGCAAAATTCTGGATCTTAGGCAACTATAGTTTTACTGTTCGGTTCAAAAATACAAGTTCACCACGAAAGAACCTAATCTACCATTCCATTATTATAATACTCGGAACAGAAATCTTCATCATCTTCCTCAGGTTGGTAAATCACTTACTCAACGATCCTTTGCTTACCTTGCACCTAAAATGTACAACCAATTGCCCGAATCCATTAAAAATCTTATTCACAAATCTACATTTAAAATACAAATTAAAAATCTATTGTTTAATACTTCCCGTCAAATAATAAATGATTTAATAGAATCAAAAATACTTACCGTAAAATTGTAAATTTATACTTACTTATAGGCTGTATAAAGATATATGAGTATAATTTTCATGTGATAAAAAATATAGGTAGATGATGTCCGGCTTTGTTAATTTTTCCAATGAAGTCAATAATTTAATTAAATTTTTCCTACACTGCACGTCTGTTATTATTATTGTTATTTAATTGGTTTTACTTTATTATATTCTATTTTAGTGTGTATATGTCTATGTATATGTTTATAATTATTGTACTTATAATCTCCTACTTTTAGAGCGTAAAATATAGTAAATTTTGCTTGATAGTTCTAGTAAAATAAGTTGTGACTATTTTAGTCACAAACTAATTATTTTAATAACTTTTATTTTCTTCTTGAAACAAGTGATTTATCACTTATCGAGTAGCTTATTCATACCAAACTTATTAGTTTTTATTGTATTTTAATTTTGTTCTAACTGTAATGTATATTTTGGATGAATAAATTATTATTAATTATTATTATACCTTTCGCTTAGGCGTTAGATTATGTTAGATTGATGATCTCATCGGCTTCCACTGCGATTCCAAAGGATCTAGTATGGCTTACTTCAGAGTTATGTTTTTGGACCGCTCTTATTTTTAATATTCATTAACGATATAACTTTTATTGTTTCTTATTGTATCACCAGAGTTCTTTCAATGTCATTTTAAGTTAAGTGTTTTTTTTTTTGGCAGAGCAATTCTACAAAGCGGGTGTGCCCTTAGCGTTTGGGGACAAGGTAGTTATTTTTATAAAAATCTCATTGAGACTTTGGGAAAAAAAGCCGAATCAGAAAAGGAAGGTCTACAAATGTTGAGGACATTACCTGTCGAAGAATTGCATCAATTACAAACCAAAATGTTATGGGTAAGTCATTTTTAATAGATAATGTATTGGTCTTTATAGTAGAATCGCAGAATTAAAAAAAAGGGTAATAACTAAATAATAATTATTAAATGTATTTGCTATTTCTAACTCATCAGTTATAATGTTGATTTTGTAATTAATTTTGATTTCCTCTACATTTGATGTCATTGTTTTTATTGTTTTCCATATGTGTTTTGCGGAACTACTATTTTTTTCTATTTGTTCTTTGTAGTAATTGATTTTTGTATTTTTTATTAAATTATTTAAATATGTTCTATAAGTTGAAAATTCTTGTTTAATTTGTTGATCGTCCAAATCTATATTTCAGTTGGAATTGGCAAGCAAAAAAAGAGCCATTGGACCCGTAATAGAAAAAGAATCAGAATCAGCTTTTATATGGAAAGAGCCTAGACAAATTATTTTATCAGGTGAATATAATCACGTACCAATGATAATTGGATACTGCTCCAAAGAAGGTCTCTGTTTCGAAGCAACTTTACCCAATGAATTGATACCAACATTATCTTTCGACCATTTTGTACCTTGGATGATGAATTTGGATTTAGATAGTATAGAGTATAAGGAAATTGTTCAAAAAATTAAAAAGTTCTATCATTCCGGTGATGCTAGAGCAGACATACATTCAGTAAGTGTTTAAGGAAAAAATAAGGATTTCAATTATTGTATTTGTATTTCATAGGTCTGCTCAGATACCATTTTCGTCCTTTGGATCCTAGCTAGCGTACGGTACCACGTTAGATCTTCTTCTTCACCGGTATACCTTTACAAAATGACAACTGAGTGTGTATTGAACACACTGAAGACTATGGAAAATATAACATACCCAGGTAAGTAAAGTTCTATGACAGATAGTAATGTATTGTTATTAAACTCATCTACTTTTAGGAGTAAGTCATTTCGACGATATAGGTTATTTATTTAAGACCTACGTTACTCCAGTCATTCAAGAAGGAAGCCCTGAAGAAAAATATTACCGAAGATGCGTAAAATTATGGACAAATTTCGCCAAATACAGCAATCCCACACCTAAATTAAAAGAATTTGAAGTTAAATGGAAACCTGTTGAAGATCCTGCAAATTTAGAGACCCTAATAATAGGAGACACTTTAAAAATGGAATCCAAAATAGAAAAACAAACTTTGGAATTTTGGAAAAATATATTTAAAAAAAATAAGTTTTTGAATGATTATTTATAAAATAAAATTGATTTAAATACCTAATAATAAACGTTTATTAATATAAAGTCTTTTTACTTTTAGCTGCAATGCCTTTCAAATATTTAAAAGTAGCATTGCCAGTCTCCATCACTAGGGAATAAAAAACTCCATTTTGGTCTTGTAAAAGTGTATGTGGATGGTCAAATTCCACAGCTTCACCGGCGTCCATGACCAAAACTTTATCGGAATCCATGATAGTATGCAATCTATGGGCAATAGTTAATACCGTACAATTTGCAAACTTGGTCCTAATGGTTGTTTGTATCAAGCCATCGGTATGTGGATCTACGTTAGCTGTAGCTTCGTCTAGTACTAAGATTTTGTTGTTTCGCACTATGGCTCTAGCTAGACAAACAAGCTGTCTTTGACCAACGCTGAAATTAGAACCCCCTTCAGCCATTTTACTGTCTAAACCTGATGGTAATTCGTCCACTGCATGTTTGAGTTCTACTTCTTCCAGCGCATTCCAAAGAATCTAAAAAAATATGAAATTTAATACATTTTAAACGATCTAAAGGCGTTACATATATGATGAAGGTAGAAACAGAAGAGTTGTCAAAAAAGAAAGACTATTTGAAGAGGCTTCTTAAAGACAGTTTTAAAGATTATTTATACTTCATCCATTTTGTTATGAAGATAAAGGGCTGCTAGCGACTGAAGATGAAGAATATTGTTTGAAAGGCTTGATCAAGAGTGCAGAAACACTAAATTATTACTGTAATAAAAATTAAGCAAGGGATGTCATGTTTTAGATCCCCATTCAATATCTACCTAAATTTCCCAACTGATAATTCTCAAAATATGTTTTCCAATTGATGTTCTAGATTTCAAATCCCTCAGCTTTGGTAAATAAATTTCAAAATGCTGACAATAACATGCATTTAATTAGAATATTATTTAAAGCGTACCTCATCTTTATATTCATCAAAAGGATCCAAATTCTTTCTTAGAGTTCCAGAAAATAGAACCGGTTCCTGTGGAATTATTGATATCTTCGATCTGAGTCTGTTCAACGCGATATCCTTCGTATCAACATCATCAATAAGAATTCTACCATCGATCGGAGCTAACCTAAAAAGGGCCTGGATCAAAGAAGATTTCCCAGCTCCAGTTCTACCAACTATTCCAACTTTTTCGTTTGGTTCTATCACAAAATTGAGGTTCTTTAAAACGTAGGGATCTTCTGGAGCGTATTTCAAAGACATTTTATTGAATTCAACTTTGCCTTTTTCTGGCCAATACTCTGAGGGTTCTTTAGTGTTTTCGTCTGTTTCCTGTTTAAGATCAGCGTATTCTTGGACTCTTTCTACTGAGGTCATCTGGTTTTCGAATTCACTCCATTGGCGCATACCCCATTGTAACATCCCTGTCAGCGCCATCGCTTGCGTTAGAGCTAAGCCCATATTTCCACCATAAGTCTCTAAAAAATGGATAAAAATAGATTATTTATTATTATTACCTACGTTGGGGTCAATACCCAAGTCTTTTTTATGTATTGGTTTGGTCTCGATGTTATTAAAGTCATAATTTGGACATATTAATGTGAGAGCCTAAATATGCTTTTAAGATGTCTTGTAATACGTCTGGCTTAATCTATTTTAATGTAAGAGTTTGAAGACGTCTTTAAAATGTCTAAAAACGTCTTCTAGCCGTACAAAAACCTGCACTGTTTACATAATTCAAGAAGAAGAATTAACTTAAGTGAAGTTTAACATTTGGTTTAACTTAATAATACATTAAAGCTTATTGAGGGTTCTTGAAGACGACTTATTTATGGCTTATTTAAGACTCTAGAGATAAGACATCCTAAAGACATTTTAAAGAAATGTTAGACGTCTTAAAGACATATTAAGGACATCTTAAAGGCATCTTAAAGACATCTTAAAGACATCTTAAAGACATCTTAAAGACATCTTAAAGACATCTTAAAGACATCTTAAAGACATCTTTAGGATCTTTAGGATCTTAAGATATTTTAAGAACATCTCAAGAAGATATTAAAATGATCCTAAAAACATCTTAAAGACAGACATTTTAAAGAGAGACATCTTAAAGACTGACATCTTAAAAGTAGACATCTTAAAGATATTTTGAAGGCAGATATCTGAAAGATATTTTAAAAACACGACATTTTAAAGGCATTTTAAAAACATTTTAGGCGTCTTAATGACATTTTAAAAACATCTTAAAGACATTTTAAAGACATTTTAAAGACATTTTAAAGACATTTTAAAGACATTTTAAAGACATTTTAAAGACATTTTAAAGACATTTTAAAGACATTTTAAAGACATTTTAAAGACATTTTAAAGACATTTTAAAGACATTTTAAAGACATTTTAAAGACATTTTAAAGACATTTTAAAGACATTTTAAAGACATTTTAAAGACATTTTAAAGACATTTTAAAGACATTTTAAAGACATTTTAAAGACATTTTAAAGACATTTTAAAGACATTTTAAAGACATTTTAAAGACATTTTAAAGACATTTTAAAGACATTTTAAAGACATTTTAAAGACATTTTAAAGACATTTTAAAGACATTTTAAAGACATTTTAAAGACATTTTAAAGACATTTTAAAGACATTTTAAAGACATTTTAAAGACATTTTAAAGACATTTTAAAAACATTTTAAAGACATTTTAAAGACATTTTAAAGACATTTTAAAGACATTTTAAAGACATTTTAAAGACATCTTAGACATCTTAAAGACATCTTAAAGACATCTTAAAGACATCTTAAAGACATCTTAAAGACATCTTAAAGACATCTTAAAGACATCTTAAAGACATCTTAAAGACATCTTAAAGACATCTTAAAGACATCTTAAAGACATCTTAAAGACATCTTAAAGATATCTTAAAGACATCTTAAAGACATCTTAAAGATATATTAAAGACATATTAAAGACATCTTAAAAACATCTTAAAGACATCCTAAAGACATCATCTTAAAGTCTTCATTTTAAATATCTTAAAGATATCTCAAGGACATCTTTAGATCATCTTAAAGACATCTGTAGTAAGACATATTAAGGACATCTTAAAGACATCTTTAGATCATCTTAAGAATATCTTATATCTTTAAGACATTAAAGACATCTCAAGGACATCTTTAGACCATCTTAAAGACATCTGTGACATCTTAAAGACATCTTTAGATCATCTTAAGAACATCTTAAGGACATCTTAATGATATTTTAAGGACATCTTAAAGCCATTTTAAAGACATCTTGAAAACACCTGAAATACATCTTAAAGACATATTAAAGGCTTCTTAAGTGCATCTTAAAGGCATCTTAAAAGCATCGTAAAAGCATCTTAAAGGCATCTTGAAGGCACCATACAGTCACCTTACAGTACAACGAAAAAGACTTTCTTCAATATACAAATATAGAATTTAAATCATTAAATAAATACATCTTAAAGACATCATAAGGACATCTTAAGGACATCTTAAAAAGATCTTAAAAAGATCTTAAAAAGATCTTAAAAATATCTTAAAAAGATCTTAAAAAGATCTTAAAAAGATCTTAAAAAGATCTTAAAAAGATCTTAAAAAGATCTTAAAAAGATCTTAAAAAGATCTTAAAAAGATCTTAAAAAGATCTTAAAAAGATCTTAAAAAGATCTTAAAAAGATCTTAAAAAGATCTTAAAAAGATCTTAAAAAGATCTTAAAAAGATCTTAAAAAGATCTTAAAAAGATCTTAAAAAGATCTTAAAAAGATCTTAAAAAGATCTTAAAAAGATCTTAAAAAAATCTTAAAAAGATCTTAAAAAGATCTTAAAAAGATCTTAAAAAGATCTTAAAAAGATCTTAAAAAGATCTTAAAAAGATCTTAAAAAGATCTTAAAAAGATCTTAAAAAGATCTTAAAAAGATCTTAAAAAGATCTTAAAAAGATCTTAAAAAAATCTTAAAAAGATCTTAAAAAGATCTTAATAAGATCTTAATAAGATCTTAAAAAGATCTTAAAAAGATCTTAAAAAGATCTTAAAAAGATCTTAAAAAGATCTTAAAAAGATCTTAAAAAGATCTTAAAAAGATCTTAAAAACATCTTAATGACATCTTAAAAAGATCTTAAAAATATCTAAAGACATCTTAACGACAGACATTTTAAAGAGAAACATTTTAAAGACAGTCATCCTAAAAGTAGACATCTTAAAAGTAGAGATCTTACAGATGTGTTAAAGATATCCTAAAGATAAACATCTTAAAGATAGACATCTTAAAGATAGATATCTGAAAGATAGGCATCTTAAAGACATCTTAAAAGATGTCTGATATGTTTTAATATATGCTATCTAGGTAATCACTTAACTCACCACTTTTGACAAAAATTAAGGTTACAATAACAGCTGCTATATAAACAACGCTCAAGAAATCTAGCCAGAAACCGAATGTCCTGTTGGCTCCGACGTACAAGAAGTAAGCAGCGTTGTTCAAGTTCAGGTAGTTGTCGAATTCTTGTGTCAGAATATGTTGCGCTCTAAAAGCTCTTATCGTTGTCAATCCATTCAGTGAAGCAGATAAATGGGTGAAGATGGGACTTCTGTCTGTAGAACATTTAAAAATCTACTTTAAATAAACGAAAATAGATGTTTATGGAAAACTTACTGATTGATTCTATTCTCTTAATATCTCTAGTGGTACGTACAAAAACTATTCTCATAAAATAAAATAATACTGCTATAAAAAATGTTGGAATCATGATCCATATAGATAAACCTCCGATTACCATGCTTATGGACGCCACGTACAAACCAATCTGAAATTAAAAAAATATATTTATTTATCTTTTATTTATAAATTGTGAGGCTAATCTTCTTCACCTGTATTGTATCTAATAAGGTCATGGGCAAAGCTT
The DNA here is from genome assembly GCA_927349885.1 of Psylliodes chrysocephalus. NCBI lineage: Eukaryota > Metazoa > Arthropoda > Insecta > Coleoptera > Chrysomelidae > Psylliodes > Psylliodes chrysocephalus. The sequence continues at coordinate 12,463,145 of OV651830.1, forward strand.
CGTCCAAGGCTCCAATATCCTTAGAAAATCTATTCAAAATTCTCCCAGATGGATTAGTATTAAAAAACCTCATCGGACTGTAGACGATGTTAACAAACATCTTGTTATGTAGCGTTGTAGAAGCATCCAAACACCATTTGTAGAAAGCTAAAGACCTGCATAGTACTATTATAACCAATATACCTACCAGAATGCAGTAGTAAAAAGCTCTAAAGTCGCTGAGGAAAATCGGAGCCAACCACCAGTTCTCATATTGGCCCATTGGAGAAATATTGGTAGAGGAAGTAAGATTTGAGGTAAATTTTGTTGAATTGCTGATTTGAGACTCGATTTGTTGAATGTTTACCCAGAAAGTCACGAAATATTCTGAAGAGCTTTCCAGAAACTGGCACAATATAAAAGCGCCAGCCAGGGTGATACCTCTCAAAAGACTTCCGCCAGCTTTTGCGTAACTCATATACACTTTTCCAGCAATTTTCCCAGTTCCTTTTTCTTCCTTTTGTTGTACTTGTATTTCATAATTTTCATCGGGTTCATCCTGACTAATGTGCATTATAGATTTCTTTCTTGCAACTTCTTCTTCCTCCTCTATATCGGCTAAAAGTTTACTGTAATCGGTGTTTGAATTTTTGAGATCTGAATAAGAACCGGATGTTTCTATTCTTCCGTCTTTGAGTAAGTAGATAGTTTTTATTTTCTTTAAGTACTGTAATTGATGGGTTATTAGTATTACGCATTTCGAGCTGAGATATCCACATATGCATTTTTGGAAAAGTTGTTTTCCCACATGTGTATCTACAGCTGATAGCGGATCGTCTAGAAGATAAATATCAGCTTCTTTGTAAATAGCTCTTGCTAGGTTAATTCTAGCTCTTTGACCGCCGCTTAAGCTAACACCTCGTTCTCCTACCAGAGTTCTATCGCCGTGCGGTAAAAGAGTGAAGTCCCTTTGTAATGCGCATACATTTATAACTTCGTTATACTTTTTTTGGTCGAATTTTAGCCCAAAAAGGATATTTTGTCTGACACTTCCTCCAAACAACCACGGTTCTTGTGACGCATAAGAAACTACGCCCTCTACACTAACGTATCCTTGTACTGGTACTAATTCTTTCATGATAACGTGCAATAAAGTTGATTTCCCACTACCTACAGGTCCTACGATTGCTGCTAAGTTACCAGCTGATATATCTATGGATATATTTTCTAAACAGTTATCGGTAATTGATTTCAGCCATTTGACAGAAGCATTTTGGATAGTGATGCGAGCTTTTTCGCCTCGAGTTTTCATTTCGATGGAAAGCGATGATATAAATCCGTTTTCTTTACCGTTTATAAAATTTTCGGGGATAAATTGTGGTTCTAGGTCTATTTCCTCGTATTTGAGAAACTTTTGTATCCTTTTTATCGATATGTACATTTCTGCTGATTGTGATATAGCGGAAGGAAAGAAGTTTGTGATGGTGTATAGAAGTCTGTAGTAAGAGGTCACTGTATAAGCATACGTAGCAGTAAGAGGGTTACCTGTAAGGACGTACACCAATATGCAGACTGCTATAGCACATCGATTCAGCATTAGAATGCAGGACATTAAAAAAGCTCTGATTACAGACGTGTAGCGGATATACTTCATTTCTTTCCTAAAAATATGGATTTTAATAAATATTGCTGATGTGAATGTTATTAGTACTTACATTCTAACGAATTCAACTAGTTTTGCGAAGGGATATTCCCATGTGTACATTTTAATGACTTGTATTCCGGAAATAATTTCGTTCATAAGACGTACTCTTTCGTCTGTTCTGACGGCAGTGTTAAGTCTAAATTTGGATGTTTTCTTTCCTAACCATGCTAGAAAACAATAAGAACAGTCTTATCAATAGTGGAGTGCCTGGGGCGTTAAAAACTGTTGAGTGTAACGCTAAAATACGCCTTCTCTTTGAACATATGTCATCTATCATATGCCTAAGTTAAGAACTTCCTGTATGATGGTCATTTGATATAAGACATTCAATAAAATATAAGTAGACGATAAGTAGAAGAAGGAAGAATATTTTCCGTTTTGTAGTCGAAGCAGTGAAGCACTAAAGAGACCAAGACGGAATTTTTTAAACCCACAGCCGACCTGGAGCTCAGGAAAGCCGATGAACGTCATCTCCGTGGCACTCTCCCGAAATTCACGCGGAAAAGGAAAGAAACTTGGCATCCGGGGGTTTTTTAGTTCGCTGAATTCAAATATGGTATCGACGAACACACCCTTGATACTTGGTGCGCCATAACCTGGACGAGGACGTCAACTCCGAGAAGTGTCTTGCTAAGATTGCTAAAAAACAACCCGAAAATCATTATAGAGGCGTTTTTTTGGGCGCTTAATCCATATTTCACGTCGAAAACTATCCATTAAACCCCTGGTGCATCGGAACCTGGACGCGGACCTCATCCCCGTGGGTTTTCCTCATACAATCGAAAAAGACAAACCGAAAATCGTTATGGGGGGTTTTTGGGGCGCTGAATCCGAATTTTCCGTCGAAAACGACCCCTCCAACACCTGGTGCACCGGAACCTGGCCCTGAACGTCATCTCCGTGGGACTCTCCCAAAATTCACGCAGGGAAGGAGAGAAACTCGGCGCTGAATTCACATGTATCCGAGGAGTGTTCGCCGATGCCATATTTAAATTCAACGAGCCAAAAAACCCCGGGCGTTGACTTTCTCTTCTTTCATAGAACCTAATTTTGAACTTTCCACTTATGAAGACCTAATATGAATAACCTAAATTAAAATTACTAATTGACACAGGCAGTATCAAGTCAATACTTAGGCCCTCAATAGCAGAAAAATATTTCTTTATTTGCATATGTCATTCTAATTTAGATATTAAGACTTCGCTAATCAGTAAAAGAATTAAAAAACAACCTGAGGTCTAGCTTTTCGCGAATTCAATTGTGATTACAATATTAATTTTATACTCTACAATTTCCATTAACTTAAATATAGATTTTAAAAATAAATGAAATTTATGCAACCTAATTATATTAAATTCGAGTCTCAGTTGAGCCTTCCTAAATATTACTAAATAAACTACCAGTCAATATCCCAAACGGGGTAATTTAAATAATTAAAAAAGACTTTTCCGGTTGTTCGATTCGTAATTCCAGTGAAGATGATTCAACCTGGAATATTGAAGAAAACAAAGAAGGAAACCACCAAGAGATAGAAAAGAGCCTCAAAGCACATTAACGAAGTAAAACATAATTATTTTTATGTGTTAATTTTGTAGGAGACAAAATAAATTTTCAGAAGTTTCCATATGTATGTATCGTTGGGGATAACATTAGAACTATTGCTTTAAACTGTATTGACACAAGCAAGAAAACATTCATTGCAAATGAAAAGGATCTTTCAACAGGTTCTGTTCGTCAGATTTTTGAAATTTTAGAAAACTCTAAGGTGGTTTCTATTGGTGAACGTTTAAAATATGTTCTGTAATAAGTGTTCATGAAATATAAAAATTTATTACCATTTTATATATGTTTATATTAGACCGTCAGATAGTGACCGATTTAGGTATCCCATTTTCGCATAGAAGCCTCGAGGAGGGTTGAAAAGTACATGTTGAGTAGAATAAAAGAAAATTTACGAGTGGCTCTTGGGGATAACACATGGAAAATTCGATTTTCCTTATCAGAAAAATATTCGGACCCCAAAATGCACTTACACATTCAGGTCATTCAAGAAAATATATTTTTCGGACTAGTGACGATGTACGTTTTCATACATTCGATGGGCTTGTGAGGAAAAATCTGATAAAATCTCGATTTTTCCTTAAAAGATTACGGTCTTATTTCAACCCTTTAGTCATTTGCAACATTAGATTCTTTTGTTTTCCGAAGCCTAGTTCTATTAATTAATCATATAGTGAAAACGGCTTGCGTGGAAATATGAGCAACGAATAACCTTTCATTTTTGTTGGGGAAAATCGAATTTTTCATGTGTTATCCACAAGAACCACTCGTAAATTTACTTTCATTCTACTTAAAATCGATGTACTTTTCAACCCTTTTCGAGGCTTGTATGCGAAAATAGGGCACCTAAAAATGTCACTATCTGACCGTCTATATTGTCTATATAGAACATGTAAAATAAGAATACGTTTGTTAAGCAATGTTTATTAATAAATTTTATCTACAACTGTCATTATATGGATGTATTATATGCGTATCTAAAGCAACATGAAGCAATCCATATTTCACTAGTGAGAATATACTCATATTACACGATTTTTGTCAATTATACCCCACTAGAATTAAAAATCATTAGATCTAGTATGCGTTTGACAAGTTAGTTGGCAGCATGTTGACAGTTATTCGTTGTTCCCGATTCTTTTTTGAAATTAAACTTAAAATATTAGGCCCGTTTTAAGTGTTTATCAATTAAAAAAATGGAAGAAGATGATTACATGGAACTAACACCTCCTGAAATCCGCAAACTTCAAAGAATTTTTTCTAAAAATCCCCTTTTCGTTTTCGAGGAGCCCCTGTATTCAGTTGTAGATAAAGTATAGTATTCAATTCGTGTATAATGGACCATACTACACTCGGATATTTACAACACTCGTGTAATATGGTCAACATTATACACTTATTGAATAATATACTATTATTTTTATTAGTATTTTTTTGCACAAATTGCAAGGCATGAACACAGATCTCAGATATCTCTAATTTTTGTATCTTGCGATCTATCGACCATATTAGGCTCAGTTTAAATTAATTTCAATAGTTATATGTACTTACATTGAGCAGGAATGAATAAAAGTAAAAATATAGCTCCAGATAGAGCAGTCCATCCAACATTCATATACAAAAAATACATAACTATAATAGTTTCTGATGGTCCAATATAAAGATTATGTAAAAAATACACAGCCATATCAAATCTGCCTACATCGTTTGACAGTAAATTCACCATTTCTCCAATAGTTGTTTCGGCCATAGCAGATTTACTTAACCTGAAAAATATTTACAATATTTTAAATTAGATGAATATAATTTCTTTTTATACAGGTACCTTAAAGCTTTTCTATAAATCAAAGAACACGAGGCTACTCTCATCTTCATACCAAGTTGCATAAGTACCAAGTTATAATTGTGACTCATATTGCAAGCTACAAACGAAGTTAATACTATTAAGGCAGCGTATAAATATATTTCATTTCTGTCTTCTGTTGCTCTATTAGTTTCGAAGACATAGATCAGTTTTGTAATAAGATATGGTTGAGAAATTCTAAAAAAAAAAATAAATACGTGTTTTATGGTATCGATAACAGAAAATGTTCAGTCGGTGTTTAGGGCAACCCTCAAAATTAATAGTGAGTCAAAAAAATGGAGCAGTATCAGTGAAGTACGTACAGAGGGTTTGTTGAAATTACATTCAACAATTTCTATCGGCAGGGCAGATTAATCTAAATCAGCATTTAACAAACAAAAAAGAATAAAATACTAAATAGACACTCCTTGTATAAACCTCCGCACTTAACAAATAAAAAAGAATAAAATACTAAATAGACACTCCCTGTATAAACCAAATATCCAAAGTTGTGCAATAACCACCCTTTTAACTTTCAAGTAACCTTCAAAGACATCTGCTGCTTCGCGAACAGTTAAAGCTAGTCACGCGAGATTTTTCACCCAATCATACGACAAATCTTAGCCGGTGCGAGTTGACGAACAACGGCAGCACACAACTAAAGTCACCTTTTCGCTTTGTCAGTCGAACAAGCAACAAGTCGCAAAAAACTTTAACCTAAAAAGCCGGCATTCGCTGTAATCAATTCCAAGCATTGTGCGATTTGATTTATAAAAGTTAATATGTAACTTATCAATAATTTTATCTAACAAAGTTGTAAATGTGTTAAATGTGAACATATCAAACAGTGAATATATAAAATTCAAATGTAGGGTGATAGTTTTATTTTAATACACCCAGTGCTTCAACTAGAACTTCAAGAATATCTTCCAGAGGCTACAGGGTGGGATCATAAGGCCTTCACCCCAGGTAATCTACTTTGAATACAGTCCACCATAATCGAAGGCAGTATAGGTCAAGCCCTATAAAGCTAGGGTTTACAGGGTCTATCATTATTTCTACGGCAAAGTATATTGTACAGAGAGAAGGGTACCTAATTGTTTAAGTTATAACATTTAGTCATAATGGTGTACCCTATACAGTATTGCCTTGTTATAAATCTCCATCCATATCAGATGATACATTCCTTACAGATTTTGAAAATTTCTTAAATAATATACCAAGAAGGCTAGGAATGGATATATTTATTAGTGACATTAATATTAATATCCTTGATCCCTCAAACCAAATAACAAATAGATATTTGGCAATGTTATCTTCCTTGGGATTTGTATCATATATTAATTCATACACCAGGGTTACTGTAGAAACGAAATCATGTATTGATCATATTTTTATAAAAACTAATATGCCAAATAAACATTTTTCATTTAAATCGTTGGTAATTGACACTGATCTAACTGATCATTTTCCAATTTTTTTAAATATTACAACAAACGAAAGAAACTTTAACCATAATACATTAAACCAACATACACCACAATACACTGATATAGATAAATTTACAAAATTACAGTTCATCAAATTTCTAGAGGTGTTCGACGCCCAGACAGAGAACGCGCTACGTGTGACTAAGATAGCTATTGTACAGTCTGCTAAACAAGTTATTTTAAATAGTTTTTAATAATTTTAGGTAATTAAATTTTAAAAGTGTGGAATAGTTTAGGGATTAAATTGGTCTGATTGGACTTTCGTAGAACGTTTTTAAAAGCAGCTAAAGATAGTATGTAGAATTGAAAATAATTATTATGCCATAAAAGGTGTTTTGGAATTCCTTCAACCTTTTGAAATTGAGCCAGAAAATATAAATTTTATAGGATAGCGGAAAATACCTATAATTTTTTTGTAGGCCTTTGTAAATCGTGGAAATAGTTTATATTTTATTTCTACCTTATTAAGGAAAATGGTACCTATTATTAATAACGGTTTTTTCTGAAACATTACTAAAATTTTCGAAATTTTGTTTTTCTACAAAATAATAAACTATACTATTTAGAAAAAAATTTATTTCTCTTATAATTTTATAAAAAATAACAGGGGAATATTTACATTTCTTGATTTATTAAACAAAACGATCAATTATCTCGACGAATGACACCATGTTCTAGTACGGAAGCTAGCTTTACATTTTTGTTGGTGGTTTCATGGGTTTCATATCAATTTTTTGTAATTCTAGTTTACACGTACATATACCTCTTAACACTTGTTTGCTTTATTAAAAAAGTGTGTTGTTGTGATTTACGTCGAAATAAGTCAAAAACAACTTGAAACCCCATATAAAATCAAAAAGGAGAAACAGAAAAAAATTGAGCCTGTAAATGAACACAACTCAGAAACAAAAATAGCTATCTAATAATAAAAAAATAAAATTTGATTCTTGTGCAGCTTCATCTATATCATTAACTGTTTTTGGTTTTTTAATGGTTTTTCTTGGTGATGAAAATTCCGATATCTCACGGTTATCGATTCTTTTTTCTCCCCAGAAATGCGGACGACAGTGTTTTTAGATACTCCTGTGGCTGCAGCAACACGATCATTTACATTTTTAAATGGTATTGAAGGTGAATTAAAGTTTCCTTCTCTTCTCATAAACTCTATAACATTGGCTATTATTTCGCGAGATTGACTGTTAATCACGCGGCCTCTTAATTTGCTATTAAACTCCATACTTAGGTTCTATTAAACTGTAATGAGCAAAAAACAAACGAAAATAAAAGAAATGTTTTAGCGAAATTTACATCTGACATTTACGTCTGAATGAAATAGTGAAATACTTGATGCGCAGAGTGTACTTTCATTGCGTAAATCCGTCGGGATGCCTGCTTTCTCTGTCTAGCCGTCGAAAGCCTCTAGAAATTTGATGAACTGTATTAGAAAATGTAAACTGGGACCAGGGCCGCCGAGAGCCAGACCGGGCCCCAGGACAATTCTCTAGGTGCATATTTTAAGAATAATTTCTCATTCTAAATTTATTTGATTTTGTATTATAAAATGTTTATTCTTCTTCTTAAATTTCTAGTTGTGAGGTTACGAAAAAATATAATAAAAGCAAAATATGCTTACTTAATTATATCTACCTTATAGTTTCTTCAATTATTATCACAATGTTGAGTAATAGCATTTCTAGGAAAAATACTTTGGTTAAGGCTTTAAATAAAGACGGATTTTTGCTTTTTTCCGTTTGTTTCTTCCATTGCGCTTCAAGCTTTTCGCCCAAATGACCAGAATCGTGAGATTTCCTGTGCTGGTAGATGTCATCTTCGGTCAAATCGATTTTGTAACCTTTTATAAAAAGAGGCAGCAACCAACTGTAATAAAATAAAGTTATCATTCCCATAAATCTAGATTTTTATCCTTACCAAAATAACAACCATGAAAATATGTTGGCATTGTCAAGTGGATGGTCCTTCCTTCGTTTTGAGTCATCTTTGAATTCTTCCATTTCCAATTACAATCTGAAATTAATGCAATTAACATTTATAATTTTCCGAAAGTAAAGACTAAATAGTGCTTTAGAAAAGACGTGCAGAAACTATTTATTAAATAGTATACTGTGCAACAAGTAGTATATTTCACACAAGATTCAATAGAAGCGATCATTATTACCTATCCGTTGATAGTAGTGATAAACACTAGGAAGAGATAGTAACATATTTAATTCTAGGAAAAGAATAAAAAATGCAAGCAAAACTAGTATAACGCTCCTTTATAAATATTAAACAAGTACCTTGATCAAAAGCTGTTCAAAATGAGTATTAAGAACATCTTGATACATTGCTAGTTGATAACGTTTTTCTATCATATTTCGAATCAAGATAACTTCTCAAATTATTTAAAAATGGTCTTATTGTATTTTCTGAAAAGAATAATGTTAAAATAATGTGTTTAAAGTGTGTATGCATCTATGATTAAAGATATTGGGTATTCTGCTCGATTCTACCTCCAGAAAAAAGCAATTAAGATATTTTGAATAACTTAAACCTATTTGTTGAATCTATTACATCACTTAATATTTTTTTCTAAACAATAATTCATTATTTAAACATTTCAAAATACATAGTATCAAAAGTATACGATATTGTAAGTTGAAAAATACTTGAGATAAGTACCTAGGTACTTCATTTTTTCATTATCTAGCATTTTTTCGATATATTATATTTCCTTAAATATCACCGAGATATTTTTCAAAAAGTATAACTTGTACTATCATAAAAAATAGCTATTTATGTACAATTACATCGTTTACCTATTTATAATTATTTCTAGAGAATTTGGTGAACTTTCTAGCTTATTCGCCAAACTTTTAAATTTGTATATAAATATTGGTGGAGAACTAAGAGGCAATTAGTTATTATATGGACAGTGAATATAAATAGTAATAAGTAGATAGACAGAGGTGAATATAAATCAGTTTAAAGACATTAGAAGTATATATAAATTAGAATAGTTGTGTTATAAAATAAATAAGTGTTTAAATAAATTATTAATATGTTTTAAAGTAAACAAACATAACAATACCTAAGAGTTGGTGATATCCGAAGAGTATCATACGAGTCCCCTTGAAGAAGGTCTCTACAAGTCACTCCTTATATACTACCTCTTGTTCAACACATAAGTCTATTTTGAATAAATCATCTAAATTTGAATAAGTAAATCTCTGTGAATTAGAATTTGTTGCTACCTTATCTAAAACTTTATTTAATTACAATATCTCAATGGTTAGTGATTTTCTATATTTTTATCACTAATAGATAGTCAAATTTAGTAAGTTTTAAATATAGTGGGGCTCAACATTCTTTTTCAAAGTAATACGAGTTATTTAATAACCTGACCCACTCCCCAAAATCATTAGAGCTTAAAATACTATAAAAAATAGATAAAATAACAAGTATCATGTTACAATTTTAAATAAATTGTATTATTTGATTCTTTTAATATCATATTCTTCTTGTTTCGGTAATCGAAACTATTTTAAGTCTAGTATTATATTGATGGATAACATTTTTAGTACATAGCATTTCAGTTAGTCAATGTCTTAGGAATGTACTGGAGATACATTTCAAGATCTACAGGAAATAACTTTTTAAATTTTCTGCAGATACCTTTCAAGATGTACTGTAGACCCTGACAATTATGGCACAAGCACGCGTGATATTTAAATTTATATGAGATACTTCTGCTCTAAAAAATTTTAAATAAACAAATTATCAATATCCTTTGCAAGACCAGAAAATGGATAACGTTTTAACTATTTTTTCCCGTAAAATAACAGAAAAAGAAAAATGCCAATTTTCATCTCAGGTTTTGAAGTAAAAAGCTTATTAATATTGATATGTTTATTGTAAAATTGTTAGGACCATGAGGCACGTTAATATTCAGACATTTTTGGTACTACTTACATCTACTAGAATTAGAAACAAAGATATTCACAAATAAGTACACCGAGACAGACGCAGCGGGATTTAAAATAAGTAAACAAACCAAATACTGCAAACCTTGTGATAACCAAGGGTCACACTTTGTAATCATAAAAAAAATAGTTTTGGAAGTAAATAAAACTGATATGTATATTTATTATTAAAAGTCTATTTTCTTATTATCACTAAAAAATTATTTTAAAGTAGGTACATACTTAGTAAAAATATTGATATTTACAAGAACTGAATTATTAAAATTGTTTTCTTTTTTGAGGCTTTATTTTTATTATTTTTTTTTATGGTTTATATTTGATAATGGCTATTTTTATGTATATTCTTTAACAGAAATAAGTAATGCACTTTAAGATAATAATATTGATATCCTCATGCTGATATATTTTATGAATACATCCACAATATATTCCTAGTAGTAATAACACTGAGTTACGCTCAGACAAGAATCAGGCAATTTAAAATCAGCTTTAAAGAATATTTAAATAATATAAAAAATATACGGCTTGACTATAAAGAGATGATAGAGTCAATAATGATAAATAATAATAATAAATAGAAACATCAATTTTTACAAGCAAAATTTAAAAGCGTGCTACTGTTGTGCAAAATGTCCTACAAACCAAGTACTTTCATAGCGCAATTTAAATCCTAAGACTGGTTTTTAAGATAATTTATCTTTAAATAAATAAAATTGCTATTTTGAAAACGTTTTTAAACTGATAAAATTGTAAAATAACGACTGAATAAAGACAATATCAGTTTTTTTGCTCAAATTTCATAGTGTAAAAGATTACATACTAATATTTATTAAGTACCTATTGAAAAGTGTAGGAACTAGTGCATTACCTTGTAGCACGTCAATATTTAGACATATTTACATCATCTATTCTGACTGTCGTCTATTGAAAAGAAAGCTTTCAAATATTTTTTAATTAAGTAATTCGCATGCCAAGGGCCTTCTAAGAACTAAAAATGTTTTTATATACGTAATCATAAATACTTTGGATTCAAATTTATGATAATGGTAAATTTTTGTTGCACTTAGAAGGTTCCAACATTTTTCTGATAAATAACCAAAGCACATTAATCATTTCTTTCATTCCTATTTCTTTTTTATGTTAAGGACACCGCACTTTCCTGATGGAAAATGGTTTTTCGGTCGAATCTACTGAATTTTATGCAATGTTACAATTTTTGACTTTTTAATTTATTAAATTTTGACCAGGAAATTAAAATTTGAGTTTCTCAAAATGGATTAAGTAGTTAACTATCTAATACTGATCGGATACTATGGATAGTCGGCCCTAGCGATAGTTTTTGATAGTCTCAAAAGCTGCTATCGATAGTACCACAGTTTATAGCTATAAACTGTGATAGTACTATCGAAACTATATCAATGTTGCAAGTGATACTGAATTAATGAATCAGGGAATCCCCAATGATTGCATACGGGCATCATATGGGGATGTTTCTTTAATTTATTTATAAAGAAATAGATGGCAACACAAACAGGAAGCAGAGACACAAAAAAAAAACACAAAAGATGAGACAATTGCGATATCTATAAATGCTACAACAGTGTAGCTACAGAACTAGTAAAAAAAGACGCTAAGTTGTCCATTTCAAGGATATAGATTTCCTTGGACTAAGTCATGTTCAAGAATATAGTTTTTTACATTAAAAAACAAGTTCAAGGGTTTTATTTTCCTTGAGAAGCTTTTGAAAGCAACTCTCTTGAAAATTAAAAATTGACTAAGCTTAGTTCAAGGATTGCGTTTTCCGTTAAAAAACAAGTTGGTCTGAGTCCTGAGTCGAATTCAAGGACCTCATTTCAACTGAAAATAAAAGATCCGCTAAGTCCAGTTCAAGGATCTCTCTTTCCTTGAAAAGCTAAGTAAGACTAAGTAAATTTCAAGGCTCTTCTCTTGTAAAACAAGGCTGACTCCAATTTAAGGATCTCGTTTCTTCTGAAAATTAAAGATCTGCTAAGTCAAGTTCAAAGATCTGATTTTCCTTGAAAAGTTAGGTCCGACTTAGTAAATTTCAAGGATCTCCGTTCCCTTGAAAAACAAGTTGGACTTAGTCCAATTCTCCTGAAAATTAAAGATCTACTAAGTCCAGTTCGAGGATTTCGGTTTCCTTTGAAAAACAAGTTGGACTAAGTCCAGTTTAGGGATCTCGTTTCCCTTGAAAAACGAGTAGAACTGAGTCCAATTTAAGATATTTGCTTCCCCTAAAAATTAAAGGACGATCAAGTCCACTTCAAGGATCGCATTTCCCTTGAAAAGCTAAGTTGGACTAAAATCATTTCGAGGATCAAAGGATCAAAATGGTAGGAGAAATAATAGTAGAAATAGTGGTAGAAATAGGATCTCTTGATAGGAAGCTTTGTAAAGAATTGCAATTTTTTATATTTCAACTTTATATAACTTTATAACGTTTATATTCGACTGTAGATAGGTGAGGATATATGTGTAACATTACTCCCTAACTAGGTCAGTTTCGTTTGTGTATGAAGTGTAAATATTTTTTAATCGCGACTGTTTAAAAAATCAACGATTGCTAAACGTTATGTTTAAGAACAAAAATAAAAATAATAATGTGCCATTAAAAATAGTTTAACAATGTGTAGAAAAAATAATAAAACAGAATCGACACCTGCCAAAGTGCTTTGGAGCAAAAAAAACAGGACCTGCTTCAGGTAACTCAAACAAATAATATAGAAACAATGGAAGTGGGAGAAAATCTCTTAGCCCAACAATATCAGGCCTTATTTCATGAAAATCAAGCTAGTCAGAATGAACAGGCATTGTACAATGCTTGGATACAGGCAAAAGCTGAAAAACAGCAACTAGAAACTGCATTGCAACAAATGCAAAACAATATGGAACATATGCAAAAACAAATTAATATTTTAAACAAAGAAAAAACTAAAACTCCAACGAATTATGAAACTGATGAAGAAGAACTGGCAAAAGAAATCGGCGATCAAATTAACAACGAAGTAGAATGGATAACAGCGAAAAGCAGAAACAATAGAAGAAGAAAACGAAAAGCCAACTCCTTTCCAGAAACCTCTCCTGGCCAACCTGGAGGTATCAAAAACTAACAACAAGGGAAAGAAATAGTCGAAAAAACAGTGAAATTTCCCCCGATAACAGCAAGCAACATCCATACACTATCAGAAAATAATATTGATGAACCTAGATGTAAGAGCACATAAAAAAAGCGTAAAGAACTTGAACTTAAATTCAAAAAAATGTATTGGCTCCTAGAAAGAAAATCCAAATTGTCAGTGCACAATAATCTGCTGATTTATAAACAAATCCTAAAACCAATCTGGATTTACGGCATACAGCTATGGGGATGTGTCAGCAAGAGTAATATCAACATGATACAAGTTTTCCAAAATAAAGTCCCAAGATGCATTGTTGATGCACCTTGGTTCTACCGAAACGATTATCTTCATAGAGACCTGCAGATGCCAACAATCGAAGAAGAAATAAAGAGGTTTGCTGCGAAACATGAGGGTCGACTCCACTCTCACGTCAACGAAGAAGCGCTGCAATTACTGGACAACTCTACACTTAACAGAAGGCTCAAAAGGAAGAAGCCATTTGAGTTAGTGCAGTGAACGTTAATGTTAGTGCTAGTGTAAAACAATAAATCGTCACGCCAACTTGTGAGGCTTTCCTATAGAAACAATTAAGACAGCCCAATGGGGAGTTCTTAGATAAGTAATTAGTTATAAGATTTTTAGATTAAAATTGTAGGTTAGTCAGTAATGACTAGTAACAATACTCTAACAAAAAAAATATATAACTTTTTACTTTCCCTATATGTGATATCCGAAGTATACATTTTTATTGTACTTGTTTGGAATACAAATAGGGACACTAACTGAACCAACTTTTTGGCTCACCCCGTATTCATGTATTTTTTATAATAAAGTGTCGTATGGTTACGAAATAGTATTTGAATATTAAATATAATACATCGAAATTATTTATCACATTTTTCTAGGTATTTGTATTTATACTTTTTATGTCAGAATAAGGATTTATTATTATTATTAGTAATATTGTTATATTTCGAGGAAATATCGTTCACCAATTTTTATTTATTAAATTAAAAACAGGGAACCTATCTTTTAATAAAAATAGATTCCCCTTAAACTTTGTAATTATTTATCAAATACTCTGTATAGCACGTCAAAATTTGGGACGATATATTTAATGATTCATTGAATCTCACTGTGCATTCTTAAAAATTACAATTGGCAAAAGCTGATGGTTAATAATAACGCATAATTGGCACTATCAAATTAATTATTGTGTTCCTTTTATATGAATATCGAGTTATATTTATTACCAAAATTTTTAAATAACGTACATAAGATTTAATTGTTAAAGAGTTTGACTCAACCTTTATGGTCTTAATGGGTTACACAGATGAAATATTTTAAATTAGTGTCATGTATTTGAACAATATGTTCTGTTTATTTATTTGTATTACTGTTTGTTTTATATATGATAAAAAAATGTAAATTATTCTACTCCTAAAAAAATAAACGTTATTATAATAATAGATATAAATGTTACTTTATTTTCATTAGAGACCTTTCTATTTTTGTTCTGAATATTATTCTCTCTCTTTGTAACACCACTGGATAAAACCAAACTTGCAGAAATTAATTACAGTAAAAAATCCCCTGATAAACAAAGCTTGTACAAATTATTATATATACTCACTTTAAATAAAAAAAGACAGGAAAAGTAGGTATCCTCTCACATATGTTTCCAAAATTGGTTTTCTTGTGAAACAAACTCAAACTTTTTAACACTGAAGCAGCACTTTTTACAACAAAAATAATAACCGTAAGTTCTCATCTCAAATTGGTCAGTTATAGTTTCTTTGTACACTTTTCAATGTCAATTTGTTCAGAAATTGTTCTGCTATAGCAACCGAAACTGAGAGTAAATTGAGTTAAATAAAAAAGCGAAAAGTGTTTGACGCCAATGTTTGAGAAATTTATTTTTAGACGAACTTTTACGTATATTCATTCGTTGTATATGATCGAATCCGTTGTTATGATGAATGTCGTGAAGTTTTCTCTTGGGGATACCCAACAGCTGATATTAATCCCAACTATGCTGATAGTCAAGGAAAATTACTGTGCTTGCCATATTATTTTGTCAGCAAATTACTATTTTTATCGTATCTGCTACTTGTTCAGCTATTTTTATATTTTCTTTGTTTTTTAACAAAGGCTTGTTGATTTTTCACGTCATTAAGTAGACTTAAATAAATAAAGAATCTTATCACGCATTACGCACATGCTGGGTAAAGATTTTCTATTGTTTATTATCGTATTTTAAGAAGTTATGAAATTATAGTACCTACCTAAGCTCAATACGAAAGGATACATCTTATAAATACAAAAATCATCTAAGTGGTCTATACGTGGGGAGGGATAAAGGGGGTAAGCTGTCCCCTTTGGTAATGGCACATTCCAAAACTAAAGTACTGTTGTGTTATTTTATTTATTTATTATTTGTATACATATTTATATATTTTATTTAAATATCATTATTGATAAATTTCTTACCTCAGCTAGCCCATTTACTATTTAACTGATATTTAGATATGTTAAATAAACACACAAAAAAATAAACCATTCCTCTAGGATGGTTCAAACGTTATCCTACTGTATATGATTTAAATTTTTTAACTATTTAACCAGGCCACTCCCTGGGCGGGATAAAGATGCGCAGCTTTTACTGCGCTGATGTTTTCGGAATATAATCTATCACTTGTCATAAACCCGGTTAAAAACTCTCTACCATTCGCAGGAAACTCATGTTTCGTACACAAATACAAACTTTTGTTTAGGGCAATGAGGTTGAATACTATGGAGATGACATGCCAAAAAAAACGACACCCCTTCCCCCTCTCTTAGTGGTCATGTCATAGTTGTCAAAGAGCTGTCAGAACTTTGTTCAAATTTAAATATTTCGACGTTATTTCTATCTTAATAAGTGTTTTTTTTTTTATTAAATTGTATAAAAATCATGACTAAGTGTGCCAAAATTAATTGTAAAAACTCTTCAGTGAAAGAGCGTAAGAAAATATCTAATTTAAGTTTTCATAAGTAAGTATAAGGAGTGTACTTAGAATTTTTTTTAGAATGCTTAACTTTTTTTTTATTATAGGTTTCCAAAAGACCCACAATATCTCAAAATTTGGTCTAAATTTGTGGGAAAAGACCAATTTGAGCCTAAACCGAATTTTTTGATAAGAGTGAGTTTAGGGTCAGATTGAAGAAGAATGCTGTTCCGACAATAAATGAATGTTTAGTTAGTATACACTTTATTTACAATAAAACTTAAATAAATAACTTAATAAAGAACATTGGCTTGACTAACTTTATAATAAAGACAAATAACTATAATAAAACTTATAATTAAACTTAAAAACCAACTTATAATTACACTTAAATGGCTAACTATTTAAGTAACACATAATTTAGAATAAAATTTCAAGTATTTAAAAGTAGTTTTTATTAGATCCTAATTTCCTATTATTATACCGTTTTGATAATGAATATACTGTATAATAATAAATACTGGGGATGTATTTTTATTATTTAGATTTGTGGCCATCACTAACTGCTATGTACCCTCCTCATCCTCATAATATAAAATAATATGCCCGCTCATGTACCACATTACAATTATTATTAATATTAAATGAACAAACATTAAATTGATGTTCCTTAATTTAAAAACCTGCCGACTTTGTTCACAATACACAATAAATATAATTTAAAACATATTACGAAGTTAATGATATTTAAAAATTAGTAGTTTTGGTAAACTAGTAGTTTTTGTATCATGGATCTATATTTAAGGCTTTATAACATACCAAATCTTGTTCCAGACTAACCCATCCATACCTACATTTCCTCCTCCAAAAATCAGGATCCTATCAAATATTCTTATTAAACCAGCCAATCAAACCAGTCAGATCAAATTACCTGTACCCTCTACTTCTTCTCTAAATATTCCATATGAAGAACCGCTGACGCCAAAGAAACAAAAAATATTACATACACTCTCCTCTGTCCGGACAACAAGTGCAAAAAGAAAGCAAAAATTAAAATTGCTAAGACGACAACTAAATAAAACCAACAACTATTATCTGAGTCTTTTTAGTTCCGATTGGTTTTGACAGAGTAGTTTTGATCATGGTTTTCTTCCATCTACTTTTAACCATAAAGTCATACCTAGCTGAATTTTTGGTCTTTTTAAACTTTTGACTGTAGCGGGTCATATTTTTAATGTATGTCATCTGCAGCAGAAATATCTACATGTTTTACATTTAAAAGTAATTAATTGTCCTTTCTACAAACTCGGCTGTATTTTTACTGAAATATATTTATTCACAATTCACGTAGTGGTTTGGTTTTTGGTTTGGTAATTTGATGTCATAATTCTCCTCATTGTCAGATTTTGACATTGGCAGCTTCGATCAAGACAAGAGAGTCCTTGAACGAAAAATCGTAGTTCGGGTTTTAGTTTTAAAAGCACAAAGAGATTAACAAATCTGATGCACAGTGTTATTCGAACGTTGATTTTCGATCACACAGGTCATATAATAATAATAATAATAATAATAATAATAATAACTTTATTTAGAATATATAACGGTACATACAATAGTGTATAATTACATATAAAATTGTTTGTAAATAAATAAAGTTGGTAGAGACTCTGGAAGTGTATAAAACACTTGTGTCGAGCTCATAGGAAAAAATTGGGTTCGTTAAATTTATATATATATAAATCAAATAATAATAATTATTCTAAAACTAAAAATATAAAAATATAAAAATGACATTAAAATAATTATATAAATGGAAAAAAAGAATGTGTGAGAGAAAGGTTTACAGTTATTAATCGTCTATAATGTAAAAATTTTAAGATCAATAAGATTGTGGAATTTTTCTCTGGTAAGTTAATAATGAATTTTTTTAAAAGTTTTTTAAATATGGAAATACTATTAATTTCTTTGATTGTTTCAGGGATTGTATTGTACATAGTCGGAGCCAAGAAGACATATGACTTTTGTGTGATTGTCATTTGCATTTGAGGTACCCTACTATAATTTTTTCTTCGAGTGTCGTAGGTGTGTATTAACTCCACAAAATTAGCGGTTTGGTGGTGCCTAATACATACATTATAATAATATAATTGTCTTATATCTAACATTTTTGTATCTTTATATAGTTTTTCAGTTGAGTATCTAGAGTTTTTACCTAATATTAGTTTTAAAAATTTTTTTTGTATGATTTCTACTGGTTGTATGTGATATATATATAATAATATTAATCTCTTTTATGGTCTTGGCATTGGCTTGGTCGGAAAACGGTTAATAAATAATAGTAAATAGTGTAGAAGTCATAATTGCGCAATGTCATCAAATTAATTTCGAATCGATCATGTTGAAACAAATCTTAGGTAAGTAAGTCATTTAAAAGTTGTAATTCTGCATACGGACTTTAATTATATTTGAATACGACCCTGCTTAGTCAACCATTTAAGCCACGCCCAGTGGGGGTCATTTTTAATAAAACGTATCATATGCAAAACAATTGCCTCATGGCATCTCCATTAGTGTTAGCGACAGCTTTGTCGGAACGTTTGATGTTTGTGGGATCGATTTGCGGTGACCTTGAAGACACCATAATTACACTGCACGCAAGCTGAATTGGCTCGCAGTCACGCGATCGCGCGGAAATTTGTAATTTACACTGCTCAACTCTAAATATGTTTTTAGTAAGGGAGTAAATTTTTATTTTGCATTTAAAATTATATGTCTTTGACTGCAAAAAGACTCATTCCGCTGCCACTTTTGGAATCATATTCATGAACTACAGATCCAACCATTTTGTTACGAAATTATCCAGAAAACAATAAAAATCACACAGTAATAACTGAAAGAAATAATTCAAAATAGTCGAAACTACAGTTGTTCCGCTCGGATTAAAATCACTGGACACCTTCGTATACGGTGTCTCTCGCTGATCTAGCTGGCCACATGCAAATAGACACCATATTTTCGATCATGCGCCTTCGAAAACCGACCCGGTGGGAAAGGGTCTTTGTCGCTTCTCGGCGTTTGGTTATTCTCGGGTTATACCTCCATGGTTTAGGGGAGAGTGTTTCACAGTGAAACATGGTCCACAGTGAAACATTCCGACTAAAATAAAAAACGATGGACGTATAGCCACCGCCATGACGTATATAATAGCTTTGTTCGGCTTACCAATTTTATAACGTTGCAGAACGATTCAGAACTGCGTGAAATTAGTTGCGCCCTAAACTACACACGAAACAGTCAAACCTAGAGCGTCCTAGGACTAGATTTGGAGAAACCCGAACACGTAAATTTAAATGCGCATGATTATAACAATTTTAAACCGTCCTCAAAAGTAAGCCGAACAAAGCTAATAGCACAGCTTAACAATACAGCTAAAACACTCTCTTGGCGGCAACGGTTTGCGTCGATTTCGTCGCGCATCGCTTAAGCTCCGCCTTCGAAGGGAAAAGACGGTTTTGGTGTTCAGAAGCGTACTTAGGTAAGGTGTTGAGTCGTGCGTATAATTTCGTTGATTGTATAATTTCGTGGAGCCTATAATTTCGTTGATTGTATAATTTCGTGGAGCCTATAATTTCGTTGATTTTGTTTGAGTTAAAGGTACTGTTATTATTTTGGTGACTCTTTAGCTATGAGTAGAATGAGTGAAAAAAAAAAGACATCATTCTGTTTGTGCAGTCAAAAGCTGTTTTAATAAGGGTTATACATGCAAGAAAACATTCTTTAGTTTTCCCAAGGACCCAAACCGATAAGTACCACATTATAAGAAATTTTCATTGTTAAAAATATAATTTATACAGGGTATCCCATTAGTGCGTTATTGTTCATTATTTTGTTGTAGACACGCAAGAAAGTTTTAAATAAAAGTTATATGGATTTGAAAAATACCTACATATTTTAAAAATATCTTTGGATATACAGGGTGTCACGTTTTTGCCTGGCAAATTAAAATGTATGTTTTTTAAATGGAACACCTTGTATTTTATTTTATGATAAAATTATTAACACCCTAAATTATTGTAAAGACGAATTGATACAGAAAAATTTTATCAGGTATGTGTGTGGTTACCTTTTAATAAAAGCCTTGCGGATCCACTCCTCTGCGATACCTGTCTTAAATATAACAAAGATCACGTTGAATTAGATGATTTGTCTTTTTATTGCTTTTTAAAGGCATATGATAACGCCAATCCAGATACATTTGGAAATCTGCAACTGTCAAATGATGAATTTGTAGAACTAATATTCAATATTGAAAAGATATTTCAAAATAATTTTGAAGAATTGGCTACAAAAAATAACATTTGTACCACACTTTTAGAATTAATTAACCCTTTAGTCATCCATGCTAACGTTTTCCAAAAGAATAACTTATTTTATTGTATGTTTAATCTCAATAACTAAAAAATATACTGACAATTAGTTTGACAGAATTGTCATTTATTTAAAATTTTAAAAATAATAGCAGTCGGTTGATCAAAATATGAACGGTGATTGGCGAATTTATTTTTTTTGCAGTGTTCTCACTACCTAGAATGGATATGAAATATATTCGTTCAATTGAAGGCAATAGCATACTTTTTCGTTTTGTAATCTGTGCATGGATATTAGCCAATCTATGCACATACTACAAAACGAAAAAGTATGTTATTGCGTTCAACTATTTTGGTCACCCAACTCCTATTATTTAAATTTTTTTAAATAAGTGACAATTCTGTTAAACTAATTGTCAATATATATTTTAGTTATTGATATTAAATATACATTAAAATTTTTGTGTAGACTCGATAAATAATAGCATTTTTGTTTTTATTGTGTCCACATTTAAAAAAAATAAATTTTATTCAAACTACATGATACTAATTTAATTACGAGTATTAAAACTAAAGTCCTGAAAGTTTCGGTGAAGATGAGGACAGAGCATCTGCCTTCCACGCGAAAAGCCCGGGATCGAATCTAGGCCGAGGACTAATTAATTTTTCATGTTAATTTTATTTTATAAATTAGTCAACTTCGTAAATTATTTTAAAATTAGTTATTTTGTCTAAATAACCTAAAATAATTTTTTAAATTTGTAGATTTTCGTTAGTGGGTCGTAGAAAAAATATACTGACCATATCGAGTGGATTGTTCATATCACAATCAGACGATTGAGTACTCCGCATACGACGTCGTGCTCAAACTTTGTCTTTGTGTGATATTGCTATCATATCCACCCTTGTTGAACAAACTATAATTTATTTGTTTTCTTGGTTTAAACCAAAACTTAAGTTTTACATCAGAAATAGGAACTAAATTAATTTACTTTTCAAGTTTTCTTATAAAAATCGATATTACTTTCTCCAAGTACAAATTTAGTACCTACCTAAAATAAGTACTAATTATGTAATATCGTGTAATATTGTAATTCAAATTTCACATTACTATAAAGTTTCAAAATTCCCTACTTCGGTATGGTCAGATAAAAATTGAATATATTATATTAATAAGAACTGTCAAAGTATTACTTCTACAAATCTGTATTTCAATTAATAAGAATACATCTAAATATAACCAATATTGTTAAAATAAAAGCACAAATTTTTTATAATTCCAAAATACCATAGAGTTCCCAGACCTCAGTCGAAGCATTCGTTTATCTAGGTATAAACCCTTTGCGCGAAGAGTAACACTTGCCAGAGACACGGGGTACCACTTGATTTGCATCCACGAGCGTGACACAATTCTTTAACAATTGAAGCCCTTGGTGTAAAAAGGATCCAAGCCACAATTTGTCGTGAAGTGACTGTTTTAGCTCAAAACATTTGTTAACGAGGATTTTACTAGCCACATACAAATTATTTTACCTCTAATCCGAAAGATGTGCTATTTTTCGTAATATTTATATTTAAATAATGTTTCTAATTATATTTGACAGATTTAAAACAAATTAAACATTTAATTTCCCAAAACTTACTTAATATGGCATGTAACCAACCTTATTACGCCAAGGTTTTCAATTTTTTCAATAATAACAGAGATAGCACCATTCCGTCTTGCTTGGTTCTCGACCGCCAGATCAAAGACGCCGACACGGAGTTGTGGAGCTGTATATTGTATAAGCTGTGCTAATAGTTCGACCAGTATTGTAACTCCCACTACAAAATGCATCATCGCACAGGACGCGGTTTGTTCAAGACAGCATTTCAGTTTAGAGAGAGGATCCAAAGTAACGCCACGCTCAAATTTTAAGAAACGATTACCGGTTTAGTTTTTATAATTTCTTGGTTATTTTTGGGAAAAGAGAAAGTTTTATTCTTAGACAATGTAAGTAGCAATTAAAATATTTTAAAATATTTTTTGTTTTGTTTTTTTTTTTTTTTTTGAGGATGTACGGTTTCACTGTGGACCATCGATGTTTCAGTCTGCCACATATTTTCTTTTATCTTTTCTTTTTTTTTTCTAGGATCAGAAATAGAATACGGAGGACTGCAATGAGTCTAACATCTGCAGATACAATGCATAATGCTATAAATCTAGTTAATGGAGGTTTAAGTTTAAGAAAGGTGTCTGAGATGACAGGAGTTGCTAATGTTACCCTCTTTCGCTATGCCAAAAGACAAAGAGAAATCCCCTTGAAAAAATTAGACTTACTCCTAACTACAATTGCAGACAGGTTTTTGATATAGATCAAGAAAAGGAGTTGATTCATTATGTTTTAAACCTATCAAGAGTGGGTTTCGGTTTGACGGTAACAGAATGCAGAAAATTAGCTTACGATATGGCAATACAAAATAAAATTTATGATAGAAGAAAAGGAAAGAAATAAAAAAAAGCCTACAGTTACAGCTGTCGAAAATGCTAAGCGCAAACTTGTCGAATCCTCAGAGGACGAAGAAAATGAAGACGTAATGCCTCTTGGCTCAGAAGCGGAGAACTGGATCCCTGAAGTAAATCTAAATGGATTTGAAGATCTTGTGAGCCCCCCAGAAGCTGGAGGTTTTGTATTGGTGCAATTTAAAATAACAGAAAAAATAAAAAACTGTTTATTACGTTGCAGTAGTCTTGAAAGGCACCTGCGATAAAAATCAAGAATTTGAAGTCCAATTTTATAGAATTACTAGAAAAATCGTTCTATAAGAAAAGCTAATCTTTTTAAAAACACACTTCTTCATCTTTCAGCTGTTTTCATTGCTTAATTTTACAAAAATGTACATTTGATTTAATTTTCCTGTACTATTATTGCGAAACTATATAGGAAGCAATTCAGATCCAACTGATTTATCGGTATCAAAAAGCGATAAACGATAAAATGGCTACTGTTTATTGTACATTTTATCTCATCAAACAAAGTACGCTAGCATGTACTAAAGAATAATATACACATGTAGATTATAATTAACTGACCTTCAACAAACATTTTCAAAGTTCAAACAACTGAATAACGAACTCACATATTTTAATTTTATTATATTATTAATTAAAAACGCGGGAAATAAATAAATTAAAAAAATATTTGCGATATAGCTTCCAAAAAGTAATTTTTAGATTATCATTTAGAAAAATGCACATCTCCTTTTGATTCCAATGTTTAGACAATTATGACTCGCCCTGTATGCGCTATTTAATTAAAATCCGACAGATTGTAAACAAATGCTGATAATTTAATTATCTAAAATTTCATAATAAATGCATTCCAAAGTTTACCATCATGCTGTATCAGTAGATAATATCAGTTCACAATAAAAAATTTAATGGTAACACATAACCTTACCTTATCTCCTTCAATTCATTCACGAATCTTTTTTAAGTTATTTTAATCAATTTGATAACACGCACTTTAAATCACTTATCTTTTCTGGAATCATTTTCTTCTATATTTTAATTTTCTATTACACATCACTGTATAGTTTGAGGTTAAGCATTTAATCACCATGCAAAATACCAAATCGATTTATGGCATTCTACCCAAACGACCTAAACGCTAGATAATTAGAATTATAACTGTACCTGAATTAAGGTTACCTGTCTGCCAGGTACGAATCTAGAAGTAAACAGGTAGAATAAATTGCACAGGTAAATTTTGTTGACCGAAGATGACGATAAAAAAGATCATCATTCCAGTAATAATTAACATAGTAATAATTGTTATTTTCTGATGTGGTTATTTGGATAAAACTAACTTAAATTACCAAATGTACTTTTAATTAGCTTAGTTCCAAGTATAAACGGATTAACTATAGGGTAGGATCACTACAGATCAGTGGGTGGGATTTTAAAAATGCTAAGGGAAGACCAGTATACTTTTTGAAGCTTTGTTTTCCTAAAATTTATTATATAACAGTTTCTTGTTAGTTATCGGTGTGCGGAATATCTTAGTAACGGCAAAAGTAACAAACAAATTCAATAAATCAATGACTTCTATCAACTTTTTAATTTATCTCAGTCTAACTTTATCTTTAATGATAATAATAGACTATTAGATCTAGTCTTCTTTAATGATAAATGTCTAGTAGAAAAATCGCTTGATCCATTTGTAGTGGAAGATAAACATCATCCTGTTCTGGACATCACTTGTTACTTGTTATAATTTCAAAAAAGTCACTTTTCTACCAATGTACAATTTAATTTCCAGTATTGACTGAACATTTTTAGAAGCCTTTAATAATGCAGAAGAAGCTTGTACATACTTTTATGGAAAACTACATAATATTATTGATAAATGTTGTCCCAAATATTCCTGCAAGCATCAATATAAATATTCAGCATGGTTTAATAGAGAAATAATCAATCAGTTACGCGTCAAAACTAATATGTGGAAATAATACAAACGAGAAAATGATTTAGAAGCCTTTAAAGACATCAAACGCAAAAGAGCAGCTTTAAAGTTAGAAATTACAAAGCATATATCAAAAAGATTGAACAAAAGATATCTAGTAATCCAAGAAAATTTTGGGCATTTGTAAATAGTAATAAATCACAATCCAAATCCCCTCAAATAATATCTTATGATAACAATTCACTTAAAACTCCATTAGATATTCTCAATGGATTTGCTAATTCAAATTCACGACTCAATGTTCCGTTCCTTAATGTCAATAGTTTTGCCGAAAAAGAGTTATATGAAGCTCTAAAGTCCATTAAACCTGAAATGACAACTGGTTCAGACCATATTCCAGCTTTTATTTTAAAGGATTGTGCCTTTCAACTTGCTCCTTTTTTCCAGATATTTGGAAGACCTCAAAAGTATGTTCAGTTTAGATAAAAGAGATATAACCAATATACATTTTATGCAATTTCTGCAAAATATTTGAAATTTTGTTGCAGAAGACCTTATATCATTATATTAGTAAAATGCTATCAGTCAATCAACATGGGTTTAAGAAAGGTCGCTCAACAATCACCAACCTGGTTACCGTCACACAATACATTGCTAAATATATTGATTTCTCTAAAGCATTTGACAGGCTTGACCACGGTATTCTTCTTGGAAAACTTACAAGGTTTGGGTTGTCCCCCCCCCTTTGCTAAATCTCTTTTAGTGCTATTTAGTAAATCGTACTCAGTTTGTACAGCTTAACGGGTTTAAGCCTATCAAATTTGCAATAACATCTGGAGTTCCTCAGGGTTCCATTCTGGGTCCGTTACTATTTAATATTTGCATCAATGATATCTTGAGTGTAATTAAAGAGCAGTTTCTACTGTATGCAGATGATTTAAAATTGTACAAGCGTGTGACAAGTATTGGCGACTGTGAACAATTTCACATGAACTTAAATCTAGTGGTTGAATGGTGGAATAATAATAAACTTGAACTTAATCCAATTAAATGTAAAGTTAGGTCTTTTGCTTTAAAAACCGACCAAACAAAATACAGGGTCTGTAAAAGGTCTTTACAAAAACATACCACATATTCCTTGTAGTAAATGAGTACCCAATCCAAATTTCATACTCAAACCTCTTTTCTGCTATTGGCGTAGAATTTTTAAAGGTGCAATTATTTAAAAAATCAAGTTCTACGCCTATGTATTATTATTGGACAAAATTTTATACGATGAAAAACATAAAAATGTACTTCTTTCATATCTTCTTCAACACCTCTAATCGAGACTTTTAACAAAAATACTCGATTCTTGCCATGTACGATTTTTTGAGGAATATTAATTATTTGCCTGCAATACGTATACAAAAACATTTATTGTTGGTTTTCATAGTTTCATCTAAATAAAAATATTGTCAAGTTTTAACACCTAATCTCTTGTTAACGATTGAAAGTGTTCTATCTGACTCAATAATTAAAAAAACAAATGCGTGGTCTATTAATATGGCTGTACAATATACCAATGCAGAAAATACCGGTATGTTACTGACATTAGGATTTTGTGAAGGAAATGCTCGAGAGAGTGTCAGGGTGTACTCTGAAAGGTTTCCAAATCGTCGTGTACCTAGCCACCCAACTTTTGCTGCTGTTGAGAGACGTCTTCGGGAGACCGGTTCCTTTGCACCCAACACTGTTGATAATGGAAGAGAACGTTTTGTAAGGATTCTTGAAGTTGAAGAAGACATTTTAGAACGTGTTGAAGAAGATTCAGAATTAAGTACCAGACCAATTGGAAGGGAACTAGGAGTAAGTAAAGATGTTGTTCATAAAGTACTTAGAGAACAATTGCTATATCCATACCATGAGAAGCCAGTACAAGAATTATTAGTCCATGATCCTCAAATTCGTTTGGGTTTATGTCGATTTGTTAATATGCAAACAGAAAGAGATCCAAACTTTGTCAAGAAGGTTCTCTTTACTGATGAAGCGGGTTTTACAAGAAGAGGTAATAACTAATACCCATAATGAACATGTTTATGCCGTTGAAAATCCGCATGCAATAAAGGTAAACCATTTTCAGCACGAATTCAAAATTAATGTGTGGGCTGGAATAATTGGTAATTTCATTGTTGGTCCTGTCATACTTCCACGAAGATTAACTGGAGAAAGTTATTTGGATTTTCTATATAATACGTTGCCAGAATTGTTAGAATATTTACCTCTCCAACTTCGGAGAGATATGTGGTTTATGCAAGATGGAGCTCCACCACATTTTTCTTTAAACGTTAGAAACCACTTGAATGAGCAATATCCACACAAATGGATAGGCAGAGGTAATGACGCACCTGTAAACTGGCCACCACGTTCCCCAGACCTAACTCCGATGGATTACTTTTTATGGGGACATCTGAAATCCACAGTTTACAGGGAACCTGTATAAAATGAGGAACAACCCTGGCAACGTATTCAAGATGCAATAAACAATTTTAGAGGTGATGAAGAAGTTATGGAAAGGATACATTTTAATTTTCTTAGACGTACAAATCTTTGTATGCGTGAAAATGGTGAACATTTTGAACAATTTTTGTAAAATCTCTATTTTGATTATGTTGTAAATAAATATTTTTGTGAAACCTATACACTCTAAATTATTAAAACAGAAATTTAGCGAAAACCATGAGAGTAATCGAGTCTTATCAAGAGTACCTTTTTTAAAGTAAATGAGTTACGCAATCTAAATTTCATACTCAACTCCTTTTCTTCCATTGGTGTAGAAATTTTAAAGGTGCAATTATTTAAAAAATCATGTTCTACGCCTATGTATTATTATCGGACAAAATTTTAATACCATTTTTTTTGACACATAAAACTCTACCAATATACCAAATTTCAGCAAAATCGCATATGCCGTTTTAAATTTATATGGGAAAAACGATTTAAAAATTGTAACTTCAAGGCCCTCTGGAGCCCAAACGAAGCAACTTTGTACTAAGGTAATTTTACTTAAATCGACTTATTTTGGTCTAAGGAATATGTGGTATGTTTTTGTAAAGACCTTTTACAGACACCCTGTATAATTATTTAATAGGTAATGTCTCACTTGAGCGACCATATACTTTTACAGATCTTGGGGTAATTTTTGATCCCGTATTGACATTGATAAAATGATTGAAACATCGTATCGTATGTATGGTTTTATAACTCGCTGTACCAGGGATTTCAAAGATGTGACCTTTAGGAAGTGACTTACCAAAGAATTTATATCTTTAATTTTTGTTTCTTGAAGATCAAAGCTGAATCCTTGTGTTCCTTTTTACCAAATTGCCCAAATTGGGGATCTAGCACCAAAAAAGTCTAATTTTTCAAAGTCTATAACGATCAACATATTTTTTTACTTTGAGATTCCTTTTAATATAATTTTTTTTAAGTCTAGAAGCTATTATTTTATAAATTTTAAAATGATACTGATTTACATCATAAACTATTCACGAACCCTATTTTCACGCCTTAATTAATACCAAATGTTGCACCGGAAACAGTGTGTATAATTTTAAGCATTATTCACCCTCTAATTTTAATAATTTTATACATTTGGAAATCTGAAAATATTACACCCCTTATTAATATTAAATATCTACAATCACTATTCCTGTTACCTATAAAAGCCACTTTCTCGCACTTATACTGTCTAATTGTTAACATGGATTTCTATAGCATCAAGATTGTTATTAAATTGATATCAGTAATTGGAGGTAATCCTTTCAACCACGGTACTGTCAAAGAAACTGTTAAGTTTATATTATCAATCAGTTGTATTGGAATTTCTAACATTTTTATCGTTTCTGTATTCTTTAGTAACGATAAATTGGATCTGCTGCAAATACAACAAACCATACAGTCGTTGTCATTAAATATACACGTAAGTGATTTTAAAGTGATTTTAAAACCCATTTTGCACATTTTAGGCTTGAATGTCTGCTGTGGCAAACTTGTAGGTATAAAAGTAGTATATTACATTACGAATGTGGAAAATCACTTTTCACACAAGTGATGTACAATGTTTTTCCTACGACCACAAAATAATGTCCTCAAAAAATGTAAAACCAAGGTTATTATTACTATAATAATTTAAATGTATTTAAAAAAATAATCAACAATAATCGTATTTATTCAATTTTCATATTTTATAAACAAAAAAAAAATAAAAAAAAAATAAAAAAAAATAAAAAAAACAAAAAAAAAATTCTGCCCCGCCAGGATTTGAACGCGGTCGAAAAATGGCAAAGTTGATAAGTTCGACGTCCTAACCACCTGATCTAATAGCCCTTGTGTCAATTGAATGATCTAATCGGTTATGTATTTAAACAGAATAAAGAGCAAACATTGTTTTAAAATTATTTTAATAATAATTGTTAAAGATAAATATCTAGGACAGTGGTCGCCAACCTCTCAATGTGTTGAGCTACTTTGTTAATTTTGGAATAAACAGCGAGCTACCCACACGGAAGCCACGTAACGCAACCAAAATGAAATAATGCACAGTTAATTTATCATTATAAATCATAAACTAATAACAAAATAACTAATATTACTAGTACGTACTTGTTCACATCTACATTCTTACCTACCAAACGAAGGTGTTTGAAAAATAGACACAAACTTTTATCCAGCCAGAACGGCATGTCATGTAAGATTTAAAAATAGTTAATAATAACAACAAAAAAGTAACGCACTATCATGAACATAAACATTAAAAAAAAAGCACGTTCAATGAGAAGGCTGACACTCAGACTCATCGATAATGTTTTTAATGTTTGCAGTATAATTTGATACAGCCATTCGAATACAATTATCCAAATGTTCATCTGTAAGTCGATTGCGATATTTGTTCTTAATAAACTTCATATTGGAAAAATAAGATTCACACAAATAGGTTGAACTGAATAATGCTTTCACTTTCAAGGCAACACGGCATAGAACTGAATATTTGTCTTTACTTACAATAGGCCAGATACATTTGGTACTTGAGACTAATGATTTTAAGGCTAAAGTTCTGCATAACACAAGTTGCAAACTGTTGGATATCAATTTCCATAAAGGGTGAAACAACAAACTGCGCTACTAAAGCCATTTCGTTGAAATCCTTAAAACGATTTTTGAAGTTATTCTTCAGGGTAGAAACTATTTCTACATGATATTTGCTGTCATAGGGTTTTGAGATATTTTTTCTGAAAGAATAGGAAAATGCTTGGCATCGCTGTTAATTAGGTTTTGTTCCCAAAACTCCAGCTTTTTGATAAATGCTTTTATATTAGAAATAATTTCCGCTAGTTCTTTGTCTCTCCCCTAAAGCTGCAAATTAAGTTCGTTTAATTTCTCTGTAATGTCCACGAGAAAACCAAAATCTCTAAGCAAGATTTAATTTTCTAGTTCCGGAGTCGGTTCATCGCGTTGTTTGAAAAATTGAACTATGCCAGATAGGACATCATTAAAACGTTTCAGCACGCGTCCTCTACTTAACCATCGGACTTCAGAGTGAAAGAGTAGGTCCCCGTATTGACAGTCAACTTCATCGGCCAAGGTTTTGAATAATCTTCTTTGTAACGCTTGAGCTCTAATCTTGTTCACAATTTTTACCACCAGTTTCATAACGTTGTTTAGTTTCAGGAAATTTCCACATAATGCTTGCTGATGGATAATGCAGTGGTAACAGAGAAATTGCGGAAAAGTTTCATCTTTACGACATAACGCCACCAGACCCTTATCACAACCCACCATAGCTGGAGCGCCATCGGTTGTCAAGCCTACCATTTTCGATATTGGAATTTTCTGGGAAGAAATAATATTTTTAAATGAGAAAACAACTCTTGTCCAGTAGTGTGTCCTTTCAGTGGAATAAACTTCAAAAGATCTTCTTTAATCGTAAAATCACTAAAAACCATCCTGACGAACACGGCCATCTGGGCAGTGTCAACGACATCTGTTGATTCATCCAGTTGAAGTCAAAAATAAACACAGTTATCTAAGTCAGTTCTTAACTGTAAAAAAATATCATTGCTCAATACTTCTACCCGTCTCATCACTGTATTAGCAGAAAGTTGCATAGATTTTATAGCTGAAACTATCTCGTCTTTATTTCTAAAGTTGGCAAATAACGAATCAGCAGCTTCTAAAACGCTTGTTTTATCATGTCCCCGTCTTCATAAGGTTTCTTTTTTTGTGCATTTATCTGGGACACACGGTACGATGCTTCAGTTGCAGCCTTATTTTTGTCGACTGTTCTTAAAAATATTAATTGTTGTCCAATTAACTGCTTTTTTAACAGTTTCAGTTTCTCGTTTCTGGCGGCAGAATGTAGTGGGAATGATTTTTCAAAATTAGAATGTACAGTTTTATGATGTCTCTCAATATTTCCTTTTTTAGCAACGGAGACCGAAGTATTACATAACAAACACACATTTTTGTCTTTAACTTCTGTAAAAAAGTATTGTTCTTCCCATTCCGAATGAAAGTGGTATGTCTTTACCTTCTTACAACTGCTTGCCATAATATTATTTTTTGTTGTTCTCTACTACTCCAACCGCTGGACGTTGGTTACTCGTTCAGTTTTAAACTAAACGCAGTATCGCCGCGCCTTACGTATTTATCCCGTTCAAAGCAATCCTGATCGTTCTCGAACACTAACGCGCTGGTCCGGCTGGTCGGTTCTAGCCGATTCTAGCTTGATGGCGTCAGCGGCAGATTGCTCACCGCAACGTTGCCGTTGTTTATGTTTAATATGACAATTACATTTTTTTGTGGAATTTTCGGAAGCTTCTCTGATTTTTGCAGTTTATATTTTTTAAATTAAAATCGTTGTGAGAGCTACCAGAATTGCCTCCGCGAGCTACCGGTAGCTCGCAATCGACAGGTTTGCGACCACTGATCTAGGATCTAATTTACAACAATTTCAATAATTTAACAATCATATCGATTTTAGTATTAATATGGACATTACATAGATCAAAATAGAAATTAGGTGTTTGACATTTTGTGACAACTACTGCGGAAAGTAACATATTCTCACTCGGGTGGAAAGTAAATTCTTATTCATACGCGTGTGATATAGGGCACTTGCCATAGGACTATATAGTGTGATATGTGTCACTTTCCTAAGTGGTCGTAGGAACAATATATTTCGATTCTTATATAAGTATAATCAGAAATTAATAATAATAGGTGATTTCAATGTTCCTGAATATACAGCTCAGATTATTGGTCCTAGTTTTTCTACCAGACTGAGTGCTGTTAAAAATTTTGCAAATTTCTTCGAGTTGCCACAATTAAATCAGGTTAAAAATAAATTTTGTTAGACCTCATTTTTTATAACGACCAATGTGAAGTTGTAAGATCGGAGGAAACTATTGTAGAAGAAGACGACTATCATCCAGCACTCAAATTAAATATACCACAATATAAAAAAATAAATGAAGTAACTAATAATTCTTTTTCAGTAGAATTTAATTTTAAAAAAGCCAATTACGCGACTCTCTACTTTCACCTCCAATCTATCAATTGGAATTTTTTAAATAATATAATTGGTGTAAAAAAACTAAATGAAAAACTATATGAACTATTTTCACGACATGTTTCAAAAAAAAAAATTTGTAATAAAATGTATCCTCCATGGTTTAATGGGTCTATTATCAAAATGAACAAACAAAAAGATAAAGCTCTTTGTCGGTTTAAATCTACAGGTTCTCTTGAGGCTTTAAATACATTCAAATCCGCACGTACTAATGTTAATAGACATTCTCAATATGCTGAAAGAATGGAAAATAATATTTAGGAAAACCCTCAGAAATTTTGGACATACGTAAACTCTTTTAAGAACTCCTCAAGCTTTCTATCTTCAGTACAAATTATGAATAATGTATTCGATAATCATAGGCGCCGAATCCTCCAGTTTTAAACCCATAGCACAACGTGGACAAAAATTGCCAATAAGTTGGTATAGCGACAGGATGCCTCAATATAGTTATTTACGTGTGAAGCTCAGAAAGTGATACTTTACAAGGCGAGCAAGCAAGTTTCAGGGCTACACTGAAGGCGGAGCCTTGAAAGCATGCGAGCCCTGTAAATACACTTTCCGATTGTAGCGGGCACAATATTTTTTGTGCTACCATCAATAATTTGGCAATAATATAGGAAAAAAATATTTATTGCTCAAAATTTATAACAAAACTTAACTCATTTATTAAGGTATTAATATTTATGTTGAACGAGTAGTTATGCAAAGAACAATTATTAAACGTTAATTTTCCGGTCAATTTAGGAATCATAATATTTATGTTATCAATAATATTGGATAAGAGCTCGGGAAATTAGGTATTTTACCGAGCAGTTATGTCAATTTTCCGATCCAGACCGGCCACGATGCACTTTTTGAGCTAAAAAACGCATTTTCTAGTGTATTACAGTGTATTACAGTGTATTACAGTGTATTACAGTGTATTACAGTGTATTACAGTGTATTACAGTGTATTACACATGGGATCTAGACACAACAGAAAGGATTTTAATAGGGAGCCTAGGAGGCTGGGCATTTGACACAAGACATCAAATACATACATTTTTGTAATCAGGGTGTTAATTTCTTTTAAATGGTATATCACATCAAATAACTTTTGGGCTAAAATATGCGTAAATATATTTAGTTGAAATTCTGACATTTTGGGTTTTGTATGTTGAACCGTTTAGCTATAGGTTTGGTTCCATCTTTAACAGTTACCCTGTATGTGCATTAATAAATCATCAAAAATCATCTTCTAAATTCATGATAGTTAATAAATGTTTTATATTGTGTTTCTACTTATTGTATTGGTACTCTAGCACTGCAGCGAGCATATAGGGTTGCCAGATATCTCGATTTAGGTGGGAGCCTCAAGCCTATCCAGCAATTGGACATTTAACAATGCCTTTTTTTTTCAAGAAAACTTTCATAAAATCAATTAAAAATAGCTATTTAAATACTTTTAAGTGGTGCCTTTAAGTGAGGTATGGAGCTGGGGGGGAGGGAAGTGATAGTCTCCATTACCCGCATAGAGGCCGGGCACCCAAAGCAATTTTTGAGTTCCGGCGCCTATGTCCATAATCCATTAGATATTGTGCAAGCATTTGCAGAGCATTTTTCAAACAATTTTACATTACCAACACGTACTATCGCCTGTTCAATCAACGTCTGTTAATTTACATATTTTATCCATAAATCATGTATCTGTTATGTTTCCTGATCTATGGAAATTATCTCGCGTTACACCAGTTTATAAAAAGGGAACCAAAGATGATCTTGACAACTATAGACCTGTTAGCATACTTTGTAATTTCTCCAAAGTATTTGAAATCATTATTCATACATACTTATCTAGACATCTTTCGGGTTCATTATACGGATTTATGAAGGGTAGGTCCACTGTGTCGAATCTTGTGTGCAAAACACAATTTTTGACAGATTCTTTAGATAGAAGAAGTCAGGTCGATGGTATCTATACCGACTTTTCTAAGGCATTCGATAGAATTGATCATCAAATCCTATTACAAAAATTAAAGTCTAAGGGACTATCTGATCTTCTTCTTTCACTTATCGATTATTACTTAGAAAATAGACGTCAGTACGTGCAACACTAAGGATTTAGATCAAACCATTTTAAGCAAATTTCTGGTGTACCGCAGGGTTTGGTCCTTGGGCCCCTTCTTTTTATATTTTTTATTGATGACATTATTGGCAAAAGCTCAGAAGTAAAATATTTAATGTATATACTGATAATTTAAAATTTTTTGCTTAAATACGGAACTTTGTTGATTGCACAGCTTTACAAAGTTGTTTAGCTAAATTATTCTATGATGTACTAAAAATTCTTTTCATTTGAAACCTGGTAAATGTAGTGTTATGACATATACTAGGAAAAAATCATATTTCACCTTTGATTATCAGATCAATGGCACTGTGTTAAGTAGGCCGGAGTTTATAAAAGATCTGGGAGTCCGTGACAGAGAATTAACTTTCCCAATGCATATTGAGCAGACAGTTATGTGTGCTTCACGGAGTCTTGGTTTTGTAATTAGAAATTCCAAACAATTTAAAAATATACATACAATGAAGTTATTATATATAAGTTTTGTTAGATCTAGACTTGAGTATGCGTCAGTTGTATGGAATCCATCACTTAACATTTATAGTAGCGCTATTGAAAATGTGCAAAGAAAATTTATGAAGTCTGCATCATATCTTCTAGACAATATCTATCCTGCTAGAGGATTTCCTTATGATCAACTATTGTCGCGCTTTGGTTTAATGGAACTGCACATACGCCGTAAAATGCAGCTAATTCCATCCCTATGGGATATTTGACATGAAGGGCTAAACTGCATTGAGTTTCAGGATTATATCAACATTAAAGTACCCCGCCCTGGCCTGTTAATCTTTTACTTGCCAGCTGCAAATACAAATATTTAGAAGGGCTCTCCAATTTTTCAAAGGATCAATAATTATCATCGCCTTCAAGACAGTTTGGATATTTTTAGTTGTAAGAAAATAGATATTTTTAGAACTATTACCATAGAAACTGAGTAGGTGTTTATCCTGCTTGGTAAGTTGATAATATATCTTTTGTGTGTATTTATTTTATTTTAATTTAATTTTTTAATATTTTTAAATTTGTTTTATGCTCCTTTAAGAACTTAAATATAACTGAATATTTTACCTTCAGTTTTCCTTAAAAATAAAAAATAGCCTTTATTGTATTTATTTGTTTCATGTTCAGTCATATCTGATATTCTTAACTCGTTTGTGATGTATATCATTAGTATATTGTATTTGTTTTTAATTTATGTTCATCCCACTCTGTAATTGGTTTTTAACTCTTGAGTGGTGTACTAAATAAATAAAAATAAATAAATCTACTATCCACACGTGTGTGAATATGAATATACTTTCCGTATAGAGAGAGAGAGAGAGATATGCTTTATTGTCGTAAAAAAATTTACAAAAATTTTATAGACAAAGCGTGTAACTTAAATACTAAACATATTATAAAAATAACTAAACAGCAGAAAAAACAAACAGAAACAAACAGATAAAATAGGAATAATAATTGCAATGGATATGCAATATCCGTTATTATAATTATTCTAATTTAATTTTTAAATTTAAATTTAAATTTAAACTTTAATATTTAATTATTTAATTAATGCCATTGTATGTGGAACTCAAATGTCTAAGGTACGTTATAAAATTCTGCTACTGTGTAATATGGTCTTTCTAGAAGAAAGCTTTAGCCAGTCTTCAGAACTTATCGTATGTATTTATAGATTTTAATTGCATCGGAAGGTTATTATACAATTTTTTGGCATTGTAGGTAATGGAATGTTTTAATAGGTCAGAAGCGGGCATTGTTAAATAAACATCAGTCTCTAAATTTCTTGTAGGATATCTACGAGTCGGTCTTTCGGATAAATTTTGAATGTGCTTGCGAACTAAGCAGACGGATTCGAAAATAAATAGAGCAGGAAGGGTTAGAATTTTGAAATTTTTGAAGTAATTTTCGCAATGTGTCCTACTACTTAAACCAAATACATAGCGGATTGCTCTTTTTTGCAGTTTAAAAATAGATTCGAAAAGGTATAAGCTACAAGAACCCCAGAAAGGTAAACCATAGCGAAGGTGAGATTCGAATAAGGAAAAGTAGGTTATTAATGCAGTAGAAGGAGTCAGCTCTTTAGAAACCGATTTAATGGCAAAACATGCGGAGGATAATTTTTTTGCTAAGGTATCTATATGAGCAGACCATTTTAGAGAATCGTCTATATAAAGACCTAAAAACTTGATTGAAGTCACCGTTTGGATCAGATTATTGTTTAAAGTTATAGGTTGTAAAGTACCTCTGTAAGACAATGCTACAGTTTTACTGGTGTTGAAACAAAGTCCATTCGAATCAGACCAGGACTTAATAGTCACTAGATCTTCACTTATGATAGATTGTAATGTCTGCATGTTAGAATTATTCCAGGTTACACTGGTGTCATCAGCAAATAAAGTAATTCTACCACTTATTCTTAAGTCTGTGATGTCGTTGATGAATAATAAAAACAAAATTGGACCTAATACTGATCCTTGAGGTACTCCACTGCTTATTGCTAGATTTGTAGAATCCTCACCATTCGCCCGCACCTGTTGATTTCTATTTTCTAGGTAAGTTTTAAACCATTGTAAAGGAGAACCCCGTATGCCATAAATTTGTAACTTATTAATTAAAATATCATGATTTACACAATCGAAGGCCTTTGCGAAGTCACAAAATACTGAAGCGGTGAAAAGTTTATCATTAAGTGAAGTGTATATTTCATTAAGAACGGAAAACATTGCGTCGCTAGTGCATTTTTTAGGTAGAAAGCCATACTGATGAGCTGTGAGGATGTTATGCTTGAAAAGAAAGGGCAAAAGACGGTTTTTCATTAGCCGTTCTACTATCTTCGATAAGGTAGGCAATAACGCGATAGGTCTATAGTTACAGGTTTTGGTTTTGTCGCCACCTTTATGAAGTGGGATTATTATAGCTGTTTTTAGACAGTTAGGAAAGAGACCAATTTCAAAGGATTCATTAATCAGTGAAGTTAAAATGTTGATTACACATCCGGTATATTTAGAAATATTTTGGTGGACAGGCCATCAATTCCACAGGAAAATTTATTTTGGATGTTGTTTATGGTTTGCACTAGTTCATGCTTATCTACTGGTCTTAGGAAGAAACTTTCAGTGATCCTTTTAGTAGGTAGGAGGAAGGAGAGAGCATCCTTAAGCTGTCAACTAAGTCTGCTTTCTATTTTGATTGATGTAACGTCAATTTTAATAGTAACATTAATTTTTAAAATTATTAAAAGAATTTTAAAGTAACTACCTACATTATGTTTGCTTTTTCCTGGGTTATATACATATTTAATTAAATAAATCAAATCACAACACCGTGGTAGCGTAAATGGTTTAGCGTCTGACTTTTTCAACTTGGCATTTCGTGACCCTTTCGTGAAGCTGGTTCAATTCATGATTAATTATCTATTTTGAAAAAATATGAAAAGTGGAAAAATAAGACTATTGTTGTTTATTTATATAAAATACATGTTATTTATCATAATATAACCCCTACAAAATTTTGTACTATTTTAATTACTGTTCAGAAAAAATTGTGAATAGAGAAGTGGGTAACCATTAATAATAAAACAGTTTTTTTTCATGGTTATTCAACTTATTTGTTTAAAAAGTGAAAATAAACTAATGAGAAACAATAATGTATTCTAATTTTTTTTTCAACTAATGTTATTTTATTTTTAACATCTTATGAAATTGTTTATAGCAGAGATAACCAGGAGATGTAACTATTAACAAATATCGTGCGGCCGTGAATAAGACATATTCTAAGGGACACAGTAGGGTATAATCACAATATATTGTGGGTATAATATCCGCTGTTGTCATTGTTAGTAAAGTGTATGTATTAAAATATTCGCTCAAGAAAACGATTCACCTCCCACTCTTTTGTCACATAGCTGAATTTTTCACAGATGAAAGGTCATGATAAGGTAACCCTTTTTCCGAAGTTAATACAAAATTAGATTGTGCAGAAGGGCACTATCATCAAAAATCCAGATATTGATACCACCGAATAGAGAAAAAAATACTAATTTTTTGGTCAAATGCACAATAAAATCTTTGTAGGGAGTAATTGTTTATACTTATTTAAAAAAAATCATTTGCATTAGCACTTACGGCCGAAAAAAAAATATAAACGTAAATATCTTGGTTTTAGCCCTTCAAAAATTTAGTTAAAAAGTCGTCTTTTTTAAATATACCACTCATTTAACAAAAAACGGAGGCCTAAATGAAAAAAAAACATTCTTTATAAAATTTTTGCTTATGTGTTGAGAAGGTAACAAAGTAAACACTATATTTTTTGCTTTTGAATTAACAAAGATATAACAATAAACGATGAGAGATGTCATAGGTTTATGCTGTAATTAATTCGCACCGTCAAATTTATCGACTCTCAGTGTATCTTTCTCTTCACCTTCAAACGTAGCATAGCTCTGTTTCTCTCTACGTGCGGGCTGATGTATCACATTATTGATATGGTAGGATTTTTCATTTTTTTTATTATAAAACTGCTTGTTATGTTCCATAGGGCAATGTGTCATATTGTTATCTGTTTTTACTAAAGAATTAATAAGTGTATTTGTTATATATTAAATTACCTAATAAATTGGGAAAAAATATAGACATTTTTGCATCTTTATTATATCTACATTCATCCTGTTGCAGCTAAATATATTTGGGTAAGTTATAAGTTTTCGTTTAAAATTTTAATTACGGATTTGTTGCTGCAAGTAGCAGAGACAAAAATTATATCAAAATAGGAAAGTCCAAAAGTTGCATATCATTTAAAGAATATGCTCATATATTTGTAAACATTATTTTTAGAAATAAATTTAATGCTCAAATGATAGATGTGGTATTTGATCATTATAAAGGACATTCTATCAAAAACACAACACGTCAAAAGAGAGGATTTCAGAAATATATTGATATAGAAATTGACCGACCCAATATTCCACTTCCGCAACAATAGAACTTGTTTATTCATTAGATATTTAACAAAAGACGTTTAACACATTTTCTGCCAGAACAACTTCTTCAAAACTCCATTCAGCAAAAGCATATTCAATTTCTAACTAGTGGTGGATTCACGAAAATCAATAAATATGGAAAGAATTTTGAACCATCAAAAGACGATTTTTTTTGACTAAAGATATATGGTTCAGAACAAGGCGAGGAGACTCAAGGCGATTTCTAGCAGTACATTATTTAAATTTGGATGAAAACCTTCTAAAAAATATGCCTGCTTTTCATTCTGACCGGTTGTGATACAACCATTTAATTGTCCGGCATTGGGAACAAAACCTGTTGGAAAACTTACCTTGAAAACCATTACTTTTTGGATGCATTTGGCACTGATCAGTACTCTGAAAACATATTCTCTAATCTTGAAAGAATTTTCCTAAAAATGTATTCAAAACTGCCAATGTTACTTTCATTAACATTTTGAGGGGATTATTGACCTCTTCAAAAACCATCGCTAAATTACCACCGACTGAAGACGCCCTAAGACTACATTGTTTAAGATGTTTTTACCAGCTAAATATTTGGCTAACCTCTTTAAACCCAGATGCAGCTTCCTAATGTTGAAGAGTATGGATGGAAAGTAGATCAAGATGGAAGTCTGATACCCACTTTTAAGACCCTGCCCGACCTGCCACCAGACATAACAGAACTTACATCATGCAAATGCAAAAAACATACTAAACAATATTCTAACAATAATATTCTGTTCTAGACTGTGGAAGCAAAATTTGCAAATGCAGGAAAAAAAATATTTACTGTATCGGTTCCTGCACCTGTATGACACAGAAAAACTGCATAAATAGTTTGACCACAGCCGCTAATGTTTTGGAAAATGTTGATTCGTGTGGTGAATCTGATTCTGATTAGTTTGAAAGTCTTGTAATTATAAATTTTAATATTATTAATTTATGCTTTATATACTTCCTTCCAATTATTATTATTATTATAATTTATTTATATTGGGGATTTATTGTATTTTGCAAAGCAATAGCCTTACTGTTTATAATTGATACTTCAATAAATACCTTTAATAAATAGTTTATATTTTCTTATTTTCATTTTACATTAAAAATAAAAAAGAAATCTTGAAGTAATTATTAGTACACCCTATTAAACATGGTGGATAAATCAATAATCCCTGTATAAAATAATATAAGAGGGGTCAAACTGATTGCATACATTTCAATACTGAGATAGATGCATAAAGAGTCGATAGGCTCTGCCTTTAATGTTTGCTTTCTAGTAAAACCATGACATCACTAATGGTTTATTGCTATATTTTTGTTAATTTAAAAGCAACAAATATGAGGAAAGTACTTTTACCTTGACAATACATAGGCGAAACTTTTATAAAGAATAGTTTTTTTTTCATTTAGGCCTTCGTTTTTCGTCAAATGAGAGGTATATTTCTAAAAGAAGATTTTTTATACAAATTTGTAGACGGTTGAAACTAAGACATTTAAATTTTTTTCAAATAATTATAAAAAATACTTCCTACAAAGACTTAATTGAGCATTAGAACGAAAAATAGGCATTTTTAACCAAATTAGATGTAATTTCATTAAATTAGATGTAATAATTTTCAACAGATTCCAAAACCTAGTGATGTTAGAATGGAAGTGGCAACAGGGGTTACACCGGCAAGAAAAGTTACGTTAAGTAGTAAAAGCTCGGGCAGTTATTCATTGATAAAACTATGTAAAATTGTTCACTGTATCCCTTCTTTTACTTCTCACCTTTCGTCGCCTCGCCCCGCGTCTAGAAATAGAATGTTTTGAGTGCGAACTGTTCTTGGCATCATGAATATTATATTTTATGAATGACTTCTTATATCTCTGTTATCTCTGGTTTATAGGTAAATGAAATTTCAATATTTTTAATTTTGACAAATACTCTCTTTAAAAATTATTCAATAAGGCAAATAAAAAACAAATCTAAAACCAGCCACTTCTTGAAGAAGCCTTTATAGCCAGATTTATTAGTTTTACATTTTTTTTTGATAACATTGTGGTCGTAGGTAAAATATTGTACATCATCTGTGTGAATGTGATTTTTTACACTCGCGTGATTGTCGCCCTTGCCTTATGCTTCGTACGATAGTATTTCCCACTCGTGTGAAAAATGTCACTTTCCATACTCGTAATGTAATATACTATTTGTCTACTATGTTAAAAAAAGTAATTCAATATAATATATTGTTAGTCAGTGAATTAGGAGACCGACGCCACTGATTCTGACGGTATCACAATGAATTTCGATTGGACGAACGCAAGCAAGTAGGCGTTGCTGCTCGTTAGACATTTTTTCTGTCCTTTAATTAATTAGATTTTAAACATTCAAAATATTTAATAAAACATTATAAAATCATGTCAACACGTGCTTTGTGAAGTGGTTATACAGGGTGTTATATTATACAGGGTGGTAAATCGTCTAAAAACAATAAATTTAAGTTAACTCTTTTAACTTCTAACAATATAGTTTTACTGTGTTGTTTAGTTTAACAAATCTATTTTTCTAGGTATTCCTTAAAGTTTTATGGCTATATTTACAACATAACAATCTGAAATCTTTACTGATAGAGAGCAAGAAGTTTTGGAAAGTCGAAAAAGTAGTAGATGAACAGGAGAGATTAAAAATTTTAAAATACATGGGATACCTAAAAATATTTATGAAATATTTTATGATAGTAGGTGCTGCTACACCCGTTTTCATTGTAATAAGGCCTTTATATCAACCAGGGGTTAGTATTTGTCTATTTTCTGAATTTTTTGATTTTTTGCTTTGTCGACTTCCTGAACAATAGTGTCAAAAATAATTATTTGTTGTAGAATTTACCCCTTGACGGTTATATACCAAAAGGTAACATGTACTGGATAGCATATGTCATTGAACTGCATGCGATGGTGTCCACGTATTTTTCAATTATCGGACTTGACGCGTTCTTCGGATCGATAATAATTTTGACGGTATTTCAATGGAGAATGTTGAATCTAGAATTTTTGAGAGTTTTGAATATCAAAGTGAACAACGAAGAAGATTTAAATTTGGTGAAAAGAAGTATTCGAAAGTGCATTAATTATCACAATTTCTTGTTAAAGTAGGTACCTAGATACGCTTTAGGTTAGTGTTATATTAGGCAGATGTTCAGTCGCCGAAAGAGATCCATAGCATTATCGGTGAATGAACTTCTGCCTAATATAGCGCTAGCATAATACACACCTTTTCCTATTATTATTCATTCTATCTCCCTCTAATCCTCACCCTAACCACATCTGTTGGGTTGGCTACAATGATTACCCGTGTCATCGTTGTTTTAAATAATAATTGTCACCGAATCTCAACGAGTGTGTTTTTTGAAATTTTTTTGTCACATCTCCCTAATACAAGTCCCACATACTTTGATTTTCTTTTACTATACGGAGAATGGTCGCACTGCGCAGCTTTCTGAGTGCCTTTTAAAAGGAAACAGAAGCGGATGATTAAAACGCACCTGATATTTTGCTTGCTGCTGTCAGTGTCAGTGAATATTATTTTTGGAGTCACAGTTTATTGCTAAAGAATCAGTTAGCTCACTCGGACCAGTTGAAAGTTCCAAAATAACATCCACTCCAGGGATACAAATTCAGGATACGCAGAAGACTGCTATTTTATTATAGGCGGTTGTCATATATTGTATTATCTGAGTTGCGCAGTGTATAAACTGGAACATTGAGATAAAAAGTGCCGACGCAGATTGAGCGATCTGATTCTTTAGCTATAAACTGTGTCATAGGCTTTAAAATGGCCGCGCCCTATGTTGGGCGTGTCGGACCCAATGACATATATAGATTAATAGACTGCTCATCCATATATAAACAAGACGACGAAAAGCGGGTCATATTGCTTGGCTTGCCGAGTGCTCACCAGGCAGAATCGGTCTGGCCCAAATGAGTTTAAAACACATATTTCATCAAAGTAGAAATTGAATTAAAAAAAAAATATCTGTATGTTTATTTCAAGACAGGAGCTTGCGTTAGGTATTTTAAAAAAGGATTTTGAGTCGTAACGTCTAGTTTCCCAATTTTCAAAACATTTTAAGAGATCTAACCAATTTTGAACATAGATATAAACAATTTTACACTCATGTGTATATAACTATCTTTAGACCATGACTACTGTATAGTGGCACTATTCGGACACTTGATTATTCTTTTAAAATTTATTTCGCATTATAAAAGCAGATATTATACAAAAATTGAATGAACTTTTTAAAGATTTAAAGTTAGTAGCTTTTTCACATTCTAAAGTTTGTCCCTTTAGACAATTAAGGATTATTTTGGCGGTGAATGTGAATGATTTGATGAATAATAATAAAATTCCACCAGTGGAAATCTGATCAA
Source organism: Psylliodes chrysocephalus (assembly GCA_927349885.1). Classification (NCBI taxonomy): domain Eukaryota; kingdom Metazoa; phylum Arthropoda; class Insecta; order Coleoptera; family Chrysomelidae; genus Psylliodes; species Psylliodes chrysocephalus. The sequence goes on from OV651830.1 coordinate 12,507,772, forward strand.
CAACACAGTAAAATGGACTAGGTACAAAGTGCAATCTTAGTTGACGTCAAGATCCGTGTACCTTAGCATCGGTAAGAGGGAAATAAAGATTCTGACTTACAATCACAAAAAGAACGTACAACTAAGCTTAGTCGATGTAAGTTAGCTCAGATTAGTGGTAAAAAGAAAGCGACTATTAATAAAAAGAAAAGTAATCCAGCTAAAACAAGAATTATGGCTACTGTCTTTAATAATGATATGTTGCCAGTACTAGTAGAATGTTAAGTGTTGAGTTATCTTCTTCAGGCAATGGATGTACGTATGCATAATTTAAAATGTTTGGTTAATTATTATTATTATGTTTAATGTGTTTTTGCAGTTAATGAACATATATCTACTACTGAAGCAGATAATGAAGATTTGTGTGCTGCTGAATAGCTTTGCTTAATTTACAAAACTTTGTTTAAAAGCAGAAAATTGGGATCGATTGTTCAACACAAATGAAGAGTGGTGATTTAGTTGATCCCTTTTCAAACAGAATTGTTAGTGCTAAAGAACTATCTACTTTAATAGGATTGCAATCCTTCCAGTTATTAGTCACCATTGTGGAATTAGTAGCAGAGTTGTTTCTAAAGAATAGGAAAAAGGAGATCAGTTATGTCTGTAAAGGATCAAGTTATATTTACTTTTATGAAGTTGAAAACTGATATGCAAGATATAATGTCTTATTCATTTTATTTGGAGTGAATGAAACTTTTTATCGTTAAATTTTTTAACAGTTTTTAATAAAACTGGTAGAAGTTCTTAGTATGGTATAATTCGGCCTTCAAAACAAGAAATATTAAATAATGTGCCTCGATGTAAGTAAGAGTACTACTACTTGATTGTACCGAAATCCCAATACAGCAAGCCAAATGTCTTTGTTGTAGGCTAAAAAATTACTCTGACTACAAAAAGAGGCATACTATTAAAATATTGACTGGAGTGTCACCTATGGTGGTAAACTTCAGAAATAGACATTTTTTAACAAAGTTCAATACTTGAAGTGTGTGAATCATTTCTCGATAGTAAAATGTTTAACAAAGGTTTTCTTATTGGAAACAACAGAAGCTGAAGGTATACAAATTATACAGCCTCCTTTCCTCAATAAAAAAAATCAGTTCAGCCATCAAGAGGCTTTACTTAATGCCAAAATTGCCAGAGCTAGAATTCACATAGAAAGAACTTATCAAAGAATAAAAGTGTTTGTCTCTCTGTATTGGTACTTATGTCCGTTTTTCTTCTATTTATATTGAGTTTTTATTATACGATACTTCTCTGTATCTAACTAACTTTTAAAATGTACTTGTAAAGCCCAAACAGCTCTAACTCGGGCCTTTGAATATAATAATATTTATGTAATTGTATTTACAATAAATACTTTATTATTATTAATATTATTATTATAATTAATTATAATTCGTAAAATTATTATGAACGTATTTACCTTGTACCTACTTGTACTGATACTTGCGTGAAAAATGAAATGTTACTTTTTATATTTCTGTAGCTGGTCTTACAAACCTTTATAGAGCAATTCACCATTTAAATTTAAAAACAAAACAAGTTTTTATACTCAAATAATTAAAAAACTTAAAACAAAACATAAGTATAATTAAAACTAAATAAAAAAAAACAATTCAACAAAATGTCCGACTGAGTTATGACAATGAGAACAAAATCTCAACTATACTAAACTTTCTTTAAAACCGGTCCTGTGAAAGGTTTGTTTACCAGTGAGCACTCAAAATTGAGACAAAACACAAACATTGCATGCACTAGAAAAAGAGAAAACATCTCCCAGTTTGACCCACTTTTCATCGTTTTATTTACGTATGGATAAGCAGTCTATTTAAACTATATATGTCATTGGTCGGACCTCTCTCTTGCCCCGTATAGTAATCAAAGTATGTGACAAGTCCAATCAAATTATAAACACAAAACAAAATGACATTTGGGGATATATAATTGACACTCACGGTAGGAAATATAACAAAACAAATTTTGTTGATTTTAAGAGGAAGTAGGATTTGCCCCTGAGTAACATCAATAACAGAATGGGTCTGTGGTTTAAATTTACATTTTTTCTGATTTTTTAGTTACGTGAAAATTATAAACAATGCTATGTCACTTGGACTTTTGCTTTATTTTGGAGTAGTCGTGTTATCTAATTGTACGGAATTTTTTAATATTTCAACTGGGTAAGTTTTTCTGACTGTTTTATCTCAAGTCTGGTCTTTTCCTTTTAAATTTTTTAATCTTCTATGTTTAGGAATCGAAGCTTTCTTAAATATTCGTTGTCTTTCGTATATTTTCATATATTTTCGTATATTTTTGTATATTTTCGTATATTTTCGTATATTTTCGTATATTTTCGTATATTTTCGTATATTTTCGTATATTTTCGTATATTTTCGTATAATTTCGTATATTTTCGTATATTTTCGTATATTTTTCGTTTATTTTCGTATATTTTTTTATATTTTCGTATATCTTCTTATATTTTTGTATATTTTCCTGTATTTTCATATATTTTTGTATATTTTTGTTTCCTGTTCTGACTTGTAGCAATATAAAGATACCTGTTAAACCTTTATGACTAAACTACCTACTTATTTCTAAATTTTAGAGTAAATGCCAAGGAACTGTATAAAAGTGGAACTTATATAATAAACTTGACGAACGAATTCATAGCGTTTTTTATAATTCCAGGCCAACTTCTTACAAGTGAGGTAAGTAAATCATTTGATATAAAGTTATGCCTAAGCACACCTCTGGGCTAGGTATAATTTAGACCAGTGTTTCTCAAACATTTTTGGCGAAATATTTGTAGTTTTTTTTTATTATGACTATCATTTTCTTCGCGGAGCCCCCACAAAGGCTTTGCGGAACTCCAGGGCTCCACGGAGCACACTTTAAGTATCACTGATTTATACCATCTCTACGGTGCAAATAGCGGTAGGGATATTTTACTGCAAGTGACGTCACGAATGAAGTGACAGATGACAATGACTTATAGCCATCCACTTTGCCGATTCTCGATTTTTGTCACTAAGATTTGGCACCATATAACAATGAAATTTCATTTACTGTGAAAAGACAGTGTAATATTTTATAATTTTAGTATTTTAATAATTCAATTAAGATATGTATTCTTATCGTAATGTTTTAGGCAGAAAGAACAGAAGCCATAATTTTTCAGAGTTCTTGGTACCGTAATTCCAAATTAAATAAGTCAGTATTCACAATGATCTCGTGTTTATCTATGAAAAAAGTACATATTCATGCCTACAGCGTTGTAAATTTGTGTTTTGAAAGCGGGTTAAAGGTAATAAAATATTATTTATTTAGTTTTTTTTTCGAGATATAATTTTTGAGAATAATCTTGTTTTACTGTACTTTTTTTTAATATTCATTTATTTTTTTAATATTTTGAGTGGTCCATAAATTTTATATGTAATTATTATATTGCAAAGATGGATTGTTAAAGAGAATGAGAGATTTTGTAAAATCAGTTTTGATTATAAATAAAGGGCGAGGCAAAATAAAGAGCGATTTTAAAATGTCTGTAAAAAAGAAGATAATTAATTTTTACAAATTAATTTAATATTTTGTTAAAGAACATAGAAAAGCATTATTTTTTGAAAATAACTCCGGGAGTATGACATCCGTTTAGGAGTAAACATTCTTCCAATCGTGTTCTGAAATTATTTATTACGTTCCGCAGCATTGCCAGGGGAATTTGGTCCATTTCCTGTCATATCTGTTCTTTTACGGCTTGAATTATTTATAGTGGGTTATCTTGAAATACTTTTCTATTCAAGTAACCCCACAAACGCACGTTGTGTAGTTTGGTAAGCTGGGGAGGCCTGGTGATGTCCCCATTTCGAGAAATTACATGTTTTGAAGATAAAACGCCTTAAGGACAGCGTCTCCTAGGAATTTCTGAACAAAATTATGTCAATTTAGATTCAATCAAGGAGGTGCTGTTACCTACCGACTAGAGATTGAATTAGTGCAAATTATTACAGAAATCTTTAAGTAACTATAAATATCGACCGACTAGCTATTAGGGGATATTGTATTAAATTGTATTATAAACCGGTTTTTAGTAGACTGAGTTCGAAGGATCATAATAATAGTCCTGAACATAAAATCTATTTTTCAATAATTGCCGGGATTTTACCAAATAAAAAAAATTATTTCGTGATTGTGAAAACGGTCCAATCGTTTTATATGCCATTTATAATATTATAAAAATGTTAACTCTAGGACTCATTTTGGAGTATGAGCATACTTTATTTCAATACTTTTATTGTACTGTTTCATAAAGTATTACCTACCTATTACATTTTATTTTTATCGAAAATTGACTTTGTTTCCTGGACCAAAGTAAAGAATGTAGATGCAGATGGTAACAACAAAAACGATATCTTGCCTCACATTAAATATAAATATTTCCTAAAACAAATAATTTGGTTTATATACGGGTAGTAATACGAGGGATGTTTATAATTTCAAATCACGAATATAGAGTCGTTTCAAAATATATTGCCACAATAATTGCGTCACATTGAGTCGGAGTGGGACGCTTGACGTGTCGCAATTCGCAATATATTTTAAAACTATTCTAGCTAATTAATAAATTGTGATTTTGAAGTATTGAATGAAAACTATATTCTCATTGGTTAAAAATGGAAGTTTTTGTCATTTGAATGTTCAAGAATATTAATTGTGATTAATTGGTTAAATACCGAAGTTATCTGTTATCTGATGTTGGTACTAACCTAATGTTTTTAGGTAATTTTAACTGTCATTTCCTGGAATTTCCAGGCCCGCATAAATATTTATCCTATTAAAGTACAAAAACCCTACAATAGATATAATGAGTAGGTATTTAACATTCATTTATCTTATCTTAGGTAGTTATTTCCTAGAAACATGTCCCTGCTTGTCAATAACACATTACCGTATATCTGTGCCAATATGACGTCACGACTTTTAATATACTTAATGAAGGCTGGGGGAAGGAGTTAAGAGTCTATAAATTTACAAACAAGCTTACGGGTATTTAGTTTTCAAAATTACATCACACGTTTCTGAAGTGTTTTATTGTGCTGTTTGTTTTTAATAAGTGTTATTTTCTTTAATAGAAAATTGATTTATTTGTGCCAAGTGTCCTAGTGAGTTTCATTGTACATTTTAATCAGTTTTATTTTTGGATAAATTGACATCGACTTCCTGCATTAAAGGTAGGTAGTATTTTTTTTCTATCACTCTCGAGTTCGTCATTAAATAAAAAAATTAAACGCTTTAATTTTAACATTCAAATATTTGCAATTAAAAAATAATATTACGTATTAAATTTGACAATAAAAAAACTTGTTATTATATCCAAAGTAGGTAGGCTTTTGCACATTAAAATCTAAATAAAAAGTTGACGTTTTCTGCGAATTGTCATAATTTGACATTATTGGCGCACATTACCTAATATTCAAACCCATTTCCATGCTTAAAAATAGAAGATGGTGACATTCATTTAAAAGAAAACCATAACTACTTTTACCAGGTGAAAAATTTCAATATGTTAAAATAATTCATGATTTTTAAGAAATGTGCTAGAAATGATACTACAATATTAATATTCTTTTTATGTTTGATTTTCTAATAATGATTTTATATACTTTTAGATTCAAGGACAGCTAGGTATAGCTCAAAGAAAATTGTGCTACTTTGTAGTATATACTGGAGATGAAAATCCAATATTTGTTGAAAAAATTCATATTCAACCCATTTTTTTTTAAAATATGGTTGAAAAATTAGAAAAATTTTACTCGGAATATATGGCACCTGAGATAATTTTAAATAGAAGAGGACGAGGATTAAAATGTCTGGATACCCCATATAATGAAACTTAAAGTGCAAAGATTAGCAAATTTATAAAAATAATAATTTAATGGACTTTAATGATACAAGTACTTAAAAATAATGGTTTTTTTTGCGCAGAAGCATGTTCATACGTAATTTGCAATTGGTAATCACAGATGGAAAAGTATATACGTCAACGATATGTTCTCTTATTTTTGATTTATTTTAACAGCTATAATATATGGTATGTTACTTATAGTATAGATTTTTTTATTTCTCGACCTAATTTATTTGTTACGTCTTCAGCAATTGTCGCTTTCAGTTGACATAAACGAAATTGATAAAAAGTGTTTTTCGCATTTTATTTTGACTGTTTCTCTTACTTTCGAATAGAAACTGAGCTTTGTAAACATAAAATGACGGATATGTCAAACTAAAACTGACGGTAAAATGAAATATTGAGTATCGTTAAATGCAACTTTTGAACTAGTTTCAAAAATAGCATTAAAATGATATTATCATTCACAATGTACTAATTTTCTATACTTTTAGTTGATAAATAACCGATAATCATACATCATATAACAAATAGGCGCGTGTCAAAAGGTCACCGGCGAAAAAAGAGTGCCGATGAAAAAAGGTCGTTTCCAATTGTATCATATAAACAGTATCAGAGGCAGTATTATCATCTCGTATATCCCCCGTAAACACACATAATATAAACGGAAATAATCAAATACTAGTCAAAATATTATCGATCGGAGCACCATCTTTATTACATTACATGAAGTAATTATTGATTTTTCGGGGTTTATTTAGAGTTAAATTAGACGCCATTTTTGGTCCAAATTCGTTTTGACATGTTTTTTCAAAGAAAGTGACTTATAAATTTCAAATCTACACGTTTTGAAAAATATACAATATTTAAATATTCTGAGTGTACCAAATTCCAAGTAAAGGTTGAACTTAGGTCGTATTACATTTTTTTTTATTATTTGTTTGACATCGAGGTTAAAATAATTCTAGACGGCACCTTTGAGATGAAATAAAAGGGGGTTATTTTACATGATTGGTTTTTATTGAAAATAATAAATTTATTAATTTTCAATAGTAAGGTGACCTAAGTTAGACCTTTATTTTTAATTTGGCCAAAAATTAGATTTTTAAACACTACATATTCGGAAAACTGTCGATTTAACTTTTGGTCTACACATACACTTTTAGTACACAGGGATACCCCGTCCTTAACAGCGCACGCACGCTGCTGAGGGTTCCACTGCTCCATTTTTTCTAAATGCTAATACACAAAAAATATGGCCGATAGCATCCCTACCACCTCCTTATGATACAGTGCGTTTACCGAGTTTTTTAAAATCGCTCATTATTCTGCTTCACCCTCTACGTAAAAATAAATAAAGAATATTTGAATATTACTACAAAATTTTAGAACATATGAATAACCTTTTATACTTGATAAATAAATAAAAAAAAACACAGTTTTAGAATTTATTTTTTTCTGTAACGGGAAAAAAGTTTGACATTTTATCTCTCTTGTCAGGTAACATAATGTCAATTTATGAAATTACTTTTTCCCGGGAAGAAAGTGTTTCCCGGGAAAAACTGAGTAATTTTTTCCCAGATATACAGGGTGTCTGTAAAAGGTCTTTACAAAAACATACCACATATTCTTTAGACCAAAATAAGTCGATTTAAGTAAAATTACCTTAGTACAAAGTTGCTTCGTTTGGGCTCCAGAGGGCCTTGAAGTTACAATTTTTAAATCGTTTTTCCCATATAAATTTAAAACGGCATATGCGATTTTGCTGAAATTTGGTATATTGGTAGAGTTTTATGTGGCAAAAGAAATGGTATTAACATTTTGTCCGATAATAATACTGTAATGTATTTATATTGATATTTAATATAGGTCCATCCTGTATAAACAAAGTTCGTTTTATCGAGGTACGCAAAAAGTAGATTTGGCGTACTGATGAATGCGAACTACACATTGTAAAAATAGGAGAATATCTATAACATTTTGAGTAGTTAAATATATATTATATTTTAGTTTAGTTACTTGTCGTGTAATAATATTAATTTAATTATTGTAACAGTCTTAGCAATAATATCCATGTAATAAGGCTAAAAGCCTGTTTGGGTTGTGAAATAAATAAATAAATAAATAAATAAATAAATATGGGGTTTACATTGGTTGAACTAGTTTTATTCTACCCCCTTGAAATACTACAAATACATAGGCGTAGAACTTGATTTTTTAAATAACTGCACCTTTAAAAATTCTACGCCAATGGAAGAAAAGGAGTTTGAGTATAAAATTTAGATTGCGCAACTCATTTACTTTAAAAAAGGTACTCTTGATAAGACTCGATTACTCTCATTGTTTTCGCTAAATTTCTGTTTTAATAATTTAGAGTGTATAGGTTGCACAAAAATATTTATTTACAACATAATCAAAATAGAGATTTTACAAAAATTGTTCAAAATGTTCACCATTTTCACGCATACAAAGATTTATACGTCGAAGAAAATTAAAATGTATCCTTTCCATAACTTCTTCATCACCTCTAAGATTGTTTATTGCATCTTGAATACGTTGCCATAGTTGTTCCTCATTTTCTACAGGTTCCCTGTAAACTGTAGATTTTAGATGTCCCCATAAAAAGTAATCCATCGGTGTTAAGTCTGGGGTACGTGGTGGCCAGTTTACAGGTGCGTCATTACCTCTGCCTATCCATTTGTGTGGATATTGCTCATTTAAGTGGTTTCTAACGTTTAAAGAAAAATGTGGTGGAGCTCCATCTTGCATAAACCATATATCTCCCCGAAGTTGGAGAGGTAAATCTTCTAACAATTCTGGCAACGTATTTTGTAGAAAATCCAAATAATTTTCTCCAGTTAATCTTCGTGGAAGTATGACAGGACCAATAATGAAATTACCAATTATTCCAGCTCACACATTAATTTTGAATTCGTGCTGAAAATGGTTTACCTTTATTGCATGCGGATTTTCAACGGCATAAACATGTTCATTATGAGTATTAGTTATACCTCTTCTTGTAAAACCCGCTTCATCGGTAAAGAGAACCTTCTTGACAAAGTTTGGATCTCTTTCTCTTTGCATATTAACAAATCGACAAAAACCCAAACGAATTTGAGGAGCATGGACTAATAATTCTTGTACTGGCTTCTTATGGTATGGATATAGCAATTGTTCTCTAAGGACTTTATGAACGACATCTTTACTTACTCCTAGTTCCCTTCCAATTCGTCTGGTGCTTAATTCTGGATCTTCTTCAACACGTTCTAAAATCTCTTCTTCAACTTCAGGAATCCTTACAAAACGTTCTCTTCCATTATCAACAGTGTTGGGAGTCTCCCGAAGACGTCTCTCAACAGCAGCAAAAGTTGGGTGGCTAGGTACACGACGATTTGGAAACCTTTCAGAGTACACTCTGACACTCTCTCGAGCATTTCCTTCACAAAATCCTAATGTCAGTAACATATCGGTATATTCTGCATTGGTATATTGTACAGCCATATTAATAAACCACGCATTTGTTTTTTTAATTATTGAGTCAGATAGAAGACTTTCAATCGTTAACAAGAGATTAGGTGTTAAAACTTGACAATATTTTTATTTAGATGAAACTATGGAAAACAACAATAAATGTTTTTGTATACGTATTGCAGGCAAATAATTAATATTCCTCAAAAAATCGTACATGGCAAGAATCGAGTATTTTTGTTAAAAGTCTCGATTAGAGGTGTAGAAGATATGAAAAAAGTACATTTTTATGTTTTTCATCGCATAAAATTTTGTCCGATAATAATACATAGGCGTAGAACTTGATTTTTTAAATAATTGCACCTTTAAAAATTCTACGCCAATGGCAAAAAAGGAGTTTGAGTATGAAATTTGGATTGGGTACTCATTTAATACAAAAAAGTACCTTTGATAATACTCGATTTACTCTCATGGTTTTGACAGTTCGTATTTTAATAATTATTGTTTATATTCTAAAATTACTAAAATGCAAATTTCGTCAAAACCATGAGAGTAATCGAGTCTTACCAAGAGTACCTTTTTTAAAGTAAACGAGTTGCGCAATCTAAATTTCATACTCAAACTCCTTTTCTTCCATTGGCGTAGAATTTTTAAAGGTGCAATTATTTAAAAAATCAAGTTCTACGCCTATGTATTATTATCGCACAAAATTTTAATACCATTTTTTTGCGCCATAAAACTCTACGAATATACCAAATTTCAGCAAAATCGCATATGCCGTTTTAAATTTATATGAGAAAACCGATTTAAAAATTGTAACTTCAAGGCCCTCTGGAGCCCAAACTTTGTACTAAGGAAATTTTACTTAAATCGACTTATTTTGGTCTAAGGAATATGTGGTATGTTTTTGTAAAGACCTTTTACAGACACCCTGTATATACACATAAGTAAAGGTAGTTATTTTATATTGTATTATAGAAAAGTTACATTTCCTTAAATGTGCATTGCATAATTGACATGATCCTTAAACTATTCGGTACTAGTCGAATTTTCTGGTGTTCAAATTATATTTTTTCAATATTAAATCTTCGTTTTTTCCGTCAAAGAAAAAAATAAACGGTAAAAATAATAGATTTTAAAATGTAATACTTTTTTCCCTCGTATAATAAATAACTATTTTAAATACTTTTCTACTATTTTTTAATCCTTGCACGTTTTTAGGCTTATCAGGCTATAATTTCATATTATATGTTTTTAAGAACAATCAGCAGATAATAAAAACTAGGAAGTTGATACAATCTCTACACGACATCAAAATAATTTTGCACAAATGGAAATTATTTTGAATAAAATTTCAAAAATGTTATAGCACCTTAAAGATTACTTCAAATGTATTGCTAATAATAAAGTCTTTTAAAATAGGTTTTTTGTTGTTTTAATAATTATTTCCTGCAATAAAAAGTTGTTTTAAGGATAATAAAAATGATAACATTGTTAAGTTGTGTTGAATAATCCTTGCAATCGATAAGATAAATTTCATCATTATTGGATTATAATTATTAAAAAATAAATCAAGAAATGTATATTTGCCAACATTGTAGAAAAATCTGAATTCATCAGTGCGGTGTAGTGAAACATATTTCAATGTCAACTAAGGCCCGGACTATACATAGCGTTTTAGCGGGATCCGTTTGGCGGGACAGATATAGTTAAACCACAGATCTATACTCGGACAAAATATTGAAGAAGGTAATTCCTCCCTGTTCACGTACAACAATCATACTATACCAGAGCATAATGAATGGAATCACGCGCTTAAAACTGCAGAAGTTATCGGTATCACGTGCCAACTAGTCATAAATGCATGTTTATTGCCAAAATGTATTACGCCAGTGGCGTATAAAAATTATTGGCAAATTAAATGCGGTAGTAATAATCATTTTTGTTTATTATTTTGTTTTGTTTATTGTTAAAATATTTAAATATTATACCAATGGCGTAGAAACACTATTGGAAAATTAAATGGGGTATTATACTAGAACAAAATATTGAAGAAGGTGCGCCTTAAAACTGCAAAAGGTATCGTTATCATATCAAAATGCACTTTTCCAGTGTCGCAGAAATACTAAATTGGCAAATTAAATGGGTATTTGTGAATATTACTAGATGAAAGTAGGTTGGTTATCTATTTTTGTTATAATAATTCATCTATGTTTATAATTGTATTTTGTTTATTATAAATATAGGTAAATTAAGCTTGGTATCACTTACTTGAATTCTAAATCTATGAAGTTTCGTAATCCATTGATTCTGCAGAAATGTCAATGGAATCGTCTTTATCGTCGGAACTTAAAGTTATGACTAAAGGTTCAACTACCGTTTCGATCATACCGTCCAAGCGCCATATATTATTGTCTTCCTTAATTACATGGGAAATAGCATTCTGCCAATCTTCAGGTTTTATACGTTCTATACCGGTTTTTAATAAACTTTAAAAGTTTTATTTTCTCGAGCTACAAACCCTTTCACTTGCGCCCAAATTAGTTCAATAGGATTGAATTCGCAGTGATACGAGGGAAGTCTTAGTACCGTAATACTACGATCATGAGCCATTGTGTCGACAACATATTGAATATATTTATGGCGATGTTCCTTTATTAGGTCCATTAATTCCACTTTAAGCATCTCCTCAGTAAATGTTATTGGAATGCGTTCAACTCGTCGACTGTGATAAGAAGCGTTATCTAGTACAATAACTGAATTTCGTTCTACACGCTCTATTACTTTAGTAAACAATTTTTTAAAGCATTCCGCATTTATGTCCTCGTGGTAGTCTCCTGTTTTTTTTTTTTTTCGATATGAACACAAGAGCGTTATTTTCCAAAAATTCACTGTCACTTCCGATGTGAGTAACAATTAGGCGCTGTCCTGTACCTGATGGTGCTTTCAAACCTGTATACCGTATGTCCAGCATTCACCCACGTTTCATCGAGATAGTATATCTTTTTTTTAGCGGCTCTAAACTCTTTAATATTTCGTAAATAACGCCGTCGCCAGGACACTATATCTGACTTCTCAATTAAAATTGATTTCCTACATCGTTTGACAAAACGAAATTTTAGGCCCCATAAAATTTTTTGTAAAGTTTCACGGCTCGTTAATGGAATTTCTTCGTTTTCTCTTAATTTCATAAGAACAACTTTAAGTGTTATGGTTTGTTTTCGAAAAAAAAAAAAAAAAAAAGAATGTACAGTTCTTCGAATGATTTGTTTTTGGTTATCTTTCAATTTCAACAATTTTCGACCACGGGTATGCGTTTTAGGGGCTTTTAAGGAGTCTTTTTTTGTCTTTTCGCGTATAATACGTTCAATTGTTGAAACAGATACTCCAGTTAAAAAGAACTGCGGTTTACAGCTTCATTTGTAGGAAGCGTCTGTTTCAGCCCATCATACACTTTCCATATAATATTCTTTTCATCCTTTGATAAGGGCTTTCGCCGACGTAATTGGGTTTCACTTGGACCCGCATCTGAATTCATTACTATTGTAACAATATAATTCTATTAAATTGTTTTTATTAAATTTATAAAGACACCAATATTTTACTATTTAACCCTTAGCTACTGACACGGAGTCTACTAGACTCCAGCGTACCTGATTTACCTTCTTAGTGCCTCCATTAAGATTTTTTGATAAAGGCTTTGACAAAAACGTCATGCAATGGTACAATGAGCTAGAAAGCGATAATAGTGATACTGAAGCCGAGGCAAGTGTTTATATAGCAAGTGATCACAGTACATCTGAAATAGAACTAAGTGATAACGACTATATACCAGACAATCTGAATGTTGATGGAAGTGAAGTTAATAATTCGAGCAGTGAAGAAGAAGAAAAACAAGATCAAAAACGCGCAAAAAAATTATTTTTATTGAAAAAATAGATGTAAATGGAGTATGGATGAACCTACAAGAAACGTCCGTGTCGCATCCAGTTCTGGATATCTGCAGTGCAAATGCCTATATTTTGTACTCCTCATTTCCAGATAACAATAAAACACGTTTTAATTTTTTAAAAAAATTAGCCAGTCAACTGGTAGAAGGCCATATGCGCAATAGATTACAAACGTCCAACATACCACGCGAACTGAAATGTTCTATACGTCGCATTTTGGACATTCTGGAAGTAGCACTTCCGGTTCCAGCAGACCGCTTGGAAACGAAAAAATATTGCTACATATGCCATTCCAGAATAAGAAGAAAAACAGCATTCACGTGCGCGAAGTGCCATAAACCCATATGCCTTCAATGTTCACATAAATGCTGTACTACTTGCTGTCGCTTTAGATGATTAAGGAAGTCTAACTCTTGCTAGTTTTTTCAGTTTATATATTTCAGCTCTGGTTTTTGTTGTGACAATTAGTTTGTAAAAAAAATATTTTGATTTTGTTATTAATCTTAAGAATGTTACACGCTTTATTTACACTTTTGTGATAATATTGTTCCAATATCATATTTTATTTTTTAATGCCTTTAAAGTTACTTTGTAATCACTTTTTGTGGAATGTGTTATAATAAAATTTAAAAGTAAGGTATATGGTTTAATTATATGAAATACAAAGTAGCAAAAGCGATTAATAATTTTGAAAAATAAATTTTTCATTTCGGAGTCTGTGAGACTCCGTGTCAGTATCTGTGTCCTAAAATTAGGTGTCCGTAGTTAAGGGTTAATCTTAGATAAAAGAGACCGGAGATGTAACATTGCACATTGCGCAAGTTGTCTATTCCAAACCTAAGTAACCCACCAATTAAAAATCATTGTGTTCACGACGCCACCCGAATTGCTCCGAAATTTCTATTCTTTGCTTGTCTCCGCGTGAGTAAATCATTTATGGCCCGCCGTTTTTGAATTATTTGTTGGTGTTATTAGCAATTTAAAGTGTTTTAGTTATTCAATTTCAAGTTGAAAATGCCACGATGTATGGTGAAAAATTGTATATACAAATAATATGTGTTAATGTTATGAAAAATAAGAAATATATTCGTTTTAAGCGGTAAATATTTGTTGACGTTTTGACATAAAGTCGCCATGATTCTTTGAGCTGAATACTTCAGATCCGCATTAAGGGGTTTCAATAAATATTTTATCTAAATAAGAAGTAAATAGGCATTGTTACTAACGAAATTTTGTTTTTAAAAAGTAGTTTTATAAGAATATTTACTAAAAGTGATTTTTAGCCCTTTATTAGATATTTTTACAAGAATATTAGATGAAATACAGGTTCACCTACTTAAAATTTCAAGGTTTATTTTATTTGCGGTTAAATCAGAAGTGACATTTGAATCTTAAAACAAAGTAAAACGCGCAATATGATCTAGTATAAGCAAAAAATACTAAAGTTACGGAAATTAGTCATATTATTAGTAAAATGTTACATTATAAACCCCTAAACAACTCGAAAAATATCTTCGTTTACTAAAAAAATCTAAATTCTAGCAATATTTATTATACAATCGAATGCGGTTTCAAAGATAACAGGATCAATAAATCCGAATCTCTAAATTTTGGAGCTAAATGCTCTGATAGGGGTTACAAAAATAATCGATTTATCGTTTTCATGAAAATCGATTTGTCCGTTATAATTAATCGATTATCTTTAATAGATTATTTTTGATTAATCGAACATTTTTAATAAATTTTTTTCGTTTTTTTAAGTAATGGAATAATCGATTATAAAGGAATTACAAAAAGAGAGTAGATTTTTTCAAAATATTCGATTTATTGAAATTAATCGATTTTTTAGAAAAATCGATTTATTGTTTAATAGACTTTTTAAATTAATCGATTATTTTCGATTAATCGATTATTTTCGATTAATCGATTATTTTAGATTAATCGATTATTTTAGATTTTTCAAAGGTATTCAAATAATTTGTTTTAAAATACAAAAAATAGATTATATAAAAATAATCGATTTATCGAATATAATCGGTTATATTATATAATCGATATTTCGGTTATTTTTTAGAATTATTGATTTATCGGTAAATCAGCTTTTTATTAATCAATTATTTTCGATTTTTCAAAGAAAATTAAATAATCAGTTTTAAAAGGAATATAAAAAAAGAAAAGGATTATTTGTAAATAATCATTAATTATTCAGTTTTTTTTTTTGGAAAGTCGATTTATCGTAGAATCTTCTTAATTAATTGGTTATTTTCCGTTAATCGATTATTTTCGATGTTTCAAAAATGATCGAATAATTGATTTTAAAGGAAATAATTCTTTTTTTTTTTTGAAAAATCGATTTATCGATTATTCGACTCTTTAATTAATCGATTATTTTAGATTTTTCAAAGATTATCGATGGAAATACGAAAAAAAAAATAGAAATTAAAAACAATCGATTATTTAAAATAAACGATAATTCGTTTATTATTTTTTGTAAACACTGATTTATCGGTTAATTGGCTTTTTAATTAATCTATTTTTTTTGAATTTTTAAAGATAATCAAGTAGTCAATTTTAAAGGAAATACGAACAAAAATAGATTGTTTGAAAATAATCGATTGATCGAAAATAATCGATTATTATTAATGATCAATAATTTATTTCGATAATCACCCACTCCTAGCGACCAAATGACTTTTAATAGGTTTAAATTTTAAAATGTTATCTGGTTTCAGACATATACATTTCTAGAGTTTTATGTGACGCATCCTCTATATTAATTAATATTCCTAAAGAAACAAGCTTTAATATATCTTTTTCTGAGGTTATAATACAAAACAGCATTTTCTCATTTTGACTAAATTTTAATATTATGTGATAGTCGTAGAAAAAATATAATGTTCAACTCACAAGGTTTGATTTGCAGTATTCGCCTGCGCACATGCTTTTTTATAATACTCTTAGACAATGAGTACCATTTCTTACTCGATTAACAATATTCTATTTCAACATTTTACTGTAGTTTCTTACAGAAAAGTCCATAGTAAATAATAGCTAACGAAATATTCTATTATAGGTCTTCTCTTTACATAAAATGTCGTGGCATCTGTTTGATATTAAAAAATCACGTTAAATTTATTTCATAATACAAAATTCCATTAAACGTATATTTTAAATAAATCTAATAGTTCATTATGATGCTAATAAACAAAGTCCCGTCCCTGTCACAGAGTTCGAGTCCCTGCCCAGTTCCCCCACTCCGTTAACCTTTCTTTAGAAATTGGCAACATTTGCGCAGGTTAAACACCGGTGTATGTTATATCTCTGGTCTCTTTTATCTAAGGTTGGAACAAACCTATAATAAATAATTATTTGGTATTTGATACGACGCCTATGCTAACTCTGTCGAAATTTTCATTCATAGACAACAGTGTTGATCATGCATATGACTCACCTTCTCCAATATTTTGTCCTAGTATAACATACAATTTTATCGCTTCTACAAATCGAACAATAGTGATAATGAGGGTCATCGGTTAATATGATTTATGATAGTCATTAGATCTCTGGCTTTACTATACAACACATTGTTATAATAGCACCGTTTATACACCTGCTGTTCTGCCGCATTTAGAACAATGTATTGTACCTGTTCCGCCGAACGCGTCCCGCTAAAACGCTCCCGGTAAAACGCTATGTATAGTCCGGGCCTAAATCAATAAGCACCAGGTAAAGCAAAATTTTACAGAAGCGGTTAACTTATTAAATAGGAATAGTTTTTGATGGTATCTTATAAATAACATGGCTGTATTATATAAACAACTAATAAGTATATTTAGTACCTTCTGATATTATTTATATCCTGGAAGAAACTTTAGACAAATCTCCTATCCGTAAGGTACAAATGGTAGTAATACAGTAGCGTAGATGAATAATTAACTGCTGTATTCGACGTATATTTACAAGATTAAAATATTCGAGCAATGAAAAATTATATCAGATAAATAGTGACATGGTCTTAGTTTTTCCAAATTATCTCCCTTATTATTTAGGATCAAATTAAAATTGGACAACTATTAGAATCCTTAAGTTTGTATCTAGCATTAATCAATAATATATTTTAACGAATTT
Organism: Psylliodes chrysocephalus; assembly: GCA_927349885.1. Classification (NCBI taxonomy): domain Eukaryota; kingdom Metazoa; phylum Arthropoda; class Insecta; order Coleoptera; family Chrysomelidae; genus Psylliodes; species Psylliodes chrysocephalus. The sequence continues at coordinate 12,525,262 of OV651830.1, forward strand.
TTGCACATATATCTGCGTATATATTTAAAAATATATAGGTGATGAGACTATCTCCCTTACCAACATAACGATTTTTGGGCAATACATTTGGGTATACCCATAGATATATAACTAAGACAGATAGGATTATTTACAAAATTTTTGAAGAATGAACGGTGGTGTCCGCGGTAGAAACTCAATAATCGGATTGAACATTGATGCCAAGTTTACGTGCTTTTAAGTATAGATATATATAACCAATACAGATTACACAATTTCTGAAGTCAACGCGGATGATCCTCGACAGAAATGCAATATTTGGATAAAATTAAAATATTGATGCCAAGTTTGCGATGTTTTAAACTGTAGTAATATGTTATTGCGTTTGCTTGAATTACTGTTAGGTCTTTAAATTGTCCAAAAAAAAAAAATTCTGACAACAGCGGAAGTAGAGTAGACCGCAATTGTGGAGGGTCGTATATTGTTTCATTCATAAAAATTCCTTCGATACAGTACTAGTCCAGGAGCCAGTGAATTTTTTCGTACTTGTTTTCCCGGTCCGTGTATATTTAAATAATCTATTCCCGGTGAACTGTATATTTAAAATGGAACGCCAATCTATTAACAAAAGTAAGCCAGATTGAATTCGCGCATTACGTCACATCGATACAAGTGAGATTGTTTACAAAGTGCCTTTGCAAGCCTATTTTGTCCATTTCATGTATTTGTTTTTAAATCATGTTAAATTACTATTTTTGAAACTCAACAAGGAGAAAATCCAATTAACTCTTCCGTTGTGTATATATATAAGATAAATTAGTAAAGTATTAATACTAAAATGTTAATGTAATTTACAGAAAATCGCTAGGATGTATTTGTTTTTAAATAATTTGATAATTTATGAAAAAAGGGAGTAAAAGTGGAATGACCAGTGGCCAGTAGGTCAGTCAATACAAAGTATCATATATTTCTATTATAACATAACTAAAATACCTACATCTTTTAATCATAAGGACATAAGTTAAAAACCATTTTAATATATGCATTAGAATAAAGTAATAATAACTTAAAGAGACGAGGTCTTAAAGTAATAGCTGGTACAGCATGTTTTTTAAACGTTTCCTCATTGCTGCTAGAATGAAATCACTTACTATGAAATATGCTCTAAAAACGGCATTTACAGCAGTCAGTGTTCAGTCTTAGGATCTCTTCCTAAAGCCCTCATCCAAGCTGCATACATATTAAAAAATAATTAAAAAAAAAACATATTATATACCTATATAGTTTTGGGTTCTGGGTGCCCTAAAAGAGGACACTTAGCCGACAATTTAGCCCTGATAGCTAAAACCCAAAAGTCACACCCCGAACCAGGACGTATTGCTATCCTTTTGAGTAAAAAATAACTACAAATAACTTACCTGAAAAATGAAGGCGTCTAACTTTACACCAAAAAAACCATACACTTTTTCCCATTGTTGCAAGTACCCGATGACGATTAGGTAGATATCAACTAGAAGCATGTACTTAATGGTTATAAAGCTTATTTTAACACAAACAAAATAAAGCACTAGTCGAAAAGCAGCAATCAAATATAAATAGACCACAATATTAAAATTCAAATTAAAAACTATATAAAAGACAAATACTCTAAAAGCGCAAAAGATCAGAACCAAATAAAATGAATAACCATAATAACCTAAAAATCACACTAAAATTGCAAAAACTATTACTGTAAAATCATGAGATTACATCAATAATGCATATGCGTCGGAGTATCGCAAATGTCAAAAGTACACAGTGTTTCCATGAAAATTTAGCTATGTTTTTAGCAGTATTATAGGACCATTTTTACCACGCGCATCCAACGATATTGGCGTTCCACAGTTCACTGTATTTTCCTCACACCTCTAGTATAAATGATTTGACATAACGAAACTAACATTAATTATAATTAATGTAGAGTAATAAGTGATTCGTGAATTCTAAATAAAACAATTATATAAAAGTGTAAAAGGAAATGTAATTTATTTCCCTATTTTCTTCTGTAATATCTTCAATTATTATGTTTAATTTCTATAAATAAACCAACTGGTTAGGTGAAACATTGTGATATAAGATTTTATTTATGTGTCCTATGCGTACACTTTAATATACAAAACACCTGGAACATTCTTTAAATAATTGTGGTCGCAGAAATAATTGTGTGCATAACTCGTTTGAAAGTGTATTTTATGCACTTGCCAAATATATTATCCATACAGATTAATCAGACTATTTTTTTACTTAACTTCAGTACATCTCTTACTACTAAAACTATTTTTATCAATGGAAAAAAAGGGCCGTGTTCTCGTATGTTTTGACGCATTTTCGGCCTCAGTCCATCGGATCCCCCCTCTAAATATATATGAATTTTGCTTAGAATTGCTAATCCTACAATTCTCTATTCGTGCTTGCTGACTGGGAAAATAAATACCGTCTCCTGGACTATACAATAGATGATGATGAGAACTTCACAACAAATACACTTTTATGAATGGCTAGTTGGGGATGTGGGTATACCCAAATATTAATTTCATATGAGAAATTTGGGATTAAATTTTTAAATTTCCAAAAATTGCACAATTATATATTATATAGTTAATCTTAAAAGACCATCAAAGTTAAATTTGTTTGTTGATTACAATTTTGTGTTAATTGCGATTATGTCTCATAAATTGTAAAGGATAATCCTACAAAGGAATATTCGAATGTTAGACTATTTAACCAGTTTATGATTTATAAATACTTGTAGAGGACAAGGTAGATTTTAAGCTACATAAAAACTAGTAATCTTCATTGATAATGTGATTCTGATTTTTTATTGAATGATGGTTTTATAATATCTGGTTTTACAAAGATCTGCATTTGTAAATTTATACACAACACATCATATTTTATTAAAAATGATGTCGATCTCAGTAAATATTCCAAGTTACCATGGTATAAAAAATAGAAGGTAGGATATCAACTGTGTCAAAAATAGGACGACCACGCGCATGACGTCATGCGTAGAGTTTGTATAGGCGGGAATTTAAAAATACTGTCGAAGTATGAGGAAACTAAATGCTATTTACAGAAATTTCATAAAAATTAAAGGATATTTTAAAAATTACATCAGTTAAGGAAAGAAATATGAAGGAAAATAAATGCAAATACATACATGAAAGAAATATTTATTTGAAATATCAGTTTTTTCCTTTTTCTTTTTAATGATTTATTTTTGTTATATAAATTATAGTGAAGGTTTTAATTTAGAAGAACATTCGACGTCTAAAGAATAGTTTCTATAACCAGGATAATGAGAAGGGTATCTTCGCAACTCGGAATTTCTCAACTGGGGGGGCATGGATTAAAATGTCGCATCTTGGGACTATTTACCTCATTGGAATTCGCAACTGTTGACTCATTTACCTGCAACATATTACCCAATTGAATATACTTAACAACTTATTTTATGATTTATGTATAAAAACCGGTTTTTAAAAAATATTTTCATACATATAATCAGTGTTGTTCTTAGGGATTTTGGAATTGTACAACTACTTTCAATGTCAAAATTGTACACTTTTACCTTCGTTTGTACAACCACTAATTAATCTTCTTCTTTTTCTCTGCCAGCCTACGACCTACCACTTCCCAAAGCATAAAATTCTTCTTTTTTTAAAGGATAAAAGTCTAATCATTTTCAAAATGATTTCGTTTCGTCTCGAATGGCGCCAAATTTAAATTTATTCTAATACCAGCCCCTTTTTCTGTTCACCTGTCATACTTGAAATTAAAAAATATCTTACTAGAATTTTCCAGCTTCCATTTACACAATTTAATAAGAAAACAAGAGCATTGTTTGCAAGCGTAGTTTCATTTGCACCCGTTCCTACATCTACACAACCATAACTTCTACGTTCGCTTCCAACAAACTCCTCATGTTGACGAATGGCCATTTCATCCATAATAAGTGCACAAATTATTTTTTCATTAGAAGAATTTGATTTAATCTGTAGGGCATTGAAAGCCTCACTTGTGAATCCAGGCTCACCTTTTATACTTTGATATCATCGACTGATTGTACGGACATGTGGTAAGCAAGTGTCAAATGTTCTTCTTACATAATTATAAGCAACAGGTGAGTAATAGTGGAGAGTTAAGGAAAACACTTTTAGCTCTTCTGAATACTTCTTAGGCAATGGTAGGTTAGACTTTTTTTTTAATTGCCTGCTACATATCTCGATGGGACCCACAAGTTTTGACATTATATCTAACTCATCTTCCTGTATCAAACGTTTTTTACTTAAATCCAAATTATTTTCTTTTTAAGACAAACACTTTCTTAAATAATGCATCTGACTCTAAATATTTTAGAAAGTTTCCTTTATTACAAAAGTGCGGGGTTTGTTATTTTCATAATTTTGTAACTATGTGTGATTGAGGTGGGCAAAAATTAAAATAAATTTGTTTTTTGAATCCAGTATACCTAAAACGATCCTGTTATTCTAATATTTTAACATTATTGCCATGAAATAAAACAATACATCAAACTTTTCCTCTTGCTAATACCTACACTTAAAAGTATTTTAATTACCTAGTTTATAACAAGTCGGACACCGCAAGATCAACTTATTAATGTTATAGAATTAGCACATTCATTTATATATATACTCACACAAAGTATGAAGAAAATTTCTTGGATGTACGGACTACTATTATTTTTTCTGTTTCTTATATTTTTAATTAGATTTAGATTAGTTGATAAATTTGATTCGGTAATTGTGGAAATTAATGACGGAAAAATTGTGGGTAAGTCCGGAGTGAATTCGAATGGTGAGAAATATTATTCGTTTTTGGGTATTCCATACGCTAAACCACCATTGGGCAGTTTAAGATTTAAGGTAAGAAAATAAGGATTTATTTTAAATTATTTTTTTTTTATATTTAATAAAAACACTTAGGGATGTAAGGTTGTAAAATATTATTAATATTTTCACACCATATATCTGTTGGTGGAACATTAATTTGAACTTTTTGTGAGTGACATTTGTTTCTATTATTGTGATTTTGTTTCTCTAATAAGCCTTTTAATTCTAAATCTAATTTTTGTTCATCTACTATTATTTTTGAATCTAATTCTATATTTTCTACTGATATTAGGTCTAAATTCGGTTCTGCTTAAAAAATTGCTACTATTATATTTTTACTGCCTACGTAAACAACTTTATTAGTAAATTGTAAAATATATTCTATACAGGGTGGCTACTTTTTATATTGAATAGTATTGCTATATGTTTCCAAGATATTTAAGGGAAACCGAATGACTCTATTTTCGATTGTATTGACTTTATTTTACAAATTAGAAAAGATTTGTAATTAGATTTTTTATTTTGTATTAAATAGCGCTTAATTTACCGTAGACGTATTTTTTATACAACGTTTCGTTTTCACAGGGCCACCATTAAGTATATTTTTTTAAATACGGACACTTATTTGTTATTCTATTTTAAAAAAGTACTTTTAATCCTAAATTTAACCATTAGTAGTTTAGAATGTTTTGATACTTTTTATTATTGCTATTGCAAATTCACTATAAATTTTATTGTTTTAAGTTGGCGATATAAATATAGATATAAAATCAAACTATAAATACTCTAATGAATACTTAAATAACATGTATGGACTAGGATTTATATCGCTAATTAATCAGTACACTAGAATTAAGGGAAATTCTAAGTCTTGCATTGATCATATATTTGTCAAAGGCACAGAACACGAAAAGTGTAAATCTTATGTGATCAAAGCTGATGTCTCTGATCATTCTGACTAGTTGATTCAGAGAATCCTTAAGAGATTGAACTATTTCATCAATAACATCTAAAGAATCGGTTTCTGAAGTATTCAGTTCGTCCACTTTATTTGGAGTTGTATCCTCCACTACTAAATTATTTTTATCTAAATTAGTGTTGATTTTTTCTGAATTATTATCAATAGTTTCAGTTTCAAAAAGTTTATACATGTTTGTTTCAAAACAAATCTCTTCTGTAGATTTAGTTTTAAATTTGTTGAACTCAGACATATTTTTATTTAATAACGAAGAAGGAACTATTCCTTCTTAATTATTTCCTTTTGATTCATTTATTTTTATAACTTCACAACAAGAAAGTATTGTTTCTTTGACTGGACTATATTTAAATGGAATTTTAAAATCATCACCTATTAACTTTTGTTGAGTCAAGTTTATAATCAAGTTCAAGTTTATCAAATCGTTTAAACATAATATATCATCAAAAAATGTGTGAAACTCAATAAAAATAAGGCGTTTTTATGTGTATTTTTAGATTTAGCTAAAGCATTCGACACAGTTGATCATAAAAAATTAATTAATGTTCTTGACAGCTTTGGAATTAGAGGGATAGCATATTTGAACAACAGAAAACAATATGTTAAAGTAAATGGAGTTATAAGTGAACCGTCTATAATAACGTATGGTGTCCCACAGGGCACTGTGCTTGGTCCGATACTATTCTCTATGTATATAAATAGACTTTTAAACTATAAATCTGAAGGACTGATTTCATCATTCGCAGATGACACTGTCATCCAGTACAGTGGGAATACTTGGAAAGAAATAAAAAAAATAGCTGAAGCAGATATGAGCAATATAAAATCATGGTTTGATGAAATGAGTCTTACTATAAATTTCGAGAATACAAAATATATTCCATTTACCTGCAATAATAATATAATAAAATGTAAAGACCACGCAAAAAATACAATCACTATTCACGAGGCAGATTATCTTAAATATCTTGGAGTGGAAATTGACAGGTATTCTCAATTAAAAATTATTTACTGTGCCTTGGTTGAATCACTCATACAATATGGAATAACAGGTTGGGGAGGAATATACGATAGTCACCTAAAACAAATTGAAATCTTACAAAAAACTGACAAAATAATATTTCAAGAATCTGGGCAATTAGGATTACCACAGTTATTTTTATATAAAAAAATTTGCCATAAATACGACACAAGATATAAACAAATAGAGCTCAAAAGAAAATAGGACAACGATCATCTGATTTCATAGCTCTTCGAATAATCTTTGTTTATTCCGGAACATATAAATAAGAGTAAGACGTATTTTATATTTAAAAAATTATTACAAAATTGGATTACATGTCAAGACGTAACACACTATATTGATTTTTAAGAAACTATCAAATGCTAAAAACTTATATTAAAAAAAATACCTATAACCTTTGTATCACAAAAAAGTAATAAAAAATAAAAAAAATAAAACCCCTTTAAAAGTTACGGATATTAATCTACTATAAAATAATGTGACATCTAAATATATATATTTAAATAAGTAGCTACTCTAGTCTGGTTCATAAGTGCCATTTCCCTCGAAACCTGTCCTCCAGCACCGAAAATTATGATTTTGGGCTCATTCGATTCGGAATGGCATCTAGAACATTCTATCAAAATTCCAAGAGGGGCTGAAAAAAAAATGCAAAAGTTATAAACAATAAAGTAAAATAAAAAATAAGGGTTTGGTATTTTTGAAATATTTCAAAAACTATTTGAGATAATCATAATTTGAAAAAAGATCCCTAAAGAGCAGGAAATTTCCTAAAAAAAGTCCTACCTCCCGGAACTGTACCAACAACCCTTATAATTTTAATTAAGCGGAGAAAATAACGGTAAAAACGCGTGGTTCGGCTGCCGCGCGCATCGCCCCAATCTGACAGATGAACTAAAAAAATTATTTTAACTGATTAAATATTAATATTAAGGAATAAAAAAATTTGGGTACTAAGTAGACATATGAATAAACAATAATCCGTAAACAAAAAATTTTTATCACTATTTTTTTTATTAATTATGCTTTTGTTAATTAGTTAATTTTCACCATTTTAATATTAACATAAAAACGCTGATTATTTCAAAACAAGAAATCTAGAATTTTTTTTTATTTTTTTGATCTATTGTTAAAAGGGTTTAGAAGAGATCCCCGTTGGAAAAATTCAAAAATTTTGATTTTTCACTTTTTTATTAACAATCAAAGGCATTAAAAAATTATATATATATATATATATATATATATATATATATATATATATATATATATATATTATTTATTGTTTCGGCCTTTACTTGATGAAAATCCATTTAATTTTGAAAGAGTAAAACCAAATTTGGTAGATTTTCACTTTTATTTTAAAAATAATTTTTTTTTTTTTTTTTTTAAAAACAGTAACATGACATATGTTTCGAAGTACAACTTCTTTTTCAAATGTGACTATTTACAATTCGGTATCCAATATATATACGAAATAATTTAACAAAACAAAGTACTTAAGAAAACATCAATAACATTACAAAATAAACTAACTATTTAAAGTAAATAAGGGTACAAGGGTGAATTATTAATATCTAATTGATCATTTAGTAAGTTATCTGAATTTTTAAATCTATTTATTTCAAGTGTTTCTAAATGGTTTAATTTAAGGCTCTTATTTTCTACATGTAAAATTTCAAAGTTGTCTGTAAAAGAATGATTTTCAGCTAAAATATGATTTGAGTAAGTAGAATTATTTTTGTTTTTTGTATAGCTATTATAATGTTCGGAATAGCGTTTTTTGAAAGCACGGCCTGTTTGACCAATATACAATTTTGGACAACTACCACAATTTAATTTATATACCCCCGATTTATTATTAGGATTAATTTTACCCTTATTGTTTTTAATATACTTCCCAAGCGTATTATTGGTTTTAAAAGCTACGTTAATATTTTGGTTTTTTAAATATGATGATACCTTTTCACTAGGAGCTCCTATATATGTAAGAGTCTTATATCTGCAATTTGGATCTTTAATTATGGGATAAACTTGTTGAATAGCCTGTTTAAAAAGTTTTTTCTCTAAAATGTTGTCTACTAACTTTGAATTAAAATTATTATTTACTGCGATTTGTTTAATGATATTTAATTCTTTTGTGAAGTTCTCTTTGGTAAGGGGAATATTAACTAATCTATGGATCATACTGTTGTATGCTGCCAGCTTTTGTTTGTATGGATGAGATGAACTATTATTTATTGTAATATCCGTATGTGATGGCTTATGAAATATCCCAAAACTATGGCCTTTATTATTTTTAATAATATTTAAGTCTAAAAAATTAATTGAATTATCCTTCTCTGTTTCCATAGTAAATTTAATATTAGGGTGTATAGTATTGATAAAAACTAATAAGGAATTTAACTGTCTACTAGTACCAGTAAAAGCAGTCAATATATCATCAACATATCTATGCCAATACAGACAATGTTTACTTTAAATAGTTAGTTTATTTTGTAATGTTATTGATGTTTTCTTAAGTACTTTGTTCTGTTAAATTATTTCGTATATATATTGGATACCGAATTGTAAATAGTCACATTTGAAAAAGAAGTTGTACTTCGAAACATATGTCATGTTAGTGTTTTTTTTTTTTAAAAATAAAAAAAAAAATTTTATTTTTAAAATAAAAGTGTGAAAATCTACCAAATTTGGTTTTACTCTTTCAAAAATATATATATATGTTATATATATTATATAACAATTTGTTGTAAACAAATGCAATTTTACGCAATATTTTTTTTAAATACTAAAAAATATTACAAAAATAACCATATATATTTTTTTATTGAAAAATTGTTATTTGAAAAATATTATACTAAATAATTTTTTAATGCCTTTGATTGTTAATATAAAGGGAAAAATCAAAATTTTTAAATTTTTCCAACGGGGATCTCTTCTAAACCCTTTTTACAATAGCTCAAAAAAAAAACAAAAAAAAAATTCTAGATTTCTTGTTTTGAAATAATCAACGTTTTTATGTTAACATTAAAATGGTGAAAATTAACTAATTAACAAAAGCATAATTAATAAAAAAATAGTGATAAAATTTTTTTATTTACGGATTATTGTTTATTCATATGTTTACTTAGTACCCAAATTTTTTTATTCCTTAATATTAATATTTAATCAGTTAAAATAATTTTTTTAGTTCATGTGTCAGATTGGGGCGATGCGTGCGGCAGCCGAACCACGCGTTTTTACCGTTATTTTCGCCGCTTAATTAAAATTATAAGGGTTGTTGGTACAGTTCCGGGAGGTAGGACTTTTTTTTAGGAAATTTCCTGCTCTTTAAGGATCTTTTTTCAAATTTCGATTATCTCAAATAGTTTTTGAAATATTTCAAAAAAACCAAACCCATATTTTTTATTTTACTTTATTGTTTATAACTTTTGCATTTTTTTCAGCCTCTCTTGGAATTTTGATAGAATGTTTTAGATGCCATTCCGAATCATAATTTTCGGTGCTGGAGGACAGGTTTCGAGGGAAATGGCACTTGTGAACCAGACTACTCGTCCACGCACGAATCAAGATAAAAATCGACCTGTTTTGGCTTTTCTTTAAAAAAAAATTATATTTCAAAATATTCTGAGATCCGGCCGGTCGCCACCTTTAATGAATCACCCTATACAAAGAATATCTTTAAAGATATAACCTAAAATGGCTTTAACTAAAATATATCTATATAGTAATACCGATTTTTTGTCAATGACAATAGACCCAGTAGATTTTTTTAACTATTATAATGTTTCCCAAAACAGTATGTGTTTCAATTGACCTACTATTAGATTTCATTTGATTAATTGTATTAAAAGAACAACGTAATTTCAATGTAATAAAATTGATTTGAAAGCAGTTTATTGCAGCATGAACATGAAATAGGAAAACATTATTTTACCACTTAAAATATTCAATTCAAATTTTTCTAAATTTTTGCCCAGCGGCATTCCAAGGTAAACGCGAATGTCCCTGTTTAATTTTATCGATAGATTGCATTGATTATATTGAATGACATTCCAAAGAGAATCGTTAATAAAATAGCAGGTATAGGTTCAACTTTTTATGTTTTTACTTTTTACAACAACAGGACGCAGTGGCGTAGTCACAGAAGAGGTACATAACGTAAATTATTTTGACAGTTGTTGCGATTACAAAAGATGTCACTTTATATGTCAAAATTAAAAAAAAATATTAGTTTATATTATTAAGAGCAAAACTACAGCTTTTTATGCTGAAATTGCTCAGTTAACTGCCGAACGAAGTGAGCCAAAGCATCTGAGGCATCAAAAAATAGTTTTGCATCAAATAATATAAACGATTATTTTTTTAAACAATAAATTTAAGGGCGTGCATTGGAACAGAGAAGTCTGAACAAGTCCTCCCAGAGAGAGACAAAATAAAGTTATCCGAGAGGTGCTGCCTCTAGTTAGCAACTAAGTAACAAATATACGTTCTGCATTTTCGCATCTGCGAATAAAAATGTATTCTTCTAAACTCACAGGTACGGGCTTTTATATGGTATAGATTAAAATTTTTTTGACTTTGCCTCCCACTTCGGTATCACCAGCTGAATTTTTCAGGGATGAAAGTACATGATAAGCTTACCCTTATTCCGGAGGTAATACAAAATTAGACAGTGCAAAAGGGCACTATCATAAAAAATCGAGTTATTGATACCACCATATAGAAAAAAAATGCTTATTTTTTTGTTCTAATGCACAATTAGGTCTTTGTAGGAAGTGTTTTTTATAATTATTTAAAAAAAATCATTTGCATTAGCCCTTATGGTCGAAAAAAAATTTAAACGTCAATATCTCGGTTTCAACCGTCCACAAATTTGTATAAAAAATCTTTTTTTAGAAATATACCTCTCATTTGACGAAAAACGAAGGCCTAAATGAGAAAAAACTATTCCTCATAAAAGTTTCGCCTATGTATTAACAAACTAACAGTGCTTTCCCCATATTTTTTTGCTTTTATATTAACAAAAATATAGCAATAAACAATTAGTTATATCATGGTTTAACTAGAAAGCAAACATTGAAGGTAAAGCTTCTCGACTCTCTCATATTATTTTATTCAGGGATTATTGATTTATACGCTATGATTTATTTTTGTATTTTTTTGAGGAAAATAAAAAATAAGAAAATATGAACTATTTATTGAAGGTATAGACGCAGTATATATAAGTATCGATTTATTAACAGTAAGGCTATTGCTTTGCAAAATACAATAAATTCCCAATGTAAAAAACATTATAATAATAATAATAAAAATAATAATAATAATAATAATTAAAAGAATACCGGGTGTTCAAATTAAAGTGTTATAGTTAAATACCGCCGAAAATATGCATTTTAGAAAAAAAAAGTTTCAGGCGAAAGTTTTATAGTTTTTTGGGGGAAACATTTTGGCTAAATTTTTTTTTTTTATAGCTGATCATAATATGGCCATATCGAGGTGGACTTTGTTTTTTTAAATGGGAACCCCATTTTTCTTGTAAATATTCTTAAAGTACATAAAAAAATAAGAAACTTTAGATGGAAATAATTTTCTTATTCGACTTTCACTTTTTGAGTAACAGCTACTTAAAAATTTTGGTAGGCGAAAAAAAAGTTGGCCATATTATGGTTAGCTGTAAAAAACGATTTTAGCAAAAATTTTTCCCCACAAAACTATAAAACTTTCGTCTGAAACGTGTTTTTTTTTAATAGGCGGTATTTAGCTGTAACACTTTAATTTGAACACCCGGTATAAAGCATAAATTAATATTATTAAAATTTATAAGTACAAGACTTTTAAACTAATCAGAATCAGATTCACCACACGAATCAACATTTTCCAAAACATTAGCGGCTGTGATCAAACTTTTGCTGCAGTTTTTCTGTGCCATACAGGTAGGTGCAGGAACCGATACAGCCAATATTTTTTTCCTGCATTTACAAATTTTGCTTTCTTAGTCTAGAACAGAATAATATTATTAGAATATTGTACATCTATGAAAATTATCGGTGTATAGTACCTTTTTTGCATTTGCATGATGTAAGTTCTGTTATGTCTGGTGGCAGGTCGGACAGAGTCTTAGAGTGGGTATCAGCCTTCCATCTTGATCTACTTTCTATTCATACTCTTTAACATTAGGAATCTGCATCTGCGGCTTTAAAGAGCTTAGCCAAATATTTAGCTGGTAAAAACATCTTAAACAATGTTATCTTAGGTCGTCTTCAGTCGGTGGCAATTTAGCAATGGTTTTTAAAGAGACCATTAATCCCCTTAAAATGTTAATGGAAGTAACACTGGCAGTTTTTGAATACATTTTTATGAAACATTTTTTAAGATTAGAGAATATGTTTTCTTTTCCCAATGCCAGACTATTGGCTGGTTGTATCATAACCGGTCAGAGAAAGAAAAGCAGGCAAATTTTTTAGAAGATACCATCCAAATTAAAATCATGTACTGCTAGAAATCGTCTTGAGTCTCTTCGCCCTGTTCTGAACCATATCTCTTTAGTCAAATACTTCTTGAAATAAATTTTTAAGACTAGAACATCTGTATCGTTGCAATCAATAATGCAGCATGAATGCCCTGAATTTTTGGCTAACAATATGTGCAATAAGATACGAGTATCAGCTTGTTTATGATTTGAATTTAAGAAATCATCTTTTGATAGTTCAAAATTCGTCTCATATTTATTGATATTCGCGAATCCACCACTAGTTACAAATTAAATATGCTTTTGCTGAATGGAATTTTGAAGAAGTTGCTCTGACAGAAAATTTGTTAAACGTCTATTGTTAAATATCGAATGAATAAACAAGTTTCATTGTTGCGGAAGTGGTGTATTGGGTCGGTCAATTTCTATATCAATTGATTTCTGGGATCCTCTCTTTTGACGAGTTTTTGATAGAATGTTCTTTATAATGATCATATACCACATCAATCCTTTAAGCATTAAATTTATTTCTAAAAATAACGTTTACAAATACATTAGCATATTCTTTAAATGATATAAAACTTTTGGACTTTCCCAAACCTTGGACTATTGCCATCCCATCAAAAATGTGACAAGTTTTGCCAGAGTCAATAGGTGCAAGTAAGTGTATTTGTGAGTAAATGCCATATTGTTCTAAAATATTTCCCAATGAACTCTTATTTGTGGAGGTGCTGAGATACCCATTTACTGTTAGATGCATCGGAGAGGCTGTCAGCTCAAACTTAAAATATTTCGGCATAATTAATGCGTCTACCCACATCCTTTGCTAATAAATTTTTGAGTTTTCTATTGATTGTCTTTGTCCATTGTATTTTCTTTATAAAAATCTGGAGTATCAACAATACTTAAAAAACTCTAAAAAGTCGTTTGACCCTTTTCGTCTACTGTTAATTTTAAGGCCTCTACTTTTGCACTGTAAATTTCCTTAGTTGATATAGAAGTTAATTTCGATGATACATATTTAAAAACATCAAATTTATTAGGCTGTTCCACTAAAGTAACCACCCATTCTTCATCTAATGCCATTCGTTTTGTTCTCTGTCTTAGCGTTAAACATGAAATATGTAATTAAAACATTGACCTCTTATTTTCATCCTGTTTGTTGAATCAACAAGCATATTGACTTGGCGCGGATTAAGAACATCCTTATTTTGATACCATTTTTGTCTTTGCTTCTTGCAACAACAAATCCGTAATTAAAATTTTAAACGAAATCCTATAACTTATAACAAACAACCTGCAGGGTGTTTTGCTTTTAAAAAGTATAGATTTGGTTCGCTCCTCGTTTATGGACCACCCTGTATATTTAGAAATAATTGTTAAATATAGTCATACAACTTTTATACTAAAAATTTCGTCGTTTTTCTAATAATAAAACAGCTATCTATCAAATATACAGACTGTACATGTGTTATTGGCTAACATATTGGTATCGTTGTATAGACAAATTTTTAAGGAATGTTATGATAAGATAATATACACGATGATGCATTTTACAAATTGAGTAAATTGAACTTAAAATCAGTTCTATCTCCACTATTCGTTAGCTTAGTATCTTATAAGTCTGTATATTAAACAATTTTGAGATCAATGTAAACCTACCTAAATTATGATAATTTAATTTGCGGTCAGCATCATTCTCTAATTTCAAAAAAAAAATAATGCTTGGCAATACTGTAATATTTTATAAAAATATTCTAGGATTGAATACAGTATTACTAAAATATTATAAAAATAAAATAAAATACATACATTTTTATTTGCCAGGAAAAACGCAATACCCTGTATATCCAAAAATATTTTTTAAATATCTATTTTTCAAATCTATATAACTTTTATTAGATTAAATTTGAAGTTTAAAATTTACTGTTTATTCATTTTTGAATTATCGTCGAAACCTAAAGTACAGTTGAAAACTAGAAGTCGAAAAAAAAAACAATCCTATACTTTACTGGATACATGAAAGTTAAAACCTAATTTGAAAAAAAATACATTTAAGCATATTAGATTTGTATAATTATTTGAAATATTCAATTTTATAAAACAACTAAAGGCACCATTAACACTCTGGCTCCGATATCCAACAAAATAAGCAAGCAATTGATTTTTGCTAAGAGGCCGTTTAGTCGTTTTTCTAAATTTTTACCACTTCCGTACAGACATTTTCCGGACCACAAAACGTAAAATCAATATCTCAAAGAGGCTTTCTCTCATTACTTACATATCCTTCATGCTCTTACGCAAATATTGAATATGTTTAATAATTGAAATAATATGCATATTAATTAGTAAACTCCTAAATAAGAACCTGCGTATTTGAATTTATTTCGAGTACAGTGACTTTATATTGACAGTGGCGACAATAGAGTGTTCTCTTTTTGATTGGATGTCAGAGTCACGTGGTTTTATCCGCCATGTTGCATCGAAAATAGTTTGTGTCTACCACTGTGTTTACGGAGTTTATTTGTTTTCTTGACGATTTGTGTTAAACTATAAAAGTTTTGGTAGTTTTAAGTGAACATTATTTGCCCTGCGTAATAAACTTTAAATATCTGTGTTAATTTGGTTGTCTGGGAATTGTTATATTATAGCAAATATTGGAAAATTTACTCGCCTATTAGTGGTAAGGATTGTTTACAAAATGCATACTGAAATTTTCTTGCTTTATATAGTATTAAAAATGACTAAATAAATTTTCGATATTTATATAAAGCCTATATTTAACAAAAGGAAAATACATTGAAAATAGTTCATTTGTTTTCATGTTTTAAGGTTGAAGGCCAGCTGCGAAACAAAAATGCCTGGGTGTGCTGCAGTTAATTGTAGCAATTCTTCGGAAAAAGGGTTTCTGATGAAAAGTTTCCCAAGGGACCATGATAAAAGAAGACAGTGGCAAATTAGAACTAGACGGGATCATTGGACGCCCACAAATAATTCATATTTATGTGAAGTAAGTTTATACCTACCATTTTTTCATTTTCCGAACCGAAAATATCAAGAAAGCCTCCAACTTAGAGAAACTTGCCAGTACAAGGAAAAGTGAAGCCTTTATTAGTTGGTAAGTTTTTTGTACACCTACTTTCACAAAACTGGATATCCAAAATTAAAAAAAGTTAAAATAAATCCAAGAGGGAAATACTATTAATTTTTATTTTACAACAAAATGTGTAATAATTAAATAAATATTACTCAAAACTAAATTTGTTTTGGGACAAATTAAAATAAAATGTATACCCGCATAGACCATTACAAAATGTTGGACAATTTGGAAAAAAATTGAAAAATTTTAATTGACAATAAAGGCATGTTTTAGTTTATTCTAAGTTTTTTATTTTTTTTACCACTTTATACATGTTATCTTCAATTTAAATAAATTATTTTAAATTTTTTGGAAAGCAGAATTTTTTAAAAAGTATTTTTTTTATAAAATTAACAAGATATCCCGTATGTAGCAAACTTAATCGGACACTGTATATAGCATTTCCAAATAAAAATAAAAGAAATTGATAAAGAACTACCTGATAATTACCATTTTGTTTGTTCCAAAATAAGCAAATAATTGAATGATTTCTTTTTCTTTTAGAAGTAAATACAATTGAGCCACACATTTCTACAGATGTAATACCAATACTTTCTACATCGACTAGTAATCTGCTCTCTACTAGTAATCTGCCATCTACTTCAGCTACTGATTTTATTGGTAATCTGACATCGACATTAGAATCTAGTTCAAGTGAAGAAAGTGTATCAAGTATTTCTTTTACCGAAGATGTAAATAAGGAAAATATTTTATGTAAAACATTGTATAATAAGGAAAGGAAATTATTTTTGTCCTATATACTGCTGTCTCTAAATTATTAAAAAAATTCTTAATAATATTTTGTAAATACATTGTTATTTTACGTAGACCTGTTTTTTTTATTTTTTTTCCCAATTTACTATTTCATTTGTAATCTACAAAAAAGAAAAGAAACTACAGTTATAAGCCAAACTATATTAAGTTCATTATTTTTTGTAATAATTTTAACCTTTATCTTCACAGAAAATATTTTGGTATTACTAATTTCACTAAAGTGCAAAATTTTACACTCTTTAGTCTTTTTACACATGATTTTTTGTGTAAGATTTCTTTAAAAAAAAATACTTAAATTATGCTTTTATTTGAATTTCGATGCAACATGGCGGGTGGGCGGAGCTTATACGCTATTGTCGCCACTGTCTTGTTAAAGTCACTGTAATTTCGAGTCGACTTTAGCGCCATCTATTAGAGAAGCTCCGAATTAACCTGTGGCTACTTGTATGAAATTTTAAGAAGTTTTCTTTTATATTCTATGCAATTTTTACATATAAATGGCGATTTATAATTTTTTCCAATATTTACTTCAATGAGCTTTTAAGGAAATTGACGCAATTAATTTAAATATTTTAAACGACATTAGTTGCTTTAGTATATAGCCTATTCAAAGAAGAATTATTTTCATCATCGGGTAATTATTACTGGTATATTTTTAGCTTTATTTCATCGTAAAAATTACCATATTTTGGGAATTATTTTTAAACGATCCCTGATAGTTAGAGACACCAAAAACCTTTATTGAACAGTAGTATATATCTATTATCGGCAGGAATTTTTTCACTTTTCTCTTTGTTGTAGTTTCAGCTAAAAAGTCATTGAAAGAGCGTTGTGTATGCCTATGTTAAATACATTGCCCACGCCCGCCCTTAAGGAATATAGTGATATAAATGTTGGCAATTATTTGCCCGTAGATGTGGCATTTATCTATCAACCAGATCCAGCCATAAATCAAAATCACATTGTTTCCGTAGAAATAAAAGTCAATAATAAAACATTCCGAGGTGTACCAATACCATCGGGCGCATACTTTGATTACTATACGGTGCAAGAAAGAGGTCCAACACGCCCAACATAGAGCGCGGCTATTTTGATGCCTTTATCACAGTTTATAACTAAAGAATCAGTCGCTCACTCTGCGTCGGCACTTTTTATCTCAATGTTCCATTTTATACACTGCGCAAATCGGGTAATACAATATATGACAACCGCCTGTAATAAAACAGCAGTCTTCTGCGCATCCTGAATCTGTATCCCTGGAGTGGATGTTATTTTGGAACTTTCAACTGGTCCGAGTGAGCTAACTGATTCTTTAGCAATAAACTGTGACTCCAAAAATAATATTCTCTCTGTAACACTGACAGCAGCAAGCAAAATATTAAAAATATTGCGCCAAGATGTAGGCAACACTTTCAGTGAAATGAGTCAAAAGGATATTACTTTTTTACCTAATTCGCAAACCAAAGTATACAATTTCAGAAAAGCTGATTTTCCATCACTGTATACGGAAATGTCAAGCCTCGACTGGGGTTTTTTGGATGTATACAATGTCAATAGGATGGTTAGTGATTTTTATGATAAAATATATCTTGTGTTTGATAAACACATTCCAACTTACAGAAATTATAAACATAAATATCCAACATGGTTTGATTCAGACATTATTAAATATATAAAACTGAAAGAAAGATATCATCGGAAGTATAAAAAAATAGGGCTACATGCAGATTTGCTCGAATTTAAACGGCTTAGAACACTAATTAAACAGAAAATTAAAATATCCTACGATAATTATTTGGAAGATGTTCAGTTAAGTATTTCAAATAATTCTGAAAAATTTTGGTCTTATATACATTCAAAAAACAAATCTTCGAGAATACCAGGTGAAATGAGTTTAGATGGGACTGTTTTCAGTGATCCGCAAGGTATAGTTAATGCATTCAAATCATTTTTTGAAAGGGTATACTTACCTTCGGATTCCGATAATCCTGATGAACTAGTAGGAAATATTAGTACGCAACCCATGACAATAAATATGTCAGCATTTTGTGAAAAAGAAATCGATGTGGCTGCTGGTAAACTTAAAAATAAGATGACATCGGGTCCAGACAACATACCGTCCTTCTTAATTAAGGATTGTTCCAGAATTTTAACACAGCCTCTTTTAAAAATTTTTAATTTATCGGTAAAGACGGGGAAATATCCTAAACTATGGAAAGAAGCTAGAATATGCCCAATATTTAAAAGCGGGACAAAGTCTGAGGTAGGAAACTATAGGCCGGTGTCACTATTGTGCAACTTTTCGAAGATCTTCGAGGTCGTTCTGTATAATCGTATATATCCATTTGTCCCAAGTTACATTTCACCATATCAGCATGGGTTTATAGACAAACGGTCAACGGTAACAAATTTAACTGTGATTACACAATTTATTGCGGATGTATTAGATGACCAAGGACAGGTGGATGTGATATATACCGATTTCTCGAAGGCATTTGATAGAGTTAAGCATAGCTTCTTAATTTCAAAGCTTTCAAAGACTGGTTTTTCTAACAGCACTTTAGCTTTATTTAAGTCATATTTATCAAATAGGACACAATTCGTTACTTACAATGGATTTAAATCAGAATCAATTGCGGTTACATCTGGAGTACCACAGGGTTCAAATCTTGGACCTTTACTATTTTTAATATTTATTAATGATTTATACAATGAAATTAGTTGTAATAAATTGTGTTTTGCGGATGATTTAAAGATTTTCTTAAGAATTAAAAATACAGATCACTGCAATGAGCTCCAGAGAAATTTGAACTGTATTAATAACTGGTGTAAGACAAATATGTTACACCTAAATGCTCAAAAATGTAAGATAGTTACTTACTCTAGGAAAAGATAAAATATTCAATTCTCATATTCGATTGGAGATAATGAGTTGGAGAGATGTTCTACTATTAGGGACTTAGGTGTAATTTGTGATGCTAAATTAACCTTCTCAAATCATATTCAAGTTAAAGTTTCCGAAGCTTTTAGAATGTATGGATTCATTATTAGAAACTGCAGGCAATTTTCAAATATAGCACCCCTTAAATTATTATTTAGTACCCACGTGCGTTCTAAGCTGGAATATTGTAGTCTGATCTGGAACCCTTATTACAACTGCTACGTTCTGGATATAGAACGGGTTCAAAGAAAATTTTTAAAATACCTAGTTTTCAAAATTGATGGAGTATATCCCGAACGTGGTTGTGATTATACGGAGTTGTGTAAACAATTTGATATTAATAGCCTGAGCCTAAGAAGGAACACATCCTCGCTTATTTTTTTATTTTTCTATTTAAACTCATGCACAATTTTATTGATTGTAGCGATATTTTGTCACAAATTAAATTTAATATACCCCGTCTAAATTCTAGAACCAACAAGCTATTCGAATGCCCTAGGGCAAAAACCAACTTGATGTTAAAATCACCCTTATATGTAATGTGTAACAATTACAGTAAAATTAGTAGTCATTGCGATATTTTTCATTGTTCTCTTGGTGAACTAATTAAAAATGCAGTTACTTTCCTTAACGAAATATTGTAATAAGTATATTGTATTATATTGAATTCTCCCTGTGTTATTTTTGTAAGAATTTTTTTTTTAATATATTCTTGGCTTGTTCACAATATTCATTTATTTTCTATTATAGTTTTTATTTTGCAACTTTTAATTAGTTTTCGTGTAAATATATGTTACATCACAACCCATAAGTAGAATTTACTTTTGTAATTTATTAATTTAATTTTTAGATACCACTTTATTATTGTTACTTACTATTAAGAATATTGTCCTGTAAATGGGAAACTGTTGGGCAATAAAGCTATTATTATTATTATTAACACGTAATAAGGCATCAAAATGGCTGAGTTTTCTATCTCCTTTTAAAAGACACTGAGAAAGCTGCGCAGTGCGACCATTCTTCGTATAGTAAGAGAAAATCAAAGTATGTGATATCGGGGCTCTAATTGTTATAATCGCCTAACCTTAAAAGCCTGTAATTTTCTATTTATAATACCGAATAAAGAAAGCATCATTTTAGGCCCCTCAACCAATTGAACCTTGGAAGGAACTAAAGGACGCAAGAAAATTCAGCAACGAATGCGTTCAAAAAGATGGAGAAATCAGAAAAACAAAAGGGTCAGAGGATTGTCTAAATATTAATGTTTTTACAAAAGTGGTAAGTTACAATCTTTGTGGTAAAAAATAATTTTGGATTTTTGTAATCAAGGTACATCCCTTTTACTTTTTATTCTTGTTTTTATAGATTTATAGCTATGTTTTAATTTGACTATTTATCTATTTTTAGTTAAATTGATCCCATTCCTTCACTAATCTAATCTCATACAAATTATTGTCGTTATCAAATTTTTAGTGTAGTGAGTTTCCCTTTTTAACATCCTTTTTTTCATTTTGGTAACTGTACAAGTTCCCATGCCTCCTTGAGTCCTCTCCCTTTTTGAAGCCACTTTGTTTCTTCTTCAGTGCTCGTCTGACTTATGGCTTAGTTTAATTGATGTGACCCATGTTAATTCATAATACCCACTCTGTTACCCGTGTTCCTTGTATAAGTCCTTGACAGAATATGTTCTATAGGTTCTTTAATCAACTTGTGGTTGTTCAAAAAGTGCCTGTCGTTTTCAATCCAGTGTTTGGCAGTAGTAGAAGTATTTGACTGTTTCTGATTCCTTGTGGTAATGTCGACACAATAGGTCCCCATTAAACATGCTTATTTTGTTCAGGTATCGCGTTTACTAGGACATGCCCATTCGTAAGTTCTGCTACTGTTATCAACTGGTTTTTCTCCTATTTTTTTTAACATAGTTTTTATAAAGGTTATCCAATGGTTTGTTTTCAGACATTCTCCTAATATTTTGTTTTTTTTTTTTGAACCCAGACTTTTATGACACCTTGAACTGTACTTTTTAGTAGTTCAAGGGTTATTTGACGTAGCACCCATATTAGTTTTACTCTATTTTCGTCTCTCAGTGTTCTTAGTTCTTCGATGTAATCCCATATCGGCCTCGATGTCATTTTCTGTTTCGATATGGCCTTAAACTCCGCATCTGATATTATTTGATATTATCTGATATTATTTGGATTGGCTTCTATTGTTTATTCTTGCAAAAATACTAAAATAGGTTTTCCTATTGCATACCTAAGGTTGTTGTTTGGGTTTTTGAAGAATACTAGTGTCTGTGCAATAGTCACTAGTTCAGTGGTCGCCAACTTATCGATCGCGAGCTACCGGTAGCTCGCGGAGGCAATTCTGGTAGCTCTCACAATGATTTTAATTTAAAAAATACAAACTGCAAAAATCAGAGAAGCTTCCGAAAATTCCACAAAAAAATCTAATTGTCATAATATTAAACATAAACAGCGGCAACGTTGCGGTGAGCGATCTGCCGCTGACGCCATCAAGCTAGAATCGGCTATAACCGACCAGCCGGACCAGCGCGTTAGTGTTCGAGAACGATCAGGATTGCTTTGAACGGGATAAATACGCACGGCGCGGCGACATTGCGCTTAGTTTAAAACTGAACGCGTAACCAACGTCCAGCGGTTGGGTTAGTAGAGAACAACAAAAAATAATATTATGGCAAGCAGTTGTAAGAAGGTAAAGACATACCACTTTCATTCGGAATGGGAAGAACAATACTTTTTTACAGAAGTTAAAGATAAAAATATGTGTTTGTTATGTAATACTTCGGTCTCCGTTGCTAAAAAAGGAAATATTGAGAGACATCATAAAACTGTTTATTCTAATTTTGAAAAATCATTCCCACTACATTCTGCCGCCAGAAAGGAGAAACTGAAACAGTTAAAAAAGCAGTTAATTGAACAACAATCAATATTTTAAAGAACAGTCGACAAAAATAAGGCTGCAACTGAAACATCGTACCGTGTGTGCCAGATAATTGCACAAAAAAAGAAACCTTACGAAGACGGGGAAATGATAAAACAGGCGTTTTTAAAAGCTGCTGATTCGTTATTTGCCAACTTTAGAAATAAAGACGAGATAGTTTCAGCTATAAAATCTATGCAACTTTCTGCTAATACAGTGATGAGACGTGAAGAAGTAATGAGCAATGATATTTTTTTACAGTTAAGAACTGACTTAGATAACTGTGTTTATTTTTCACTTCAACTGGATGAATCAACAGATGTCGTTGACACTGCCTAGAAGGCCGTGTTCGTCAGGATGGTTTTTAGTGATTTTAGGATTAAAGAAGCTCTTTTGAAGTTTATTCCACTGAAAGGACACACTACTGGACATGAGTTGTTTTCTCATCTAAAAAATATTATTTCTTCCGAGAAAATTCCAATATCGAAAATCGTAGGCTTGACAACCGATGGCGCTCCAGCTATGGTGGGTTGTGATAAGGGTCTGGTGGCGTTATGTCGTAAAGATGAAACTTTTCCGCAATTTCTCTGTTACCACTGCATTATCCATCAGCAAGCATTATGTGGAAATTTCCTGAAACTAAACAACGTTATGAAACTGGTGGTAAAGATTGTGAACAAGATTAGAGCTCAAGCGTTACAAAGAAGATTATTCATAACCTTGGCCGATGAAGTTGACTGTCAATACGGGGACCTACTCCTTCACTCTGAAGTCCGATGGTTAAGTAGAGGACGGGTGCTGAAACGTTTTAATGATGTCCTATCTGGCATAGTTCAATTTTTCAAACAACGCGATGAACCGACTCCGGAACTAGAAAATTCAATCCGGCTTGGAGATTTTGGTTTTCTCGTGGACATTACAGAGAAATTAAACGAACTTAATTTGCAGCTTCAGGGGAGGGAAAAAGAACTAGCGGGAATGATTTTTGATATAATAGCATTTATCAAAAAGCTAGAGTTTTGGGAACAAAACCTAATTAACAGCGATGCCAAGCATTTTCCTATTCTTTCAGAAAAAATATCTCAAAACCCTATGATAGCAAATATCATGTAGAAATAGTTTCTACCCTGAAGAATAACTTCAAAAATCGTTTTAAGGATTTTAACGAAATGGCTTTAGTAGCGCAGTTTGTTGTTTCACCCTTTATGGAAATTGATATCCAACAGTTTGCAACTTGTGTTATGCAGAACTTTGGCGAAGACATCGCTGCAACAGAAATAGAAGTAATTGAGTTTCAAAATGATTTAGCCTTAAAATCGTTAGTCTCAAGTACCAAATGTATCTGGCCTATTGTGAGTAAAGACAAATATTCAGTTCTATGCTGTGTTGCCTTGAAAGTGAAAGCATTATTCAGTTCAACCTATTTGTGTGAATCTTCTTTTTCCAATATGAAGTTTATTAAGAACAAATATCGCAATCGACTTACAGATGAACATTTGGATAATTTTATTCGAATGGCTGTATCAAATAATACTGCAAACATTAAAAATATTATCGATGAGTCTGAGTGTTAGCCTTTTCATTGAACGTGCTTTTTTTATTTTTCAATGTTTATGTTCATGATAGTGCGTTACTTTTTTGTTGTTGTTATTATTAACTATTTTTAAATCTTACGTGACATGCCATTGTGGCTGAATAAAAGTTTGTGTTTATTTTTCAAACACCTTCGTTTGGTAGGTAGGAATGTAGCTATGAACAAGTACGTACTAGTAATATTAGTTATTTTGTTATTAGTTCATTATTAGTGCCTATGTATTATGTATTACCAGTTAAATAGTAAAATAAATACATATCATGATAAATTAACTGTGGATTATTTCATTTACGTTGCGTTACGTGGCTTCCGTGTGGGTAGCTCGCAGTTTATTCCAAAATTAACAAAGTAGCTCAACACATTAAGAGGTTGGCGACCACTGCACTAGATCAACGACATACCCCAGGATAATTTTTGTGAATCCTAAGCTGTCCATCCATGATCAAGTTCTACAAGAGTAGATACAGAACTCCTCTCTGTGAGCATCGCCTTGCAACCTTGGCTGCTATCATCTTTCCCCTAATGGGTGCAATAATCATTGTTTCTTTTAGCATAGAGTCAATTCAGGTCATTTCTTTTCTTATTTAACATTATAATTATTCTTACGACCTTCATTTTTTCGTCACTACCAACTGTTACCGTATTATTTCCTTATTGACTAAGGTTCGATCGTTTTGTCCAAGTTCATTACCAATTTTGTTTTAGTTGCCCCAAGAAGATCCTCAACTAAAACCAGTGATGGTTTACATCCATGGAGGACAATTCTTGAGAGGATCTAACAATGTAGGTCCTGACTATCTTCTGAAAGAAGATATAGTATTAGTATCAATCAACTACCGTCTAGGATTACTAGGTTTCTTGGTACTAAACGATACATCTTTAAACGTACCTGGAAACGCAGGATTAAAGGACCAAATCCTCGCTTTAAAATGGGTCAAAAAGAATATAAAGGCCTTCAACGGAGATCCCGATAGAATCACGATCTTTGGAATAAGCGCTGGTGCAGTTTCTATTGATTTTATACTGTTGTCACCCTTAGCCAAAAATCTGTTTCATGGTGCCATAATCCAAAGTGGATCCGTTGTAAACCCGTGGGCTATTGGAACTTTTGATCCGGTTGATTTCTGTAGATATCTGGGACAAAATAATTTATCGGAAAAAGAGATTTTTGAATTGTTTACAAACCTGCCAGCTGAGCAGATGATTTATGAACAGGATAAATATCTGGAGGTATTTTTTTCTAGTTTGTATACATTAATATTCCTTTACTGTGTATTTTAGGACGAAACACTCGGTGTTATTGGCCCAGTGATAGAAAAACCAAGCGATACGGCCTTTATAACAAAACACCCAATTGAAATAATTCGTTCAGGACAATACAATTCGGTCCCAGTGATCCAGGGCTACAACAGCAATGAAGGAATTTACTTTGATATGCTCCTTAACATCTTGAAGGTATCTGAAAAACACAAATACAGACGAAATAAAATTATCGATAAAGTAATGCGAGATAACAGCATAGAAGATGACGATATTTTATTGCCACTTGATAAAATGCTACCGTATGAGACTGAGTTTAATGATCCCAAACAGTTAGAAGCTATTTTGAAGAAATTATTCGGTTATTATTTTAAAGAAAAAAATAAAGAAAACAGCATACGCGTAAGTTAATTTTTATTTTCCCACACCTTCTTCCTCCTCTTATTTATATTGTCCCTCTTCTTCGTTTTCTTCCTTTCAACCTCTTTCTAGTTTACAACTTTTTTCCATTAATGTTTTTTCTATTTTTCATCTTCTTTTTTTTATCTCTAAGTCTTTCTTTCGACGTATTTTTAATAATATATATTTATATTTTTAATTTTTATGTTTATTGATGATATTTATTTGTTACAGCTAAGTACAGATGCAATGTTTGTTATCGGTATCATTACATCAGCAATCAATAAAGCCAAAACTTCAAAATATCCGGTATATTTATATAGATTTTCCTTAATAACGAAACTCAATAAACATAAATCAAATAAATACCATGGTATGTAACTTTATATTGGCTAGATGGAAGCTAAACTGGTCCAAGTTACATTTGATTGCAATAGAGATAATGACATATTTATATTCAGCTAGTGTCAATGTGTCGGTGCTAAAGAGATATATCCAATGACATATATAGATTAATAGACTGCTCATCCATATATAAACAAGACGACGAAAAGCGGGTCATATTGCTTGGCTTGCCGAGTGCTCACCAGGCAGAATCGGTCTGGCCCAAATGAGTTTAAAACACATATTTCATCAAAGTAGGAATTGAATTAAAAAAAAAATATCTGTATGTTTATTTCAAGACAGGAGCTTGCGTTAGGTATTTTAAAAAAGGATTTTGAGTCGTAACGTCTAGTTTCCCAATTTTCAAAACATTTTAAGAGATCTAACCAATTTTGAACATAGATATAAACAATTTTACACTCTATATATCTATCATTTTACACCGTATATAACTAACTTTAGACCATGACTACTGTATAGTGGCACTATTCGGACACTTGATTATTCTTTTAAAATTTATTTCGCATTATAAAAGCAGATATTATGTAAAAATTGAATGAACTTTTTAAAGATTTAAAGTTAGTAGCTTTTTCACATTCTAAAGTTTGTCCCTTTAGACAATTAAGGATTATTTTGGCGGTGAATGTGAATGATTTGATGAATAATAATAATAAAATTCCACCAGTGGAAATCTGATCAACATCATAGTAAAATGGACTAGGTACAAAGTGCAATCTTAGTTGACGTCAAGATCCGTGTACCTTGGCATCGGTAAGAGGGAAATAAATATTCTGACTTACAATCACAAAAAGAACGTATAACTAAGCTTAGTCGATGTAAGTTAGCTCAGATTAGTGTTAAAAAGAAAGCGACTATTAATAAAAAGAAAAGTAATCCAGCTAAAACAAGAATTATGGCTACTGTCTTTAATAATGATATGTTGCCAGTACTAGTAGAATGTTAAGTGTTGAGTTATCTTCTTCAGGCAATGGATGTACGTATGCATAATTTAAAATGTTTGGTTAATTATTATTATTATTATTATTATTATTATTATTATTATTATTATTATTATTATTATTATTATTATTATTATGTTTAATGTGTTTTTGTAGTTAATGAACATATATCTACTACTGAAGCAGATAATGAAGATTTGTGTGCTGCTGAATAGCTTTGCTTAGTTCACAAAACTTTGTTTAAAAGCACAAGTGAAGAGTGGTGATTTAGTTGATCCGTTTTCAAACAGAATTGTTAGTGCTAAAGAACTATCTACTTTAATAGGATTGCAATCCTTCCAGTTATTAGCCACCATTGTGGAATTAGTAGCAGAGTTATTTCTAAAGAATAGGAAAAAGGAGATCAGTTATATCTGTAAAGGATCAAGTTATATTTACTTTTATGAAGTTGAAAACTGATATGCAAGATATAATGTCTTATTCATTTTATTTGGAGTGAATGAAACTTTTTATCGTTAAATTTTTTAACAGTTTTTAATAAAACTGGTAGAAGTTCTTAGTATGGTATAATTCGGCCTTCAAAACAAGAAATATTAAATAATGTGTCTCTATGTAAGTAAGAGTACTACTACTTGATTGTACCGAAATCCCAATACAGCAAGCCAAATGTCTTTGTTGTAGGCTCAAAAATTACTCTGACTACAAAAAGAGGCATACTATTAAAATATTGACTGGAGTGTCACCTACTGGCCTCATTACTTACAAAAGTGAAGCATATGGTGGTAAACTTCAGAAATAGACATTTTTTAACAAAGTTCAATACTTGAAGTGTGTGAATCATTTCTCGATAGTAAAATGTTTAACAAAGGTTTTCTTATTGGAAACATAACAGAAGCTGAAGGTATACAAATTATACAGCCTCCTTTCCTCAATAAAAAAAATCAGTTCAGCCATCAAGAGGCTTTACTTAATGCCAAAATTGCCAGAGCTAGAATTCACATAGAAAGAACCTATCAAAGAATAAAAGTGTTTGTCTCTCTGTATTGGTACTTATGTCCGTTTTTCTTCTATTTATATTGAGTTTTTATTATACGATACTTCTCTGTATCTAACTAACTTTTAAAATGTACTTACTTGTAAAGCCCAGATAGCTCTAACTCGGGCCTTTGAATATAATAATATTTATGTAATTGTATTTACAATAAATACTTTATTATTATTAATAATATTATTACAATTAATTATAATTCGTAAAATTATTATAAACGTATTTACCTTGTACCTACTTGTATTGATACTTGCGTGAAAAATGAAATGTTACTTTTTATATTTCTGTAGCTGGTCTTACAAACCTTTATAGAGCAATTCACCATTTAAATTTAAAAACAAAACAAGTTTTTATACTCAAATAATTAAAAAACTTAAAACAGAACATAAGTATAATTAAAACTAAATAAAATAAACAATTCAACAAAATGTCCGACTGAGTAATGACAATGAGAACAAAATCTCAACTAGACTAAACTTTCTTTAAAACCGGTCCTGTGAAAGGTTTGTTTACCAGTGAGCACTCAAAATTGAGACAAAACACAAACATTGCATGAACTAGACAAAGAGAAAACATCTCCCAGTTCGACCCACTTTTCATCGTTTTATTTACGTATGGATAAGCAGTCTATTTAAACTATATATGTCATTGGATATATCTCGAGATATATGTCACATTATCACTTTAACATAAGGAGAACCTCATTCTGCCACTTTAGCTTTGATACAAACGTAAAAATGTCTTACTTTTTCTCCAAAATGTTATTTTGCTCTTTGGACCAGTTTAGCTCCCACCTAGTCTATTAATCTAAATCGTCTATATTTACGTTCTGTTTAATTATTAGGGGCTTGCCATGGAGATGATAAACATTACCTATTTCCAACTTTAGAAATATCTATAGGAGAAGATGAAAAAATTGGTATACATCGAATGGTGAAGTTGTGGACCAACTTTGCAAAGTACGGTAACCCCACACCTAACGTAAATTATGATTTAAAAGTTAATTGGAAACCGATACAAAATAATACGGTATACTTTTTGGATATTGATAAAGAATTAGAGTTAAATTGTAATCCGGAAAAAGACAGAACAGCTTTATGGAAAGAAATATATAATATAAATCCTAAAACAAGGAATTATTTGTAATATATAATGTATTTTTTTATAAATGTTAGTTTTTTTTACATTAGTGAATTATTATTTATTGTATTTTATGTAAAGGGTTTTTTCAATATTTATCACTGCATAGAAGTGCATAGAATGGCCCTAGCTACCACATAACGTTGCCAAGCCTTTTGGCAATGTTATTTTAAGGGAACGTTACTGCGTTATCTTGACACAACGTAATAATATAATTTGCTATAAAATGAATCCGCGAGAACTACTAGAAATTAAATTAGCTGCATTTTACGGCGTATGTGCAGTTCCATTAAACCAAAGCGTGACAACAGTCAATCATGAGAAAATTCTACATTTACCAGGATTCAAATGCAAATAATTTTTAGTACACCATAGCACTAATTTAGCTAAACAACTTTGTAAAGCTGTGCAATCAACAAAGGTCCGTATTTCAGCAAAAATTTTTAAATCATCAGCATACATTAAGTATTTTACTTCTGTGCTTTTGCCAATAATGGCATCAATAAAAATGAAAAGAAGGGGCCCATGGACCGAACACTGCGGAACACCTGAAATTTGCTTGAAATGGTTTGATCTAAATCCTTGATATTGCACGTACTGACGTCTATTTTCTAAGTAAGAAGCGATAAGTAAAAGCAGAAGATCAGATAGTCCCTTAGACTTTAATTTTTATAATAGGATTTGATGATCAATTCTATCGAATGCCTTAGAAAAGTCGGTATAGATAACATTTACTTGACTTCTTCTATCTAAAGCCTCTGCCAAAAATTGTGTTTTACACACAAGATTCGACACAGTGGATCTACCCTTCATAAATCCATGTTGGTATTGCGATAATGAACCCGAAAGATGTCTAGATAAGTCATGGAGATATAATACTAATGGAGATGCCATGAAGCAATTGTTTTGCATATGATACGTTTTATTAAAAATGACCCCACTGGGCGTGGCTTAAATGGTTGACTAAGCAGGGTCGTATTCAAATATAATTAAAGTCCATATGCAGAAATACAAGTTTTGAATGACTTATTTACCTAAGATTTGTTTCAACATGATCGATTCGAAATTAATTTGATGACATTGCGCAATTATGACTTCTTCACTATTTACTATTATTTATTAACCGTTTTCCGACCAAGCCAATGCCAAGACCATAAAAGAGATTAATATTATTATATTGTTCTGTCTTCGCCGAAACCGTCCGATAGACCTGTGTGATCGAAAATCAACGTTCGAATAACACTGTGCATAAGATTTGTTAATCTCTTTTTGCTTTAAAACTAAAACCCGAACTACGATTTTTCGTTCAAGGACTCTCTTGTCTTGATCAAAGCTGCCAATGTCAAAAATCTGACAATGAGGAGAATTATGACATCAAACCAAAAACCAAACCACTACGTGAATTGTGAATAAATATATTTCAGTAAAAATACAGCCGAGTTTGTAGAAAGGACAATTAATTACTTTTAAATGTAAAACATGTAGGTCTTTCTGCTGCAGATGACATACATTAAAAATATGACCCGCTACAGTCAAAAGTTTAAAAAAAAACAAAAATTCAGCTAGGTATGACTTTATGGTTAAAAGTAGATGGAAGAAAACCATGATCAAAACTACTCTGTCAAAACCAATCGGAACTAAAAAGATACAGATAATAGTTGTTGGTTTTAATTATGTTTGAAATAATTAATTATATAAGGTAGGTGCATATATTACTAAAATTGCAAGCAAGTACTTACTAAAGATTTCTATAATTGGTACCTATGTATAATAAACAACAATGTCACAGATGCACAGCATACAACTATACAAATGGAATTATAGAGATAATTTATTTTAAAAATAGGCATTCAGTTGCGATTTGTGATTACAAAAAGAAAACTTTAACCACTTTTTCTGATCAGTAATGTTAGTGTTATAGTGAAAAAGTTTCTAGAAACTGGTGTTTTTAATCCTAATAAAGCATTTTGAATTACCAAGAAAAGTGCATGATGAAAATTGTTTTGACCAAAATTTTGAATGTCATGCCATTTAAAAAGAAACCCTGTGGCTGTGGATAACATTTGACACAAAATCTTATCCTAAAAATAACTGTTTGGTTGCATTGGAGGAATAATTTCTTCATTGGTACTTTTTTAGGGTGCAAGGATGACTTGACATTACTAAATTTAAACCTTTGTTATAAGTTGTCTTTTTGCTTTAATTTCTGATACACCTGTATTGTACATACTTGAAAAATATAAAATTGTTCAAGTGGGAAGTTTATATACAAGGTGTCTCATTGAGAAAGGGATACAGAACAACTGAAGAGTCTGATTAAAAATAAGACTATGCTTAGAATGCGAATATTCTTCATTTTAATTTTGAAGTTCCTTATAAGTTCCCAACAAAAGTACCTATATGATTTACTTAAAAAACATCAAAAAATATATAATTATAGTTCAAATAAGTGTAACGTATTTTATGACACCAAAAACTTTTGCCAAATTTGGTAAAATTATAGGTAACTCTTCAGTTTTTCTGTGTTCCATTCTTAATAAGACACTACAAAAAAAAATTTTATTATTTAAAAAAATATTTATTGACCTTTAAACAACACTATTTTGTTGTTTTGATGTCTTATGCTAGCAGCTTTATTAACTCTAGTTTTAGTGAGATATGTTAGTCGGATACTAACATATTTATCAACTATGCACTTGATTAATAATATTCTATGATTATCCAACACAAACTGGTCCAAACTGTGCTGCATAATAATATTCGAAAATGTTATAAAACCTTAAATATAGATCCATGATACAAAAACTACTAGTTTAAGTTCCAAAACTACTAATTTTTAAATATCATTAACTTCGTAATATGTTTTAAATTATATTTATTGTGTATTGTGAACAAAGTCGGCAGGTTTTTAAATTAAGGAACATCAATTTAATGTTTGTTCATTTAATATTAATAATAATTGTAATGTGGTACTTGAGCGGTACATACAGGGTTACCAACCGTCCGTCATTATGACGGACAGTCCAGCATTTAAATAGTGTGTCCATCAGTCCGTCAAAGCATAGTTAATGACCGTCCAGGTCGCCCAGAATATTTGCTCTGCTGTATGATGTGCTGTGAACGGAGTGCGTTTGTGTTTATTAATATTGACTTTTAAAATGGGTGATTCCCCAAACAGTGATACACATAAAAAGAAAACCCTAAACGACTTTGTTATTTTTATTTTTTTTTTTTTGTTCAGTTTATTTTTGTTTCTTTTTACTGTTTGAAATTTGTGACATAGATATTCTTTTTTTGTACCTTGAATACTTTGCCATTACTTAATTATTTGTAAAAACAGTTCAAACTATCTTCACCAAAATTAGGTACGGATTTCTTAAAAAATAAGTAATTTTGATTAATAGAATGAAAATGGACTGAGTTGTTTTTATTTTATTTCCCTTAAAATCCCCTCTCTGTCCGTCATATCTATTTCAAAAACCTGGTAACCCTGGGTACATAGCAGTGAGTGATGGCCACAAATCTAATTAAATAATGAAAATACATCACTAGTATTTATTATTATACAGTATATTCATTATCAACATGGTATAATAATAGGAAATTAGGATCTAATAAAAACTGCTTTTAAATACTTAAAATTTTATTCTAAATTATGTGTTACTTAAAAAGTTAGTCATTTAAGTGTAATTATAAGTTGGTTTATAAGTTTAATTATAAGTTGGTTTTTAAGTTTAATTATAGTTGGTTTTTAAGTTTAATTTTAAAGTTAGTTATTAAGTTTTATTATAGTTATCTAAGTTTTAATATACTTATTTGTCTTTATTATAAAGTTAGTCAAGCCAATGTTCTTTATTAAGTTAGTTATTTAAGTTTTATTGTAAATAAAATGTATACTAACTAAACATTCATTTATTGCCGGAACAGCATTCTTCTTCAAT
The DNA here is from genome assembly GCA_927349885.1 of Psylliodes chrysocephalus. Classification (NCBI taxonomy): domain Eukaryota; kingdom Metazoa; phylum Arthropoda; class Insecta; order Coleoptera; family Chrysomelidae; genus Psylliodes; species Psylliodes chrysocephalus. The sequence goes on from OV651830.1 coordinate 12,559,127, forward strand.
CTGACCCTAAACTCACTCTTATCAAAAAATTCTTCCTTAAAGTGAATAGAGCACAACATGCTATTCGGTTTAGGCTCAAATTGGTCTTTTCCCACAAATTTAGACCAAATTTTGAGATATTGTGGGTCTTTTGGAAACCTATAATAAAGAAAGTTAAGCATTCTAAAAAAAATTCTAAGTACACTCCTTATACTTACTTATGAAAACTTAAATTACGCTCTTTCACTGAAGAATTTTTACAATTAATTTTGGCACATTTAGTCATGATTTTTATACAAATTAATCAAAAAAAAAAAACACTTATTAAGATAGAAATAACGTCGAAATATTTAAATTTGAACAAAGTTCTGACAGCTCTTTGACAACTATGACATGACCACTAAGAGAGGGGGAAGGGGTGTCGTTTTTTTTTGACATGTCATCTCCATAGTATTCAACCTCATTGAGATAAGTATGTATGAATAATGATTTCAAATACTTTGGAGAAATTACAAAATATGCTAACAGGTCTATAGTTAGTTGTCAAGATCATCTTTGGTTCCCTTTCTATAAACTGGTGTAACGCGAGATAATTTCCATAGATCAGGAAACGTGGCTGTTTTCAATATTAAATTAAAAATAGTACACAGTGGGGTTGAAAGAATGTGTGCGCAATCTTTAATGAAGAAGAAAGGAATATAATCAGGTCCCATTGTCATTTTTGGCTTTAATCTTTTTATAGCGTCTACCACTTCTTTATCAGATACATGATTTATAGATAAAATAGGTAAATTAACAGAAGTTGATTGAACAGATGCGATAGTACGTGTTGGTAATGTAAAATTGTTTGAAAAATGCTTTGCAAATGCCTGCACAATATCTAATGGATTATCCAATACATCATTATTAATTTGTACTGAAGATGGAAAACTTGAGAAGTTCTTAAAAGAGTTTACGTATGTCCAAAATTTCTGATGGTTTTCCTAAATATTATTTTCAATTCTTTCAGCATATTGAGAATGTGCAAGCTTAACTTGTCTATTAACATTGGTACGTGCGGATTTGAATGTATTTAAAGCCTCAAGAGAACATTTTGATAATAGACCCATTAAACCATATACATTTTATTACTAGCTTTCTTTTTTGGAACATGTCCTGAAAATAATTCATATAGTTTTTCATTTAGTTTTTTTACACCGTCATTCACATTATTTAAAAATTTCCAATCGATAGATTGGAGGTCAAAGTAGAGAATCACGTAATTGGCTTTTTTAAAATTAAATTCTACTGAAGAAGAATTATTAGTTACATCATTTATTTTTTTATATTGTGATATATTGTGATAGTCGTCTTCTTCTACAATAGTTTCCTCCGATCTTACAACTTCACATTGGTCGTTAAAAAAAATGAGGTCTAACATGCGACCAAATTTATTTTTAACCTGATTTAATTGTGGTAACTCGAAGAAATTTGCAAAATTCATAACAGCATTCAGTCTGGTAGAAAAACTAGGACTTATAATCTGAGTTAAAACATTAGTTAAAAGCTAATTCAAATTTATATATTGCGACATTTTTAATTTGTTTTCTTATAAATATTATAAACCAAGATTATTCTACATATTTAGACACACCCTGTATTAATTTATTAAGGTTTAATCAGTTTAAATGATAAAAATACCTTTATATTTAAACCATCAAGCACACACAACTTTTTCATATAAAAATTAAAAAAAAAACTGATATTGGTGGAATAAACGAAAATGGCGTCTCTTTATTTGTTAGTCAACTTAATAGCTATAGTGATGTCAGGGGAAATTAATAATCGCGTGGAAGATTTACCATTTAATTTCCTGGAACGAAAAGATGAAAAAAATAGTAACGATGGCGAAACAGAAAATGAGAAAAAACAAGATGATTCTAAAAAAGAAAAACCGGTAAAAAACATTGAAAAATATCATATGAATTATTTACACTAAATTTTTGTTTTATATTCCGTAGTGGTTAAGCTGCGACATCTGCAAAGTAACAGTTACCAGTGCGAAGATTTTCCAGAGACATCTGGATGGAAGAAAACACAAATTAAGGGTTGAACGTGAAGGGAAGGAATTTAAATGCGATTTATGTGATATATCTACTAATAGTGAAATTCAACTGGAAATACATTTACGAAGTAAGTTTTTAGTATACATACCTACTAAAGTGTTTCCGAATCAAGAAAAACTTTTGCGTGTCCAAAACTATTTAAAATTAAATAATATATATTTAACAAAATAAAAAAAAAATATATAAATATAACCATTTAACATAACTATCATGTTTACAAAACAAGACACACTGAGTTGCTATAGCAAAGCAAGCAATTTGTGTTGTTACTAAGGTATTCGACTTGTAAAAGAAATTCAAAACCTAAAGGGCATTGACTTAAAAAAAAATTAAATTTATATTACTACAGTGCTACAATATTTTAATTCTTTTATTTTATTATTCTAAATATTTTTTTTTGTTTTTGACTTATCCTATAGTATTTTTAATACAAATCCCCATACACGTCAGGGATCATTTATGACGTCACAGTCTTGCAGTGTTGTCTATTTGTCAGAATAGTTGAGGAATTGTAAGATTATGTATTTGTTTGTTATGTTACTAGTAGGACTTGTTTTAAATGTATATACCTAATGGAAAATATTGAATTCTTTTATACATAATAAACATCTTGCAAGTCATGGAAAATAAAACTGTAAGGTAGTATATTGCAGATGAATAAAAATTGGCCCAGAATTGGCATAAAAAATATCTGAAACTAATTTAATTTCACCAAAAAAGTTATATAACAACTAATTTTAAGTTATAAACCCCAACACCCCATATTTTGATAAATTAGAGCCTTTCCAATGACACTGAGTAGATGTTACAGATGGTTCTTCACTTCTTCTATGAAGCCACAGCAAAAAAGCTACATGTTTACAACCACCTGAAAAAAATAAAAGAGGTAGATATGCAGTTACAAAATAAATATATAACCAACTACAAAATGCCTTATTTTATGTAACAAGACGATCAGAGCTTTACTAGCTCTAAACGAATCCGGTAGAACCTCGGATTTTCAAAACTTAAAAAAAAAACAATCACCACATTTTCACATTTTTGAAATATTATAGAGCTTTTCGAAAAAAACTGCTATTTTTAAAAGTACAATTTTATTTTTTTTAAATAGATATGTCTCATTTTAGGCTATTCTTAGGTTATTGAGTATTATAAAATAAAAAATTACGAGATGCTTTGTTAGCTTTAAACGAATCCAGCAGAGCACTCCAGTTTTTTTTTTAACCACACCACGTTTTTTGGCTCCTAAAATATTGAAAATTTGGCATTTTTAAAAAAATTCGCAATTTCTTGATGACTTTAAAGTTTTTTTTCTGAAAACAAATATACTTACCACATTTTTAGGATTTTAAAATAGCCTAACCATGTGTCATAAGTAGTTGTTTTTATATATATAAAAAAAATTGAAAAACTGAAGTGTCCTGCTGACTTTGTTCCAACAAAGCACCCTGTATTATTTAAAAATAGCAATTTTTTTAGTGAAGTTTTACAATATTTCAAGAGTCTAAAAATATCCTAAAAATGGGGTGTGGTTTTTAGAAAAAAGCTTTAAAAAACCGAATTGCTCTGCTGGCTTCTTTCGAAGGTTTTTTTTTTCTCTCCTGGGCTTGTCTGACTATGTGTCTCCGAATAACACTGAAGCCTATTGGCTTATTGTGTTTTACCCCATGTTAGTTCATAACACCCACTCTATCACCTTTGTACCTTTCGAAGGTTAGGTTAGGTTACCATGTTTTTTTTTTTTTAATATAATTTTCGTTTTTTTTTTTTTTTTAAAAATGATAATACTTCAAGTGCATTAAAATATGGTGTTGCTATAAAACAGAGGTGCTCTGTTGACTTTGTTCGAAGCTATCAGAGCATTTTGAGTTTTGCAGAAAACGAGGAGCATAAAATTTTTGAAAAGGGTATAAAAATAGCCTAAAAATATGGCATGTTTTAACTCAAAATTTCATAAGTGCTCTGCAGCATTCTTTAGTATCATAATTATTACTATCACTAAAAAAATCTATTTCTAGATCATTTTAACACTTGCTGCGATTACAAAAAATGTCTCTTTATTATGTCAATATTAGAAAAAAATATTTATAGGAATAAAGGGCCTTATACACTGTTTAACAAAAAAGCATAATAAATATTACAAACCTTGAGATGCAGCATATCCTAAGCATTGTGCACTAAAAATTTCATTTTTGTTAATTAGAACAACCACATCATAATGTTTTTGTCGTACTTTATGTTTAGGTGTAATTTGTCCGTTTACTGTGCAAGTATCTCCTTCTCTCTTAAGTTGTACATGGAAAAAGGCATTATCTCCATATTCTTGCTTGGCAGATCTAAAAATAAAACATTATTTAATAAAGTGATTAATTTTTTTGTATTTTCAAGAGCCCTACTCTAAACATTTGGCCTAATTATCTGATATTTTTACTAATTTTTAATATTTTTCTGTGTTCCAAATTATTTCATAAAATATAAACATATTTGTGTTCTTATTGTCTCAATTTAGAAATATTATCATAGATTTATTCATGTAAACATTAGAGATGTGTACAATAAATATAAAAGAGTGTATGTACCATTACAAAAAGTAGTTATGTTATTTGGTTTTAATTTTTGAGGTAAACATGATATATTTTAATGTTTAACAATCTATAAGAGTCCTGTTTTCGATAATCTAAATTTAAGCAAAAACAACTAAGGATCAAAATGTATAAACTCGCTTTATACAATAACAAATTTGCTATTTCTCAGGTACTTAATACGTAATTATGTTTTTACTTCTAATTACTGAAATAATTTAATATCTACCGGTAGCAAATCTTTAAATGTCCCTCTCTCTACTTCATATCCTTTCAGTTTCTAGTGTTATATTTTTGGATATCAGTGTAGACTAATATTTTATGGAAAAAATATTTTTTTCTTATACATATAAATGAGGGTATTCCAAAATATAACTGGGTGGTAAAAGGTATATTTTTGAAAAAATCCTAATGGCCTGAGATAAATATTTTTTTTGCTGTAAGGTGTATTACCCCATATAAACTGTAACTACTATTAAAACAAATTATAAATAAAGTTTTACATACCTTTCTTTCTCTCTTAACCGGCTTTAACTTTGGCACTTATAAACTGAGTATTGTTAAAAAATGCAGTAGTCATATCTTGGTTTGCAATGGGTAAAACACTTGATTCAGCTTTTATAAATCCAGCTGACAAACTCATATTAATAATAAAATTAAACCAATTAGCAAATACATAAGAAATAACAACAACGAATGTTAGGTTAGGTGGTCTAGGTGGTGTCAATTTTAAGTGTCACTAAGATGTGCATTCATTTTGACATTCTATGTGTCGGTTTGTTCACTGGGTTGGTTTTGTATAACAAAAAACTTCGACACAAGTTGATTGGTCTATTCCCGATGACGTATACATTTCAAATTTTAAATTTCAATTGGATTTAATTTAAAAACTTTTGGCTTTTTTAACGAACTGATTATTTAGAACTATTACAATATAATTTATAAAACAGCATATCTCACATGTGAACATGTACCATTGTATAAATTGTTTTTAAGATTATATGATTTGATTATTTACAATTTCACCTAGTTTATCAATCATTAGTCATATCTGTCATTAAGAAATTTATATAGCTCTATTTTTTCAAATTACAGGGGAAAAGATTATATCACAGACCTTTTATATAGTGTTTCTTTCTATTTAATCTCTTATCAAAAATCATGAAGTCAACTTGTAAACATAACATAAAAACCAACCTTAATCAGTGAAATTTTTAAACATTTTTTTTTTAATTTCAGGTTTAAGACATAAGGCAAAATTACAGAAAAAGGAACACCCACGTTTGGCCACTTTTAATTTTTTCACATCCAAAATATCCTTGCTCATATTTGTTACTTTCATTTGTATAGTTTTAAATCTGTTTTTGTTGTGTATATTTTTCTTCTCATAAGAAAATTATTTTGAAGATGTTTTAAAATTACTCATTTGTCATGTATAATGTGTTATTCAGTGAGTAAGATAATGATAAGAAAATTAATATTAATTACCACCTATTTCTTTAAACGCAATCTTTACTTTTATTTTGATCCCTTTAACTTTTACTCTTATTGTAAACATACAAAAATGTAGTTTGGTGTTCCTACTGATATGTTTTTTTATATTAAATATATTTTTAATAACAATATACTTCATTTTATTATTTTATAGTGATAGGAATTTAAAAATTATATATATTTTTCCAGCATATTTCCTTTTGTTGTACCTAAAATTAATGATACTAGTTAAGAATAATAGGTAGAAATATACTTTTAATAATTTAAAATTTTGTACACATTAAATTTTTATAATCTTATTTAAAGAAAATAATGCAATTTTGTTTCATCTTTTTAATACCAAATACTAATTTTTATAATTATTTTTGAATTAATTAAAATTTAATATTTGACTCATGATTTTTTAAATAGATTATAAATAACTGTACAAAATTGGGTAAAATAAAATTTGTACCATACTCAAATTTTTCGAAAATGAATATTATTTGATAGAATTTTCTATATGGCTCAAGATCTGTAAAAAAACACGAAATAAAAACTATTCTCAAAACTTAACTATTTTATTTAAAACAAATTTTGATAAATAATTCTTTTTACAATAATTAATTAATTCCCAATTTACTTATGGAAGATTGAGAATTAAATCAAAACTTCCTGAGTATATCATATGTACACGAAAACCTTTTTTTTTACATAAAAATAAGTGTGCATTGGTAAGTTGTGTTCCATTTTTTATGAAAGTTTTAATCCATATATTAAACCAAAATCTTTATTCTAAATATCACATTTGTTTTTGTGTGGCAGTTTTTTGGTTATATTTACATCTAGTAAGATATTTTGTGATGTTATAATGTTTCTATTTTATCAGGTAATTAAAATTTCTGAGCTGCTTGGTAAAAAAATAAAATATAATAAATAAATATCTTTTGCTAATAGTACTTCGATAAACTTAGGTAAGTGACTGGAGGTATTATTTTAAAACGAAAAATGTTATTGAATGTATTTTTGAAATGAATTCTGAACAAATTACAATTTTTGATATTTTTAATAATCATTAAAACATTATTGGGAAAATAACTTCTTAGAATTTAGTAGTATCCTTAATTTTTCTGTACCTATACCCAATAACGAAGGAATTTACAGATTATAGGTACATCTTTTATTAAAAAATTATTTTTAAATTATATATACAAATTTGAATCCTCTTTATCCTTGCAATGAAAAAAATCTTACATACTGCTGTAAGAAAATGGAATACAATCTTCCAATAAACAATTATTTTTTGTTTTCATTTAATAACAATTTACACTCCGCCTCCACTGCGCTCTACAGATACTTTCTTCTTTAACAAATCTTTTTCTTGCTTAATTTCTTCCAGTTCAGCCATTCTTGCGAATCTTGAATAAGCGACGTGTCCAGATTTTATAGCGGACATCATCTGTTAAAAAAAATATATATATATAAATTTTTTGGATGTGTAAAGGTAGGTACATTTTAATTTCTCATGGTGTGTCTACCTTTATTTCTAGATAAAAAGCTACTACAAAAATATTTCTAAATAGTAGGTATTATAGTCCAGTAAAGGAAGGACTGAAAAGATCGAAAGCTGTAAAAAAATCGCTGATGAGTTCCGACATAGCCCAATTTGTAGAGAATCAAAGGTGTTTTTAAATGAGAAAATCCTTAACGCGTTCTTAGTACCGGAAGGGGCTGAAAAAGGACCCCTAAACTCTGAAAAAACGGGTTTTCTCCTAATATCTGGCTAAATATGCTAATTAGAGAATTTTTGTTCAGACAAAAAATGAAGATCAGCTCATTCTCTACAAAAATGAATTGATATGGTAGTTTCTTGCCGAATTTCCGCTAGATGGGGTTGGAAATGCATTGATCTTCATCTTTTGGATTTTAGAGACCAATTGCAGATGGCGCCAGCATCTTTCCTCTTCTCGCTAAATTACGGAGTCCGTAATCATTCGGTAATCCATATGAACCATTTTCACTTCACTTCCCTTTTCTTTTTAAACATTACCAATAACCGAATACTATTTTTGTTACTTTCAGATCATGTAACTGGTTAATAATAATAAATACCTCCAATTTTGGTCAACTCTGCCATGGTGTACATTTCTTCCCCAGTTTCCATAATATAAGCAACAATTCTCTCAATCTGTGCTGAAATATCTGAGTTCTTGGGCCGTCCCTTCGGTTTAGCCTTACCAGAAGCTTGTTCAGACAATTGATAGAATACCAGTCGACATACTTCATGATATATTGCACCAACAACTGTGAGGTCGATCCCAGAAATTATTTCTAGCGTCGCTTCATACTTTCCTATATCAATATGAGCTGTGTTCTGATTCAGAAGTGTGGTCTTGAATTCTTTGTTCGAAACAAGTACAATGGTACGCTTCTTTACCAAAATGCTCTTTCTTTTCTCCTTTTCTATCGAAGCAGCTAACTGACAACAATTGTTTTTGAAGTCAAAGTCACTATGGGAGCGCTTCTTTTGTCTCTTCGGGCTCGTTAAATGGTCCAACCGTCTTGAAGAATGCTTGTCAAACTCGTTGTACGCGAACTTGCCTCGAGATTTAATAATATAGCGACCCCTACACTTGTTGTGCATTCGTACAGAGGATTGTTTCTGGAGAAATAGGTGGAAATTATCGCATCTCTCCTTGCTCACTCGAATCAAATTTTCTAAACCACGAGTAACATTTACACTGTCATTCACAACACCCTCCTTACAAAGAAAGCATTCTGGAACGGAACCCGCTTCCATTTCAACAACACCAAGAGCTACCAAAAAATTAGAATAGTTGTGTTATAAAGTAAATATGTGTTTAAATAAATTATTAATAAATAAACTGTTGTTTTAAAGTAAACAAACATCACAATATTCTTTCTTGTAGACAAGAATAACGTGGAAATTTTTCACTGTTTGTGTGTAAATGTAATGTCTTGGATGACGAATTGAAATGACTGTTTTTACTTGCAACTTGTTTTATTTAATAGATGTTTTACAACTAGCTAGCTTGAAACGTGGACTGTACTCATTGTGTGCTGTTACACAACTGACGCAATGTCTTTCTTTCTCTTTCTCGCGGGGTTATCGTGGCACAAAACAGGGTTGCCACGTTTATCTTAAATAACAATTTATAGGTACAAAATAAAAACTGAACACTCACTTTAAACACTTCTCCTTTTTTTTATAACTGAATTAATTTATTGAAAAATATTTATTTTATTTTAAATAAATAATGAAAAAATATTAGTACATCAATAATCCGGTCAAGCCGACGACTCCAAAACAGAGATTGTATACAAACACATGCAGACAACTATCGCCGCGTGGGTACACGAGGTTAGGTTATATACAATATCATGGATCTCAGAGGGGGAGCGTAAAAATGAAGTATATAATTGTAACAACCTTTTTAAAACCAAGAACGGATATGGGGATTGACTTATATCAATGGAAATGTCAGAATACAAGCTTTACTTTGATCTAGTTATTAATCCTCAAAAAATAAAGAGCGAGGAACAAGAAATGGTGTGATCAATTTTCCTCATTCCTTGAAAATTATTAAAATAAAATAAAAAAATATATTCGAAAAGTAGAGATCATTGAAGACCCTCCAAGGTCCCATTATAAAGGCCAAATTAGAATAAATGACTATTTTTAGAGAAAATATGAATAAATTAATGAAGCAGTCTCTAGATATTGTTGAAAAAAACTTTGATCGCTTTTTTAAATATTTTTGGCAAATACGAACTGACCTTAAGTCACATGGAATTGTAGCTATGGGTTTTCCCATTGCGATGAACTTTGAATCATCAAAAAATTTCAATTCGTTCGCCCGCTTACACGTTAATTCATAGAAAGAGGAATTCCTGCAGGTAGAGCAGCAGCTGAAACGAGGGGACTTTTGAGTGCCATTATCTCGAAAACTATTGAATTTTCGAAGAAAATGATAAGGGCCATTTTTGTACATAATGAGCTGATCTTCATTTTTTGTCTGAACAAAAATTCTTTAATTGGCATATTCAGTCAGATATTAGCGGGAAACCCATTTTCCAGGTTTTAGGGGTCCAATTTCAGCCCCTTCCGGTACCAAGAACGCGTTAAGGATTTTCTCGTTTAAAAACACCTGCGATGTCTTACAAATTGAGCTATGTGGGAACTCATCAGCGAATTTTCTACAGGTTTGACCCTTCAGTTACTGGACTGTTAACTGAAAGTAACAAAATTAAAAAATATTTCAAAATACATTTAAATTTTAAAGTTCTTTAAAGTGCAAACACATTAATACTGAAAATGTCGATCACAAAAGAAGAACAGCTATTTTCTTCTTTCATTCATTCTTCAAAAGGCTGTGCATTAGGCTGGGCCAAAATAGGAATATTTTAAAAAAAATATAAAAAGTTTTCACCCCTTTACCGCCTCCTTTAGGGATGAAAAATTAAAATTTTATATTTGGCGTACAATACCTACTGAAAATAACATTTTAGTTTTTATATTTACAGTCTTTATTTTTAAATAACATCTTTAATCCTGTACTATCCCTTTTAACCAATGTTTAATCCTTTTTTTCTTTAAAAGATAAGGTAAAAATTACTTCTACAACAAATAAATATTTCAGGATTAAAATAAACAACACATTTATTTAAAAAATGGTAAAAAGTACCTAAAGAAATCAAACGTAAAAAGCTAACAAATCAAACATAAAAGCGTACATATCAAACATAAAAAAATTGAGTGAGGATTTAGAAGTTACGAGTGGGAATTAAATCGGCCGTAAATGACCACAGAAAAAATACCAGTGATATAGTTGACAACATTGTATCTGCTGGTAATAGACTTGTTCAAAACAGCCACAGTTTATTATTAAACATGACTAATAATGCTGCAGAGACATATAGTTCAATCGTAACCAAATTTGTTGCTAAATCTTACTCAAGCGTGTTGGATAGGCTATAACACAGTACAATAAGAACATTTATTAGAGCAATGAAATCTTCTCTAGTTCAAGAAATTTTAGCTAAAGCTCAAGAACATCCTCTTCACCTAAGACGCAGCTATCTGGCTCATAAATAACGAAATCATTAAATTAAAAATGTTTCATTCTACAAAACCACTGCTCAAAACTATTTGCGATTTATCTGTGGAGAATTGAACAAATAAATACTGGATCTTTAAACAGCAGGAACTTCGCCAAATGCCTATGCACGCTTTCGATCCTTACACTTTTTAAAACATCAAGTGACATCGTTAAAATATAGTAGAAACAAGATCGGACCAAGGTTTACACCTTGAGGAATGCCGGATTATACTCTTGTCTGTATCGGAATTAACTTAATATGTTCATTCGATTATTTTTTACATGTGCAAACTGGTGGCGCACAGTTTAAACATTTGTTATTAATGATTTTCAATATTTGAAGTAAATTTTGTCTATGTTTATTATTATTATTTTAAAATATAGGGAAAATGGTATAGACAAAAGCTATTTATATTTTCTTATTAAATAATGTAGTGCATTTAAAATAGTGTAAAAAAAATTAACCTTGAAATGATCCTAAAAATCACAAGGAAGAGAAGCCTTCTGGGCACTAACCTAAAGATAAGAATGATTCTTTGAATAAAACCACAATTGTAACAAACAATAACTATTTTATTCATTTATTTAACACATTTATAAATTTTAAAAATATGTTGTTATTCAAATAGGTGAGGACCTATATTTTGATACACACGGTTGCATAAAATAACAAAAATTATATTTAAAAAAAGGATTTGGTCTATCAAAATATATTAATATTTAATTTTTATTTAAGAATATATATATTTATATCATAATATATCTAAATATCTTTATTTAATTACAAATAATCTTGAACTGAATATATTTTTAATTTGCCCGTCCATTTTACGTAAAAAAGGATTTGATTTTAAGTATACCTGCATTCTATACATTTTACCGCAATAACTAAAATTTAACTTTTAAGACATTTTGACATACGATTTGGAATATTTAAAATAAAAATAGGGCCCCTGAGTGCTTTAAATGGACTTAATTATCTGAAAAATATATAAATTTCTTTATATTTACGTGAATGGACCAGAAATTAAAAATATATACAATACTGCAGCCTGTTTTGAAATTTTGACAGCTGAATATTTTCATGTAAATTTTGAATAAAGTTGCATTTTTTTAACCTCCAACCCCTCCTTTAGGAAGAGTGGATCGAGGGGTATGCCAACGGCACAAAATATGAATCCAATTTTTTATTTTTGAAAAAAAAACCTACATCTTTTTTTGGTACATTATTTGTACAATATATAAATTATTTATAAAAAGATAATAATTTGTATTTATATTTTTTTCAGGTAAGCTGCTAAAAATTGCTTAAAAAGACAGGTAAGATAAGTAAATATTTTTTCTTATTATCTTTCGAAACAAAATAAAAAATATTTGAAAATTTATATCTAGAACGGACTCCTTTATTTTTGTATTGATTTTGGGAGGAGCACTGTTAAAATTGGTTTAAATTTAAGTATGTTATTTTTCAATAAAATTTTCATATTGACCCCAAGTTTAAAATTCTACAGGGTGACCTGCTAAAAGTAGTCGAAAGTATTCATATTTTTACATATACAGGGTGTTTCATAATATATGCGCAGGACTTGAAAAAACTATGAAAGAACGTTTCTATTAACGTACCCTCTAAAATGCACCATTTTCGAGATACAGGGTGTTGAAATTGAAAAAAAAAGTCTACGCCACTGGAAAAAGTACGGTTTTGAGACGCCCATTTGAACCGCCAATGTTTTCTACACAAAAAAAGGTACTCTTGGTCATACGCTCTAAAGTCGACCGTTTTCGAGAAAAATCAAATTTTAATGTTGAAATACATGGTCAATTTTTGGAAATAAAACAAAATTTGATTTAGGTAAATATAGCCAAATCCACTTGTTTTTTTGGTAATCTATCTGAGGATGAATTTATGACATACCTTTTTGAAACACCCTGTATAATAGATATGAAAATATTAATTCTGTACTCCTTACTTTTACCTCCTTCTGACAGCTCACCCTGTAGAGCTGCAAACTTGGGGTCCACAGGAAATTTATTAAATTTGGACAAATTCTGACATTGTCCAAATCCTTTGACACCTTTTAATGTTTCAATTCACTTTTATGTACATTAAAATTTTGTAATGAATTTTCAGTTTAATTTTTTTTCTAAAATATCACCATTTTGATGTACCTACTTTAATTATCAAAACATACCATAAACTATATCAAAATTTCGGTCCTCACTCTGTACACAAATATATTGTTTTAGGTTTTGATAAATTTTACAGGAATTTTTAATACATTTCTTAAAAATGTATATTATAAATCAGCATCAGGTTTAGGTGAAGACATATCCTTTCGTATTTCTTCCTGTAATCGAATATGGTCTTGCAGGATATCATCGTAGTCGTTCTCATCACCGCCAATGCTTAGCGATATCACCTCTTCTATATCTTTGTTGTAATTTTCGTAGATATCGTTTCTTTGTTCTAGTATCTCCCGAACGATATCACAAAGAATGTCTCTACTACTAACCATCTCCTGCAACTCCGTGGTAACTTCCTTCACTAACCAAGGCATGAACGAATCTTCTAGATCCTGTTTGATGCTGTCCATCAGGAACCCGTCAGATTCTAAACCTTCAAGGACCGATGGAAGCAAATCAGCCATATAACCTTGCATCAACACAGCAGCCGCTATCTTTTCTTCCATTTCTTTCTGACATTTCAGTCCTTCTTCGAGCTCACCGATTCGTCGTTCTTTTTCTACGACCAAACGTTTCTCTCTTTCTTCTAATCTGATAGCTTCGGCAGTTTCGACAGACCTCCTCTCTAAGAATTTCCTTTGCTGTTCTCTAAGTGCTGCTAATTCTTCCTCTTCTAATACTTCTAATAAACTTTGCTCTATGGTTTTACCTACTAGGACTTCGAGGATCGGTTGTACTTCCATGTCGAAATCGAATAAGTCGCCTGGGTATATTTGAGTGCCGGTGTCGATGCCTGTTTTGGCGGTCACGTAAAATGGAGATACCGGCCTGTCTAGGAATAGATCGGTTTGCGTGCAGATATCGTTAACTGGTGGGTTGACGAAAATTTCTTCTAAATAATCTTCGGTTTGGATACGTTCGTGTTTTCTACCGGATACAGCTGGTGGTGAGCCGAGTCGCAATCTGGCTATATTTTTGGCTGCTTTGGCTCTTACTTTAGCACGTCTTTGAGCTTCGGCTGCTTTTGCAGCAGCTGATTCTCCATCACCTTCGTGTCCCCGCATGGCGCCAAAATTAGTTCCTCTGTAGATCCTTCTTTCGAACATTACATTGGAGTACGGTGCATCACCACCTTTGGCCATCTTTCTGTTGTTGTACAAAGCCCTAGGGCTGCTGGAGAAGGTATATTCATTTTTGAACAATTTTGTAGCACTGTACGATTGGTTTTTATGCACTTCCAATGCGATGTTGTCTTTTGAAGCTGACTTAGGTTGGATGTTTTTCCGCGTAGCTGGTTTATCTTCTAAAGTCATCTTATTTATTTAATGATAAATATGTTTCAGGTACATTACAGTCACATTATGACAATGACGTTTTAAAATTAGGATTTAATTTAGTATCTAAGTGCTCTGTTTGTTTTGTTTACTTCATGTAACCATAAAACTGACCTTATGGAAGTGTTTTCGTCTTTTTTTCGTCATTTATTCAGTTAATATCTTCTTAATTAGTTGTTTGTTGTAGAGCAAGTTGTTTTGAGATTATCATTTATGATTTTAGGACACAAAATCGACTGTTTGTAGTGCTGTTTCACTTTCTTTACACTTTAACGTGTCTAGAGTAAAAGTTTGATCAATAGTAATTCATTTCATTCATACGTACAACGTATTCAAGTTCTTGCATTGATATATTATTATGTGAATTCTGCTTGCATAAGAACAGCACATAGAGGCAGTCAATTTACAAACTGTTACTTTTAAAAAAGAAAAGTAGTACATTTTTGTCACCCAAATAAATTTTTTATTCGATTCATAAATTTGGCCTAATTTTCGAAGAGTTTGATCGATAGCTATTATTTATACATAGTAACTGTGATCTGGTATACTCTCACTGGAAGTTTTTGTTTGAAGTGTCGCGAATTTATTGATTTTACTTAGATACTTTTTCTTGTACGTTTATCAAGATTTGTACAGGATAGCCAGATGAAAACGTATTCATTATCAGAAATTGCGTCATTATTATATTTTAATACACATTCGAATGGTTTAACATCAGATTTTTTTTTTCGATTTATGGCCTAGGTGTATAAACCTAATATGCCAGTCTCAGTTTGTGTTTAAATTCTCAATCATGTGTGTTCTGTGTAGCGCCACAGCCCAAGTAACAATTTGATATTTTATAAAAGCTGAAAAAACGCTTTCCTACTGGACATTATCGGAATGCGTTCAACTCGTCGACTGTGAGTAAGAAGCGTTATCTAGTACAATAACTGAATTTCGTTCTACACGCTGTAATACTTCAGTGAACCATTTTTTAAAACATTCCGCATTCATGTCCTCGTGGTAGTTTCCTGTTTTTTCTATATAAACACAAGAGCGCTATTTTCCAAAAATCAACTGTCACTTCCGATATGGGTAACAATTAGGCGCTGTTCTTTACCTGATGGTGCTTTCAAACCTGTAGATAATCCCTCTATAAAAGTTTTGCGATGACTAGTTACAGAGGTATCTTGCCATATCTTAGATACCGTGTGTCCAGCATTCACCCACGTTTCATCATCATCATATCTTTTTTAGCGGCTCTAAACTCTTTAATATTTCGTAAATAACGCCGTCGCCAGGACACTATATCTGACCTCTCAATTAAAATTGCTTTCCTACACCATTTGACAAAACGAAATTTTAGGCACCATAAAATTTTTTTAAAAGTTTTACGGCTCAATATTGGAATTTCTTCGTTTTCTCTTAATTTCGTAAGAACAACTTTAAGTGTTAGGGTTTGTTTTCGAAAAAAAAAAAAGAATGTACAGGGTTTTTCATTATAATTTGACCGCTATTTATTTTCATTATTATTGCAAACACAAAAAAAGTTTTAAGTAAAAGCTATGTTGTTCTATCTGTACCGACTAAAAATGTAATAACAGGCTGAATTGTATATACAGGACGACTCTAACAAAATATAATTTAATTTTTTTAATGGACACCCTATATATTTTTGCCATTTTAAGTAGACTTGCGTTTCCTGATAACAAATATATAATATTTTAATTATATAGTGACTTATTGCACTATGAAAGCGTAACACATAGATAGCTATGAAAATCATGTTTCCAAGTGAAACAGTTGTTTGTTTATTAAAAGTTGTCAATTGATTGCTTGTAATGGGTTTTACTGTGGTCGAAAAAGTTGAGGTAAAACAACAAAGCTTTTACTTGAAACTTTTTTTGAGTTCACAAGAATTATAAAAATACGTAGTGGTCAAAATATAATGAAAAACCCTGTACAGTTCTTCGAATGATTTGTTTTTGGTTATCGTCCAATTTCAACAATTTTCGACCACGTGTATGCGTTTTAGGGGCTTGTAAGGAGCCTTTTTTTGTCTTTTCGCGTTCAATACGTTCAATTGTTGACAAACAAATTTAATAAAGTTTAGTAACAAATACCTAATAAATAATAAATAATTATTTGGTATTTGATACGCGGCCTATGCTGACTTCGTCGGAATTTTCATTCATAGACAACAGTGTTGATCATGCATATGATTCACCTTCTCCAATATTTTGTTCTAGTATAGCTAAGAACATTTCCGGAACATTCTTTCAACAGTAATAAATACAAAATGGGCGCAGTATTACAGAACTATTTGGTTCTTTTGTAAATTCTATAAGATTTGTTGAATGCGGTTACCATACAGTTACTACACATTTACACATACTTTAAACAAATGTTTTTTAAAACTTTTATGACTGTTTTATAAATAAAACTTAAATATTAAGTCACGCGACCGAAATTCCTACACCGGAAGTAGTAAAACCGAATGATAAAAATGCTTGCATAGTTATAGACACCAGAATTCATCGATATAGTATTTTTAATACAAATCCCGATGCACGTCAGCAATGACGTCGGTCATTCGTCATAGTACTACCAACTAATTAAAATGTCCCTAACTAAGCTAATAATCCGAAAAAGTCACGTATAGTCACGAGCATTCATGAACGTAGTCATATTACTAAAAAGTCGAAAACTGTTATGGTGATTATTTTGATAATTTTAAGAATTATTTAAATTATTTAGTTTATACATGTCTAATTCTTGATAATATAAAATTTATAAAAACATTATTAAATGTTTAGTACTCAAAAAATAATACTTTACATTTAATAATTTTGACATTCTGTACGCCCATGAAGCTCGTATTTATAGAGAAGAAATGTCATTACAGCAATTGGTACACCTTGTTGCGGTGTTGCAACCCCTTTTTAAAAAATTTCACTGATTTAGTTAGGTTATGTTTATGTTGAGTTAATTATTGATTGTGCATTTTGTTTTCTGTAATTTAAAATCCTTTTGCCTGTATTTTTAAGCTTTGCCAGTTATACTTATAAAAAACTGTTTTTCAAAACAACCATAGAGTGAATAAGCTAATTATTTGTCGTTTAATTTTTATATACAAAATGCCTAAGAAACTAAATAGTCCTTGTAAGGAGTTGATAGCTTCTTTAATCCATTATTTTGAATGAGAGCGTGATAATGATGGACCACGTTTACCTTTAACTGCCGTAAGAGAGGTAAGTTACAAGTTATAAAATTTAATAGAAATATGAAATTATTTTCTTGTCTTTTTTAGTGTGTTGCAGCATCTCTAAATAAAAATATTTCTATTGTCAGTAGTATTTGGCAAGCAGTCAAGAATAATGAATGATTAAAATCGCTAATTAAAAAGCATTCATATAAACAAAGGATTACCTACTAATACAATAACACTGGATACAAGTGGAATCCGAAGTGGTATTTATAATATGTATGAAACAAGTAAGTATAAAGACAAATCTATTAATTCAATCATAATTTATTTATATTACCTATAAAAGTTTTAATTTGTATACAGTAATATAAATACATACTTTTCCTACGACCACTTAGGAAAGTGACACATATCACACTATATAGACCTATGGAAAGTGCCCTATATCACACGCGTATGAATAAGAATTTACTTTCCACCCAAGTGAGAATATGCTACTTTCCGCAGTAGCTGTCAGAAAATGTCAAACACATAATTTCTATTTTGATCTATGTAATGTCCATATTAATGCTAAAATCGATATGATTGTTAAATTATTGTAAATTAGATCCTAGATATTTATCTTTAACAATTATTTTTAAAATAATTTTAAAATAACTAAGATATATTTGCTTTTTATTCTGGTTAAACACATAAGCGATTAGATCAATCAATTACCGTAAGGCCTGTTAGCTCAGTTGGTTAGAGCATCAACTTTGCAATTTGAGACCGTCCAACGACCGCGATCGAATCCTGGCTGTGCCAGAATTTTTTTTTTATTTTTTTTTTTATTTTTTTTTATTTGTTTAGAAATTATGAAAATTTAATAAATACGATTATTGTTGATTATTTTTTTAAATACATTTTAATTATTATAATAATCTGGTTTTACATTTTTTGATGAAATTATTTTGTGGTCGTAGGAAAAATATTGTACATCACTTGTGTGAAAAGTGATTTTCCACACTCGTAATGTAATATACTATATTTGCAGGGGAACATATAACTTTGGAACCTTTAAGAGAAAAGTTGATTGAGAGACAAATGTTTAATGGCTATATTGCATCATTGTCAACTGTATTAAAAGAATGAAGGAAAAAAGATAACCAAGACGTGAACTGTAAATAGGTCAGTTTTTAAGAAATTATAGAATTACAACAGAAGCAGTTCGTTGTCATTGATGAAACATGTATCGTTCAAAATGAAACATTAAACAGCTCCTGGGAAAATAATGACAAAGGGTGTTAGACCTACAAAAATCGATGGCAAGAGATAAAACCAAATTTGAAGTAAATTAAGGTATCAGTAATTGTGTAAATCAAGTAAAAAAAAAATTAATATTGAAATGACACATCATATTGAAGATTTAATGGTAGATACGCTATTCTAGCAATCATATAAAGACAATTTAATTGGAAAAATTTGTTTACAGTGGTCAATAAACATCTACATGTTTTACACATTTTCAAGATGTACAGTGAAACCCAAAAATGCCTTTTCTTTCAGAAATAAACTTTAAAACAATATCAAAAAATTAAAAATGAAGTTACAAGATTTGATATAACGGTGTACCTAACATTAAATCATTGATATAATGTGTTGTTTCGATATTACAATTTAGAATATAGCGATATTAACACACGTTATACGAAATGGCAACTAAATAGAAATAAATAAAACATTCTTTTTTCAGGTGCAAACCGCCAAAGAAATATATGGTAGATAATTACCTAAGCAGCAAAATATAGACAAAGTATTACGTAATCTTCCCTGCCATTGTATTTTTAACTCCATTGAACTTATTTGTGACCTTTCTAAGCAATATTAGAATAAACATATTGGCAGAGAGGGAGTTTTTAATAGATTGGAAATTATTTTTATTATAATTAACCCTAATAGCGATATCGATGACTGCGATTCAAATACTTGCGATCTGGATTAGGAGAAATAAAAGAATTTTATAGGAATAATGAAGATTAGTAGATGAATAATTGTTTTTTTATGAGAAAATAGTGTAATTAAAAAAAAAACATTGTCTTATTTTTAAAACAATAAACAGTTTGATATATTTCTTATATATCTGTATTTTTATTTAATTTATTCCAAGATATAAAAAAAATATTTGACTGAGAATAACATTTTTCAAATGTTTTTTGAAGCTGATAGAATGGAGAATCTTGATGTTTGAGTGATGAATCTATTGTTCATACATGTTTCGATAACTTTAGAGTTGAAAAGAAGTAGCGATATATGTTTATTTTTGAAGCATTTCTGGCTATCTTGAATACTTGAGCTACAGAACCGTTACTGAAAGTGAGATTTACTAAAGCACCTACTCAAATATTTTAACAATTTCCTTCTTGTATTCAAATATTTTAGCATTTTCAAACTTTAATTTTTTAAGTATAGGTATCTACTGATATTATGAATCCTCCACATGTCTTTGTAGTTTTCATTTTTTCAATGACCTCTTTAATTTTATGGAGTGTTGTGGTTTATAACTTAAATATAGTTCTGTTAAATAACTTTCTTGGTGAAATTAAATTAGTTTTAGATATTTTCTATGCTAATTGTAAACCAATTTTGATCCATCTGCAATATACTACCTTACAGTTTTATTTTCCATGACTTGCATAATATGTTTAAAGCTTTTTTGTTCAGATGTTTATTATTCATAAAGGAATTCAATATTTTCCGTTAGTTATATACATTTAAAACTAATTGTTCCTACTATATAGTAACATAACAAATACATAACCTTACAATTTTAAAAAATTCTAAATTCCTCAACTATTCTGACGATTAGGCAACACTGCAAGGTCGTGACGTCATAAATGATCTCTGACGTGCATCGGGATTTGTATTAAAAATACTATACACAATTTTACTTTGAATTAGACAGGTTACACGACAGCTCCCACCACCACCTGGATATAGCGTGCCTTTTTTGCAGTCATATAAGGGACTATCATGCTATTATAATAAAATACAATCAGCAAAGGGTAATTACATCAAATTAATTAGTTTAAAAAAAATTAAATTAAAAGAAATCAATACAAGCGAAGCAAAAAACAGCTAATAAACAAAAACAGATTATTTAACACGTACAATGCATGTCTACGTAATTGTAGATAAAAAATAATTATGAGTATTATTATATTTCATTTGGAAATGACTAAATTTAATTTATTTACATTGATGTTGCTATAAAAATATGAAAAACACAGAAAAAAGTAAACAAGACTTTAAATAGACAACATATTAGAAAAACACGTTCAATGTACTTTATCCAACGATTTTCTAATAAATAAGATTCAATTGCTTAAGTACGATTCTGAAAGATCTATAATATATTCATCTACCACTGCTGCCACAAATTCCTTTTGGTTTGAGACTAGCTTTTGAATCTTTAAGTGGGACAATATGTATTTGACAAACTCTTTTACTTTAAAAATATGTTATTTTGTTATTTAGATAATCCATGCCAATAGAAAATTATAATTTATATCTTTCAGTTGTATTATTGTTCCACTTTTTTTTTCAGTTGGTAATTTATACCATTAATTAGCCATGTTGTAACGAACCTTCTACGTTTCAATTTCAGATAGAACTTCCAATCAAAACATGTACGCATGCCAATAATCTGTGCACAGCAAACGAAAAAGAAGAAGAAAACAAAAAAATTGCTGTTCAAACCTGCAAATATTCGTCAAGTTCGACTTGTCCGTTCATATTTGTATCGATTTCTTTAAGAATATCATGAAGTTCTTCACCGCTAACTTCCTTATCGCCTGATTCCTGTAAACAACACAACTATTACAAAAAAGCTTGTTAGTAACTTACTTGCAAATAATCGGCCATTTCTAGTGTGCCATTAAATGTCACGTTGATGTCGGAAAGAAGGGAGTGAACATCGTCGTCTGTCAGTTGTATCCCTAGAGACTGAAACATTTATTGAAATAGTGTATACGATTTTATCTCAGATAAACAAATGAATAATAGATAAGTAACGGTCTGGATGTGTTTGAAGCTAATATGAACCGTTTTATCTATTACTTTCTCTTTCTTCTTGGTCTTTGATGTGATTCGTCTATTTTAAATAGCAGCGTCATTTACTCACAACTGTCAATAAGCATTTGGGAACTGTCAGTTGTGTGTGCACATTTTGTGTGATTTTATATTCCCAGGGCATATTTTTAAAGTGTTTAGAGTGTCTAAAATGTTTATTTAACGAATTTTGTTAGTTGTAAGTCTAAAAATTATTATTCAATGTTTGTTTGCCCTGAAACAAATTTGGAGAAGTTCCACGTCGTTTTAAAGGTAAGTAAATAAAACACATGGGCGGTACACCTATATTGTAAAATATTATTAGTATTTTTTTAGGCAGGCTTCCTACAAACTGAAGCAATGGAAATTTGTATTCAAATCCTAGAATTAGAGAAGGTTGAAGTTGATAAAATTAACATAAATTGGAAATATAAAATATATCGGAAACATTTTATAATATTTTGTTATGAATTCTGCTGGAAAAGATGAATTTAAAGCTGGAAGCAATTCCTATTTTATTCACTTCTCAACTTGGTCCGTCTTCAAGTAAGTTATACAAGTAAGTTATAATAATATTATGTAATACAATACCTAATACAAATTATTCATACATTATAAACTTGGGAGATTAAATTTAAAAAATAAATGCTATATTGTATTCTCCTAGACAAAGTAAAATAAATCTTAGTGCTTTCTGGAAAGAAAACATTTTATGAAAATATAAACTACTCCAAAGAGTTTCTTGTATCTTAGTAATGAAATGAATTATACTTATAGAATGATTATGTTGTAAATATTTTATAATTCTTTTTAGGGAAAATTTACTTCCTAGTGAATGTAGTGAAAGACAGAGTCTAGAAGTGATTTATAATATAAAGAAGACATCTATAAAAATGCCCAAATTCAGAGACAAAAGGTTATGCTAAAAATAATACATTTAAAAATGCCCGTTTTTAAAAAAATATTTGTCACATATCATTTTGGAGATTATTAAAATATCTAAAATTCCAAAAACTTTAAAAAACATGTTAAAAGTTTATAAATGAGAAGTGTGTTAATCTAGAACAAGTCAAAGGGGGTTATTTTCTAACTTTCAGCTGAAAAAACGAAAGCGCCAAGCAGACTTCTCAACAAAGTCCGATCACCAAAATGACAAGCATGTGATTATGGTATTCTCTAATGCTAGACGATTTTGATATTCGTATGTGATTTTAATTTTTGTTGTAATCTGTCATAATAATTATAAATCGTAAATGCTGATTTGTTTAAATATCTAAGGTTAGTATTTGAATGTCATTTTGACATTATTACAATTATAAACTCAATTAGAATATATTAAGGCCAATTTCAGAATTGTAAGGAATCAAAAACAATAACCATCATACATTTGCTGACACTTTAATATTCAAATCATAATATTTAGATATATATTTTAATTTTTGACTTATCTACTTCCGAAAATAAACTTTTTTGAATGCGTTTTACTTTTTTCAAATAGGAACAGCACAACAAGTAGAGAATACCAAAACGTTTGTGCTTTACACTTTTGCTAGTTGTTGCGTTTATTGAGGGAGCTGAGTGCTTTTAAAAATGGTTAGACAATAAGCTCCCGTTTTAACTCAGCGAAGTAGAAGAAGGTTTTAATCTAGAATATCTGTTAATATTCGCTTCTAACATTTATTTAAGAGACCAAAAATTACATGAGTGAAAATGCATCAGAAGCAGTTGAGGTACCTATGTATCTAGTATTAAAATAAAAATAATTCTATTTGGTGACATA
The DNA here is from genome assembly GCA_927349885.1 of Psylliodes chrysocephalus. Lineage (NCBI taxonomy): Eukaryota > Metazoa > Arthropoda > Insecta > Coleoptera > Chrysomelidae > Psylliodes > Psylliodes chrysocephalus. The sequence continues at coordinate 12,582,960 of OV651830.1, forward strand.
CATTTAAATATAATATGTAGCCCATGCACAACTTCGGTTCCTATGGGATTTCCATTATATTTCTTTGAAAATAGACACTCCACTAACCAATTTTATCCTTTTTTTTATTTATAATTACCACTTTTGATACTTTTATATTGTATTTTTTTATTAATTTTATATCGAATTTTTATAATTTAATTCTTGTATTGTTTTTTAATTTGCGTTAATTGTATGTTAATACATTTTTGGATGAAGCTTAATTGAGTCTTATATATAAAAAAATTTTATCACACACAAATTGTACATAGTTAAAATTTAATTTATGTGATTTATTAGATGTATACAGGAGGTTTTTCAGACATTATACATACCATGTAGGAATAAACTAGCTAGATACTGGCGTCAAATATCTGGAATTATTAATAATTGCTCTCGTGAAAAATGAATGCATGATACGGATTTTCTATTCTTACATAAGTTGTTAAATGGATGAAATATTACCAGAAGTTACTTGGCCTCGGCCGTAAATTTCTGATTCGGCCGTAAAAGATCGATACTTACAGCCTTTGGTACACAAATATCTATTTTCATTCTATAAATGTCATTAAAAATTTATGAAAAATGTATTTCTCATCTATAAAATTGTTATTTATGGTAAAGAAATATGTAAAACAAAAATAAAACCTGAATCGATAACAAATCAGTAAAAATGTTGCTAGAGTTGAGGACGCTTTTATACAAAATTGTAATGTTACTATTTTACTAATAAAGCTACAGTTAATTTATCTTAGCATTTTATTTAAATATAAATATATTATCCGAATAAAATTAATGACGTTAGTCAAGGTTTAAAGGCCTCGTCACTTCAACCTTTTTTATGCTTCTAGTTTATATGTTTGTGAAAAGAGATCTATTGTTAATTAACAGTCTCCATTAGATCTTTCTTGCAACAAGATTACAGACTATAAAGGTAAAGTTTCAACAAATTTATAGATTGGTGTCTATCCATTATAAATTACTTTCAAAGCATATAATATGTTTGTTTATTCTTAAGAAATGATAAAATCTATTACATATCATTTTTTTTATATCTTTAAAAATAAGTAACTGCCTTAATTCCTATTTTTTTGACATCCCTCGTATATGCTAAAAAAAATTAAATTTATCACTTCAAGTGGTAAGAATGCTACCTTTAGGTATATAAGGGAAAAGTAAATCGAATTTTTTTTATTGTTGAGTTTCAGAAATATTAATTTCTCCTGGTTTTAAAATAAGATGAAATGATTAAAACGGACCTGCAAAGGCACTTTGTGCACCAATCTCACCAGTACTCCTGTGACCTAATGGGTAAAATCAGTTTGGCTTACTTTTTTCAAAAGGGATTGTTGTTCCATTTAAAATATACAGTTTACTGATATCTACCTATAAACAATATTAACAGTGTAATTATTTGAATTATAAGTATCATTTATTACATTTGAATAAAAAATAGAATTTAATTTTTGTAAAATGAAATTTTATGCATGAGTTGCATTGTTCTTTAAATTTGTTATTGACAAAATATTTACAAAAGAATGCTTTGGGTTCTGATGAAAAAACTATTTGATACGCCCATGGGGACCACAGCTGTCAAAAGTTCGTAGATACTGGCTTCAAACAAAGTCTATGTAAAACTGCGCCCGTAACACATCTATATTCATTTGTTTATCTGAGGATTTTATCTCTCGAAAGTACTCATTGTTTTAAACTATTTTTTTCTATAAATTCGGAACCACATATCTAGATTACTATACGGAGAATGGTCGCATTGTGTACCTTTCTCTATGACCTCTTAAAAGAGAAAAATACGCCATTTTGATTTAAAATTTTGTGTTGCTTACAACTTTGGAATAATATGTTTGAGATATTTATCACAGTTATGGCAAATTTGCTCCATACATAATATAATAATATGCTGCCTAAACGGTAGTGTTTAAATCAACATGGACGCATTCTATCTAGGATGTACCATAGAGTAATCTAAATATGTGATTCAGAATCAATACTGACCTTGAGGCTTCTTCTAATATCATTAATAGATACATATCCCTTTCTATCCTTATCAATGTACTGGAATCTTTTGATATATAACTGAATCTCTTCTTTACTCAGATTGATGGGTATTTTATCTCTACTGGCCCTATTAACGTTTTGACCCATTTCATTTTGTAGAAACTCCGTAGCGTCGTTCATTTGTTTCTTCTTTTCCGCTATAATGAGAAAATAATATTTAGAAAAAAGCAGGGAATTATTTATAATCATGTTTATACACACCTGCAGACCAACCCAATTCTTCCGCCATAATATTTACAATATCCGGTAAGGCTTCTTGTGCAGCTTGGACGTTAAGGAAGGCTAATCTCACTCTTCTGGCTATCATGTCGATGGCTGTCATGGCGTATTCTTTAACTCCGTACCTAACTTCGGCGTCGATGTATGGAAACTCCGGATGGAGCTTTTTACCAATGATTGGCCATCTTTTACCTACAACAATAACCATTGGTTATTAAAGAACCAAACAACCTTACATATTATTTTGATAAAATAAGGGAATACTTTTCAAGAGTTTTTATAAAAATTTTGATAATACGTCTGCTTCACTCGGTTTTTTAAAGCTGTGCCCATATGAATAAGGAAAAACACGTTTCAGCCTAATTAAACTAAAATGGATGTCATTATGAAAGTATTTGCACTAATCAGATGTGAGAGCTTCACCATGTGTGTTGATAGAAATTGCTAAATAAGCGATAACTATCTACAAACCTAAGTGTCTATCTAAAACTTTAGGGTTATTTGATTTATACACTATCAATTTAAATTTATATACCAATTTATTTAGACATATACATATATTTATAGATTTAGACATGCATACCGATTTAGACATATATACCGTTTTAGACATATATACCGATTTAGACATGTAAACCGATTTAGACATATATACCGATTTAGACATTTATTTATACCGATTTATTTATATTTACGTAATTAATTACCATTATTATTTGGTGCCACGCACAAGTAGAATCTTTAAAATTCTCCTTCTGTGGCTTTGTCTTTTGTTTGTTAGAAAATTATTATTGACTCTTAGTTGTAAATTTCTGTATTTTTTGGCTAATAAACACATTATTATTATTATTATTATTATTTTTATTATTATTAATATTATACACCAAAATAGATTTTAAAAAAGATATACGGCCGGTTGTAACAACGTTAATTAAAATTTATAGGTCCAATAAACTTTGACAGAGTTTAAGATTGTGATCTGTCGAATAACATAAACTTTAATATACGCAGTCTAACCCTTTCACCTTTATTTCTTATTTTTTTTTTATAATTTGCTAATTTATAAAAAAATACTGGTATAAATTTAGGTAATTTGAGTGCTGCAACTCTAAATCTCCCTGCTAAATGACAATGGTCACGCATTTTATGATTAGATGATTGAAAACTGAAAGTTTGTTCCAACAACAATTACAAACCATGATTCTGCCCAGTAGATAAGTTGGCGATCCTAATAATATACTGCGCAGAATCCTGGTGACAGTGAATAGTTTCTGATTGTTGAAACCAAAGACATTACAACATATAGACAAAATGTTTCATTCATAAATCCCATAAAATTGCGAACTGTTATAGTTTTAAAATTGTTAGTGAGTGGAAGAAAGAAAGACATATCTCTTATGTCCGGCTGGCAACGTTGTAAACAGTGTCCATAATATGCTCGCCAGTGGCGTAGAGTTTTAAACTTACCAGTATTGTCAAAGTAGTATGTTAAAAAAATATGTAAATATGTAGGTATATTTTTTTAGTAATATAATTATGATGATTTTTTCATAGGTAAATTAGATTAGATTATGAGTTGGACGTTATTTGTCCTTGTCCACCGCGATCTTTTCAGATCTATTGTGGGACTCCTGTTGGTTTTAGAGTATGTCAGCCTGGTCTTTTTTATTAGTCTTAGTAGCTTTGACAGTGGCTCCCGCATGTAGTTGCATGCAATTGGCTTTTCTTCGCCCAATGTTAGAAACCTTGTTCCAGCCAGGCATTCACATTGGCACAGGACGTGGAATATTGTTTCCTCTTCTGCTTCACAGAACCTGCACAAAGTTGCTTCTTCTGCTGGATTTATGACACTCATGGGCCTTTAGAGGCGACAGTGTCCAGTAAGACGGCCTACTGTTATCCTAACGATTTGACGCTTTTGATCCAGTAGGTCTTTCGTGAACTTGGCCGATGGTTCCTTGATAAACTGTTTGGCCTGTCTCAGTCTTAGATAGTTGTTCCATCATTCCTGAGACTCTGTTTGCATCCATTGTTTAATGGATGCCTTGCACAATGCCTTAGTAACTCCACAGAAGGGCCCGGGGCCTGTCATGGCCTTATCTGAGCCTCCTCGGGCTAATTCGTCGGCTTTTTCGTTGCCCTGATATCCCTCATGGCCTGGAACCTAGGCTAAGGTCACCTTATTTTAACTACTTAGCTCTGTCAGGCCTTCTAGACAGTCTTTCACCAGTCGTGATTTGATTTCTGGTGAGAGAATTTCCTTCAAAGTATATGACAATAGTTTTGCATGATACTTGCTGATTTTTCATGTAGGTAAATTTAAGTACAAGTAAATTCAAATACAAGCGAATTCAAGTTGCCTTTCGATTTTTAATATTTATTGGTTTATAGTTTATTGGCATTTACTATATATTTGCCTGGTATGATGTTAACTAAAATTATTTAAAATTTTAAATTAACATTAAGTAGGTAGGGGTATCTAAATAAAACACTGTCTTAAAAATATATAATTTTTTAATTAATAATTACAAAAAAACATGGTATGGCAAAAAATATCGTAAAAAAACTGTAAAAATTTTTAAAATAATGTTTTAAATATATAAAATACTTTAATTTTATTAACTAAAATTTCATTTAATTTTTTTATGCTTAGTTATTAATGTTATAACTTACTGCAACGTTTCTTTTTGCAGCAGGTGGTGTTCCAAAAACAGTTGAATCAGAACTAAAAACCCATACATTAGATATACATACATAGAGGTAATAAATAATGTATTATATTGATTATGAATTTGAATTTTGAATTATGTATGAATTTTTTTGTTTGTAATATAAACTAACCAATATAATTTTTAGAAATTATTAAAATAAAATTTTATATTTACCTTTGAATTCTTTTTTTTTTTTTTTTTTTTTTAATTTTATTGGGCGCCTTATAATTTTGATTTATTTTTAAATTCACATGAAGACTTACTTAAATACACTACCAAAATTTGATTTTTTTTTTTTTTTATTTTATGATTTTGTTTTTATATTTTGACCAGACCCTGTATATTACTTTATTTTTAATTCCTTTTTTTTTATTATTATTAATGAAAAATCCTTTTATAAAATTTAATCAAAACAATTTATTTAAATAATTAACTTTAAACAATCAAATACCACTTATTAGTCACAAAAAAAAATTATATCTAGAATTTTGAAATAAAACCTTATTAAATTTATTAAAAATTGGTACTAAATCCATAGAAATAATAACTAAATCTCATTTTAATGAAAATCAACAGATATAGGTTTTATTTCCAATGAGTTTGAATTGCAATCCAAATTTCTTAAAATTAAGGATAGAAAATGGCGTCATACATATAAAAATTATCTCATCTATCGAGTGATAGATAAACCTTACATAAAATAAAATTTGATTTCCACACTTGAAATTACAGGACTATATCGTTCGTTAACAGATCGCACCACGATCTCTGTCTGTTGTATTTTTGTTATTTATGAAGAGTTCTTCACGTGTAGTTTTAACAGATGCTTTTTAAAGTAAAAAAAAACTATATTCTTACTCGTGATGTCTCCCAAATATTCGTTCAATGATGTCGATGATTATTTAAAACATAAAGTCACTTACAATTAGTGTGTGGATTACACTTCGAAGAGATTTACAGTTCAATTCTAAATTCTTAGACTCAGAATATCTAATGCCGGCCATTAAACTCCAGGTGTCGTTCAGCTAAATCTTTCCAGTAATTAAATTTTACTAATTTACCTGTCTTGCTTGCTAAACACATGCTTAAAATTATACCTAATTATTATTGAACAGTTTTCTATAGGATTTTCATTTATATAAAGGAATTATTTTCTTACAAATCAAATTTTAATTTCAGATTTCAATTTCAAATTACTTTTTTTAAAAAATCTCAAGTCGGACTCCCGTCTAAACAGAAATCGTTGCCTCACAACCGATCAAAACCTGCTACTAGATACTACATATCATCCAATCAAAATCTGATATGAATTAAAGTAAGTAAATTTTGGTTTTATTTCTTCTATCTGAGTAAAGAGTAGATCATGTTTATTTTCTATCATTCAATTTACTTTCTTTAGCTTTTATTTTAGAGTCAAATTCTATCTTAAATCCCAAATTAAATTCCAGTTTGATAACTGTCAATCTTCAGATTATATTGACCACCAAAATTATCAGTAGTCAAACTGACTTATATTGAACACAGAAAAATAACAAGTAATGTCTCTTAAATTGATTATTATTCTTAAAATTTTCCAAAATTAGTTTTAAAAACAGGTTATTATTATTATAAACTTTGATCTATTATGGCCTGTTTGAAATAGAATACATTTTCTAATCATTATCTTAAATTTAAAATAAAATTAATATTAAAATATTTTTGTACACAAATTCCGGTCTGTACTCTCACAGGATAGTATAGAGGTAAACAAAAAATTAATATTTTGTATTTTTGCCTGTTGGATAATTCATCCAAAAATAGAATCCCCTCACACCGTTTGGAGTTTGCATCTCTTCTAAAATATCTAGTAACATTTGCACGTACCAAAACATTTTTAGGAAAACAGTGTTCTAAACACAACTCTGGGTTTTTACGAAGGGGCTGATTTTCAAGGATTCATATTAGAGAAAACCAAAGTTTTCTTTTCTCAGGATCTTGCGGAAACCTAAACAGAGTAATAAAAAATATGTATAGGTGCTCAATAGGTAAATCATTTTTAAGGTATTCTACATTTTACGTTAAATTTTCTTTGCCACTATTCAATAATTATTTATTGGTATAAGAAAAATTTACTAATTTATAAAAGGAATATCATTTTAAAAACTGTTTTAAGACTGTTTTAAACTACACAAGTTTTTGATACAATTTCTTGTACAATTTAAATTGTATATTATCAAACCTGCAGTAAATTGTCTGAAAAATTAGATTGGATAATCATTTTTCAAACAATTTACTATATGATCCTATATAATTTAAATTCTATAAGAAATTGTATCAAATCTTGTACAAGCCCTACTCCACTGGTTCAAATGAAAACTACATATCTTAACCTAAAAATACTTACCGATGAAACCATACATTTCGACTTAAATGATCTACCTTTTTGAACACTACACATGCATGTACCATAATTCTTTATATTTCTCACAAAAGTTCACAAAAATAGTATTTTATGAATAAATAAATCAATAAGTCACACAGAAACTGTCAGATACTGTCAGAAATACAAAATAGCTGTTAGACCTGATTGGCAACGTTGCGGCTGGTTACGGTACTACATTTCATTCATAAAAATTATAAATTCGTAAAATAATTCAGCGTTGCCGTATTTACGGAGTTCTTCGAAACCCTAATATTTTGTTTAGATTAATATTGATTTTTTAATAAAAAATTTAGCTTATATTAAAACTTCAAAGAATAATTTGATTAAAAACATATTTTTATTTATATAATATAAAATTATAGTTACAGGACACATCAAATTTTATTTTTCGAAAGTAATTTCTCCAAATAATTTTGACAGACTGATAAAATCGGCAAAGACGCAATAAACGAGAATCTGGTGGGAATAATAATTTGCCACATAAAAATGTAAACAATTTGGTCTCTTAGTTGTAATGTCTTTGGTTGAAACAGACCTTCAGTTTCAAACATGTAACACTATAGGTTTATTCAAACTTGCTGTTTGGTACCGTTCTTGTATCATACCAACATCAGTTCATGAACAGTGTACTGCGCAAGCGCATCTCTGAATGGTTTTGGAACCGAAACGAGTTAGAACGCTTTTAAAACTGTTGATGGTGTATAGAAAAAATAAAAGGTGAAGAAAATGCTAACGTGATTCTAACCAAACTTTTCGAAAAGAAAATAAAATAGTTTTATGTTTTATTGATGTTATTGATTTTTTATTTTATTATTCTAGATTCTGCGGCACAATGGAAAATAATGGTAAATAATGAATATATTCTGTGCAAATAATTTTTGTTTTTCATTCTTTCTTGGTTTGCCATTAGCTTCGTTCGTGGTAACAATCCTGAACTGATTCAGAATTAGTAATTCATACTTTGAGCGCATGCTCGAATCATTATCAATTCTGAATTTTTACCGCGCACGCAATCCCTATTATATCTTGGTGATTGGTATAGACAAGCGGTTCAAAATCAATAATAATTTTACTGCGAACACAGAATAGAACCAATATTTCAGTTATTTTTGTTCCGTGAACGCTTTTTAACTACTGCGCCTGCGAAATCGTTACTATTAGTAATAATTCGGTTTAGGATTCTTACCGCGAACAAAGCTAATATTTCTAAATCATCACTAGGTACTAATAGCATCGTCACTAGTATCATCATCAAAAAAATCACTGTCTCCTTATACAGGGTGTTATTGAAATACACGTACATATTAAAACTGGGTATTGCGCAGATCCCCACTGAATGTAGAAAAATATTATTTTATAAAAATACCCCTTATTAAGGGAGTTATTAATTTTTGAAAATTAATTCTAAAACAAACGTACTTCACTGATATGTTGAGGATGACCTATATAAATTAGGTTTATTTACCTATTTTAAACATCAACAGTAATTAATATGCAAGTTTTTGTCAGATGATAAGAAAACTAGTCTTGTAAGAAATAACCATGTTGCCAAGATTTTCGAATTAATTTCTATTTCCGAAGACTGGTTTTTACTACCCTCGTTATCAAAAAACTAGAATATTTGATAAATGATTGTTTTTAAACTATACATTTTTGAAACTATAGATTATTAAAATTTTAGTTGATTTACGAATCTGGCTAACACGAGCGCGTCATTTCCAAGTTGGTAAAAAGTGTTGTTACGATTACTTTTAAATATTTTTTTACGATGCCACTATTTACGAATATTGAACTAACGGATATAGTGCTGGTTTATGGGGCAGCTGGAGAAAATTCTCGGCAAGCACAAATCCTGTATCGCGAACGGTTTCCAAATCGGAGAATTCCGGACTATCGTACGTTTATTTCAACTGTTCAGCATCTAAGAGACCATGGAAAATTTGAGAGTGTCAATGCAGATCGAGGGAGAACAAGAACACAAAGAACATTGGCGGCCGAAGAAGAAATATTGGAAGCTGTTGAAAACCGGCCTCAATTAAGTTGTAGAAGACTAGGTCTTGAAATTGGAGTGTCCTCATTTGTTGTGTGGCGGACGCTTAAAGAACAAGGTTTACATCCTTATCACATCCAAAAAGTCCTGGCTTTATATCCAGGTGATGAAGAAAAGAGAGTGGAGTTTTGTGAATGGATGATTCAAAAATGTGTTGATATTCCTGATTTTCTAAAAATATTATTGTATACTGACGAGGCTTCATTCACTCGTGATGGCGTGTTCAATATGCACAATACGCATATTTGGAGTGATGAAAATCCTCACGCCATTAGGGAAACTGGGCATCAAAGAAAATGTTCAATAAATGTTTGGGCTGGCATAATAGATCAGTATTTAATCGGGCCTTATGTTCTCCCGAACAGATTAAATGGGCCAGGATATCTCCACTTTTTAGAAGATATTTTGCCAGTACTCCTAGAAGAGATACCGTTACAATTAAGGCAACGGATGTGGTACCTACTAGATGGCGCTCCTCCTCACTTTGATTTAAACGTACGGCAGTTTTTGAACATTAGATTTCCTCAAAAGTGGATAGGCAGAAATGGACCTACTAAGTGGCCTCCGAGATCTCCGGACTTAAATCCATGCGATTTCTTTTTGAGGGGTCACATGAAACAACTGGTTTATAATGAACCTATTAATAGTGTTGAACAATTAACCAATAAAGTTAATGCGGTAGCCGAGGAACTACGACAAAATCCAAGACTAATTTCTAATGTTCAAAGTTCTTTGGAAAGACGATTGCAAGTGTGTGTAAATAATAATGGACGGCACTTTGAACAATTACTGTAATAAACTTTATTTTGAATTAATTGGTTTTACTACGGCAACAGTGCAATTTCTATGGGTAAGTTCAATTTCGATTTATTTTACTTCTTTAAATATGGAAACTAGTAGGTCGGAAAAGGGGACTCTTCCCCAATATATAAATTTTAGAATTTGAAGTTAAAATTGGTGCCAATCGTTTTTGGTCATTACATACTATTCCCCATTTTAATATGTACGTGTATTTCAATAACACCCTGTATAGCACTCATTTTCTAAATATTATGATTTATAAACAGTGTTTTCTAAATTAAAAATGTATATCTTGTTCTCATCTACCCATCAAAACGCTATAAATTTGTAGGTTAAGTTAACTAAAACTAACCTTTTTCAACATATATCGATCTTTGCGCAAGTCAGGTCTAACAGTTCCTCAAAAATTTGTGAATCGATATGACGGTACAAAAACTATTCCGGAAACATCCATTTTTTAGTTGGAACGAATTCTGTATCATCCCGCCCACATCGTACAAATTAAATTGGAACGCTTTGAGTGTAATACGCATGGGCTGTACCGTTAGTGAATTTGTTGGAACAAACCTTATATTGCTTTATCATATTCAGTTTATTTCTACTTCTCGGAACGCTAAATAAATCTCTTAATGGCAGAAGATACGCGTGAAGTAGGTGAAGGAAAACGTTCAGGGCTTAAATGTTTATGATATAAAAGAAGGAGGAAGAAATGGCTGATATTAATATGGTTACTTAATGAAGAAATAATGGCAAAAGCAACGCACATTATAAAGGAATGTATATGAGCAACAAAAACAATATGTCAATCTAAGTAATAGTTATTTACGGTTTCATCCTCAAAATTCATTTATATGCTTTTTGTAGCACCTGCCTACGAATAAAAAAAGGATCTTACCTGTCAAGGACGCCATTTTGGCAACAGCAAAGGCTCTATCGCCATACGATTTAGCCAAGTGCTGCGCAACCTCACATTCGAGTCCAAAATCTTGCACCAAACGAATGTACATCGTTGGCGTCCAACCATGCGCCCCTACTAGTTGCATCATGTCGGTTTGACAGTTTTCGTGTTTCGGGTTCAAACAAGCACCTAAAGAAAAATATATTAAAAAATGTATTTTGTAAATTAGTTTGTGACTTACTTTCAATAGCTGCATCTATCGTTTCGGAAGCCATGGATCTGTAAGTAGTCCATTTTCCACCGGCAATTGTAACTAATCCGGATGGACTGACGTGCACTATGTGATTCCTAGCTAGAGATTGGGTATCAGGTTTATTTGGATCAGAAACTAAAGGTCTGATTCCACTCCAGGCAGACAATACATCCCCTCTTCTAACTGTAAATTACATTTAAGAAATAAATAATGGTCGATATCTACGATCAAATTTTTTGTATAAAAAGATTGGCACTCACCTTCCACGTCAGGATTAAGATAATTCTTAACCTCTTCCAAAATGAACACAATCTCGTCTTCAGTAGGTTTTGGATTATGGGTTACTTTACAAGGCAAATCTGTTGTTCCTGCGATTGTATGTCTCTGCCAAGGCAAGAAGAAGATGACTCTACCATCGCTGGTATCAGGATCAAGAAGACCCATCTGTTCAGGACTGTAATATCCTTTAAATAAAGCAATTAATCAGTGCGCGGTACATAAAAAAGAGTTTGGAAAATGGAAAAGTCAAGAAAAAAGTGAAAAGACGTCCTAGAAATGACAAGAATCGAAAATTAAGGAAGATAATATATACTAAGTATTCCAATTTTACCTGGTAACGTGATATGTACCCCACTGCTTGGCGCGCAGATCTCTTTAACATTAGGATCGTCCATTTTTCTAATACTGTCCGTAAACGGTCCTGTGGCATTGATAACGCATTTCGCCGGTATATTCCAAGTTTTTCCGCTCAATTCATCTTTGACGGTTACCCCGCATATTACATCTTTGCCATTTTTACTTTCTTTGAGCAGACTAGTGACGGAAACGTGATTGGCTATAGTTGCTCCGTTCAAAGTGGCCGTCAAAGCTATGGCTAAATTCATCCTAGCGTCATCTTGTTGACCTAAAACATTGTATTTTTTATGAAGTATGGAGGTCTGTACATTGTGCTCTGCAGAATACATTCTATATAGTTTGTTGACTCGCATATACAAAAATTAGACAACAAAATTACCTACCATCATAGTAAACAAGACCTCCAACAAGTTTGTCGCCTCTCAACATTGGAAATAGTTCTAAAGCATTATTTTTTGATAGAAAATATGAAGATTTGACAGTTTGTCTACCAGCTATAATATCGTAAGCTTTTATACCAGCCCAGTAATAAGGTACTTGCCACCACCTAAGACAATAAAAATCTGTATTCAACTTGGATTATTGAAAAATGAATTAAAATATATATAAGATTCTTGTTTACCTGTATACTGGCAACATGATTGGAAGAGGATGCGCCAAATGTGGGGCTTGATATAACATAACAGCACGTTCGTGCAAGGCTTCTTGTACCATTCTATATTGTTCGTAATCTAATTGCATGATAGCTTTTTGGAGATATCGTACACCACCGTGAATTAATTTCGTACTACGACTGGAAGTACCGCTGGCAAAATCGTCAGATTCTATTAACGCAGTCTTTAAACCTAAAAGAAAAACATTACTTTTAAACTTTTTAGTTTTTTGTGTAGATACAACTAATCAAATTTAAGAAACATTAAGTATTAGATTCTTACCTCGTGTTTGGGCGTCTAGGGCACATCCTGCTCCAGTAGCACCTCCTCCGATAATCACAACGTCGAAATTGTCTGTTTGAAGGGATTTGATTTGTTCAGCTCTTGTGGGAAGTACTCGTTTCAATTTTTGACTAGGTTCTTTGGCACTTACGTTGGCTGGCCACTGTACAATAATAACACAGTAAAAAGATTATATCTATAACACTATTTAATACTTACTCTTTGTTTTCCCTCATCTTTGAGTAGAAGGTATGCCGCTAATCCTGCTCCAACTGTTCCTGCTATGCTTCCTACTGCTATTTTTTTAAATTTCGACGCCATTTTCCACTAGTTTGTACCTTAAACAAATACAACTATAAAAATATTTTGCTTGTTATAGTGTCTCATTTTGTTGAAAACTTTGACATGTGTCAGACAATGTTTTGACAAATTTGACATTAGATAAGATAATATACTGGTTGGTGTATGAATTTCTATCCAATCCAATATCTTAATAACTAAAATAAATATTTAAGTAGAATTTAGAATGGGGAGGGATTTGATTAAATTTAAATACATCTGCAGAACAATTTTGGTAGTATATATTGAGAAAAAAAGAGTTTTCGACTTGGTAGAAACACCACCATCGTCTAAGGTAGTGCTGGGATTATAACTATCTATCAATTTGTAAGTTAAATGAAGGATGTCATTCAATGTATAGTTTTGCATAAGTATAGTTGTCACAATGAGGTTGAATAACCTCTATGAGTCGTCAATGCAAAAGCAAGAGAAAGGGTGTAGATCCATGTAGATCACAGAACTCTCAGTGGGTACTAGTAGGTACACTAAATTTAATGACGTACCGTTTAAAGATATTCCTATTTAATAAAATACGTTTACTTTTTATGCACTTTGGTATCACAATACTGTATTTAGATAAGAATTAATTTTGATTCTCGTGATTGAGAGAAACAAATTAATATAATAATCTTTAATCTAATATCTGGTAAACTTCTAATATACTTTGTATTAGAGACAATTTTTACTAAAAATTACTGATTTTTTAGGATTCTTTTTTCATAATTACAATGATTAATCTTAAATGTTTCACACTGGTGACAGGCGATTTTTGAACGGACCTTTATCTTTTGATAAATGAAAAGAATAAATGACAAAAAATAACAAACTTTTCTGTTTTTGACGATACAATTTGAAAGATGTTACATATTTTTAGGGGTATATTTTAAGTACCTTTTCCTTATTTAATCCTTGCTTTGTTAGGAAGTATTAAGGACAGTACACATGGTTTGTTTTTTTTAACTAGCTTCAATGAAATAAAAAATATTTACTAATATCTTATGTTGTGTTAAAAACAATTTGATTAAACTTTTCGAATTTTGATAAAAGAAATATGCGGATGATATTTGGATACTTATTTTACTAATTAAGGTCAAGAACCAAATTAAATTATTAAATTGTATTTTATCCGGTTTTGAAAGTAGTATAAAAATGTTTAAATATTATGTATGACGATTTTCCCATTAAACCTTGTAACAAATATAAAAGAATTTTATAGTTTTACTGTCAAGAGTTTGTGATCAAGCCTAAGGTCATCTTTAATGTAATTGCATTGTCATGATGCAATGATAAATATAGTAATTGTTAAACGAAAAATATATTGTAGATGTGAGATGGAAACATTTTTGCAGGCCGATCTCAAATTAATTCCTTCTCAAACCATTTCTTATAAAAAAAACATTTAATTTTTTAAATTAAATTCGCAGGTATTTTTTGTTAATATAATATCTACTTACACATTTTTTGTATTTAATTTCATTAACTACGTAATATCTAAATTGAATTGGCATATTTTTAGGTGGTGGTGGTGGTGATGGTGGTGGTGGTGGTGATCGTGGTGGTGGTGTGACAAGGGATTAGATAATAAAAATATTTATAATGTTACAAAAACAGTTTATATTGTGCTCCATATTTTTTCAAGACATTATATGTATAAACAATACGAATAAATAACATGACAGAGAAACATATTTTTATTGCCTAGGTTTCTTTTTCAAACTATTATGCTGTCAACTTCCATTTTTAGTATAGGATAATTATGTGTGAAAATTATCATTTTTCCCACATGGTTTGTGATAAATTCAAATTCAAATTGAAGCCAAGTTCATAACAATTAGATTTAAAGTATGTATAGGTACGCTGTGTTTCGTAACTCTGCATCACGATTTTTAGTTACCTCATTATTACGTTTACAATCATCTGAAAATAAATATTAAGATAAGAAATATACGCGCATTAAATATTATAATAAGTGATTATAATATATTTATTACTGATTAAAAAATATTAAAATACCAGACACCGTTTTATAACAATATCAATGCTTAAATAATAATAATTATTATTCGCTTTAGCTAAAGAAATTTATACAACTTCATCAAAGGTTTTATAAACAATCAGTGGCGTAGTCAGTTATTTTTCATGAGGGGGGTTAACAAACAATTAATAGCGATCAGCGCTAATAAGATAGCGAAAACGTTGACGCGAAGATCCTCCAGGGAGGGATGATGACCCCAAACCCCCCGTGGCTACGCCACTGTTGACAACCAAATATTTTCTTGCACAATAAGTAATGAAGATTGGAATTTATTTATTCCTTAAGTGTCTCATTGCCCAGAAACGTTTATGTCAATATTTGGTTTGGACTGTGTATTATTATTTAGCATTTTCTGTAATTCCGGAACATTCTTTTAACAGTAGTAAACACAGAATGGACGCAGTATTACAGAAATGTTTGATTCATTTGTAATTTGCAAAAAAGCTGCGAAATTATTGGATTTCGATTACTATTATTAACAGTTATTCATTTGCTTATCCATCTATAAATAACATCACAGTTTACTATTTTATTTTTTTTTTCCACTCAAAGAAAAATTGTAGATAACATTTACCTTCCCTTTTTTAAATTATTTTTTTTTTAAATCATGATGATATTAACCAAAAATTTGGTATGTAGATGTCACCCTCAACTCAAAAAGTTATTCGAAATATTTAGCACCAATTAAAATTGGAAAATAATAGATCTAATTAGTTAGTTAGATCACTACATGATTGAGAATATTAAGTTTGTAATTTTTATTTTAATAATATTGTGCCGTATTTTCAAATAATTCAAAATTAAATGAGGTTGATACCCGGTTTCCCTTACAAATCTAACAAAACCACTAGAAAAGTGCTCCATTAGCTCCATTATTTCTGTTTTAGATTTCCTACCTTAAGTAGACGACAGTATATTAGGGAATATTAAAGAATTATGATTTTACGTAATGAATACGTCACTAGAGTAGATGAAGCTCGGCAAGATAGATTCATAGTGTATCTTGATGAGACTTTTAAGATATTGTGAAAAAAGCACGGAGTGATCAATCTGCTAAATGTTCTGTGAATGCTCATCCAAATAGAGGAAAACGTATTATAATATTACATTCCAGTAATGAAAACGGTTTTGTGCCAAATTGCTTGCTATTATCAGCAAAGGATATTTTGAGTTGTTCAGCAGATTATCACCAATATTATGACATCTACCTTGTTCGATAATGGTTTGGTGAACAACTAATTCCTAATTTGCCACCAAATGCTGTCAAAGTAATTGATAATATCTCTAACCACTCTCGTCAAACTAGTGAAAATCCAAAAGCGAAAGCTCGAAAAGAGGTAGTTTCCGCGTTTTTGGACAAAATGGGCGTATAAGTATTCTCTTGCAATAGTGAAAGGCTTAAATCTCAAACCAAGCTATGTTTTGGATTAGATAGCTATGGCATTCATTCATACCGTAATAATTTACCACCGTATTATCGTACAATAAGTGCCATATAATTAATTTGGAGTAGTATCAAAAGGAAGGTCATAAAAGAAAATAATACTGCGTAGTCTGAAACCGTTTTAGAAAAGTTGTTGGAGCTATATCTTAAGAATTGTGCTTCAATTAAAGATACTGGTGTAAAAAAGAGGCAGCTCAATTTTTATAGGAATTTTCTTTTTTTTTAGTGTAATATACTAATAAAAGGATGCTCTCTATTCATTGCTGCAAGAACGAGGCAGCTCTGCAGTAAATCAATTCATATTTTTGCTACTTCGATGCAGCACCTGTAATCGTAAAACGCGCAGACACAGGTTTAATATGATTTTTTAGTAGTCATTACTGTATTTTGGCTGTGTTGAATTCATCAGCGGCTGTATTAGAGATGAATTTGATATCTTCCAGAACCTGGAGTAAATCTAACTCTACCTGTTTCTGACTTACAACCTCTACCTGGGCTTTTACCACTCAAGCGCCCTAAATATCTAAAATTAGAAGAACTATCAATAAAATAAATTCATCCCTTCTGATTGTATGTGGTTTTTTATAGGTGCTTAAATTGAGAATAATAAAAAGTGTACTAGTTATTTTATTCTTACATAAATAAAATACTAAAAATTGAGATTTTTTTATTGAATAGAGTATTAGTTTAGAAGCTGACACATTTTAGATAACTTTTCGGTGCAAAAAGGAGGCAGCTACTTAACTTATTTTTACATGCTGTACTTTTTAGATCCATAATATATTCTTTAATAAACCACATTCTGATGTTTACTAAAAAATTTTAAATTAATATTCTTAAATTTAAATAGTTTTTACCTTCTACTGAAAAATTGCGTTCTCCTTGTTACCAAAATTCTTGCATTATAAACCTGAATGACACGTCAAGTTCTGATGTAACCTCGTATCTTCTCTTTTGGTTTGACTGTAAATCTTCTATCATTCTGATTTGTGCCAGTATTCTTGTAACCCCTTACGATTACAAGAAGTAAATTTTGAACAATGACTAGATTTTCTGTTGAGGCAGACTGAGTTTAAAGTCTAGGGAGTCCAATCTCTGTTGGTTCAAGTTATTTTGAAAAGGAACATGATACTGTTCCTATTTTATTTTTCTAGGAATGTAACTTTGACGTGTTCAGAAGGCTTGGATACTTCAATCACTTCAAAAATTAAAGCCCGACTAATACATTTCACAGTTATTCAAATTTTTTATAAGAGGATACTAATAACAGTTGTTTAAGCATTTTTCGTAACATCCTTCATTGATTTTTAATATTCAATGTAATAATTAAATACTTGATGTAAATGAAATAGTAGATGAAATATTATAAATTTTTGCCTTTAAGATAATATTTAAATACGTATAACAATTCCTCTTTAAAGAGTAACATACAACTAATTAGGTCCGTCCCTGGGTTGCCGTTAAACGTGTTTTTTTGCGATTTCCTTTGTTTTGCCGAAATAGAACATCTTTACCTCCAACATCCTGTATACCATTTTTAGTCACTTGCACGTGTTATCTATAGACATCATATCTTTGGTATTATCTTATTTGTTTACGCGTTGTCATTGTTGACGTTAGACGTTAAAGTGTTTAAGGTGAAACACACATGTTTAATTAAAAAAATCCTTATGTAGATTGAAATGATCTACTCGTATTTGGAATCAGAAAATTGACCAATTGTATTTATTTTAAAATAACTAAATAATTACTGTTAATAATGGTCATCTTCGTAGATATGTTTTTTTAGTACAATAATAAAGAAACTAAAGATGAATTGAAGTTTTATTTGATGAAAATTTCAAAATCGATATCGTGATAATAAAAAAAATTGGATTGATAATCGTTCATATAAATAATTTTAATATTAACGAATCCATTTTTGTGAAAACAATGTTGATGTGACCAATATAATGTAATACATTTTGTAGGCACACTGGATGACTGGAACCAAGAACTGGATTATCATAAAGTCATCTATAGAATGTTGTTTTTGTTTGGCAAGGTCATTTAATGACACTCTTTATCTTTGATTAGTTTTCAATAAGATTAATCAATTGTAAATAAATCAAAAAATAGTTACATCATAATAATTGATGCAGATTTTAGCACCATAAATTTTAATATCGTTAATATAGAATATATTTTCATTTTGTTATCTTTAATAAATAATATAAATATTGATTTTTTCCAAATCTTGTGTGTACCCAATACAACATAGGAACATATCTAACTGTAGGTTTAGAAAAAGTTTATTTGGAAGCCTAATTTGTTACAACAAAAATAGCAGTCACTAGTCATTTGAATAACGAATTAATAAATTTCAAGGACCAACTTTAATTCTTCACGTTTCAGGATAATAATTAGATATTACCTGTGAATACAGGGTGGCCAGATGAAAACATACCATATCCGTCAATGTTTTATTAAAGATGGATATATTACTATCATATCCTCAACTATGTGTATGTGTGAGAGAGAGAAAGAGAATGACGTTAGACTAAGTCTGTTTGCCACAAAATGAGGAATATATATATATATATATATATATATATATATATATATATATATATTGTGTTCCTTGTTTGGGATCGTTATCAATAAAGACCCCTTTTTTTCCTCTTTAATGAATTAGACGTCACTGCAAATAGAAATCGAAAAATCTGGTACAATTAAGGAATCTGGTACATAACAAAAACATATTCTGGCAACACTGTACCAAATCAAACAAACTATCATTCCGTCTTCTGTCATCCCTCTACTATAAAACAAGATTATTTTATTTGTGCTCATTTAAAAAAATGTGTTTAATTAAAGACTGTGAAATTAATAATCTTTAAGACAAGGTTAATAAAAGTATTTTTAAAGTTGTTTTATTTAATTATAATAAAGTTTTACGAATCTAATTTGTTTTATATTTTGTTTTAGTGTCTAAGATCATTCTAAGACTACTTCAAAATGGTTTATTTTGTAAAAAATTTGTAAATTTGATTATTCTGATAAGGTAACTACTTGACATCATTATGAAAATGTACAATAAACGTTTGATAAAGATAAAGAGACACACATTAAAAGTCTGTTATTTATTAAAACATTATTTTTTAGTAAACATGGACATGCAAAAGTCAGCAATGAGGGTAGGACAGTAGCGAGAGCAAGAATACTTTAGAATGTGCTGAGAAATACACTTAGAAAGGGTCATATGATAACATTTTACGATGTGTATCTCTATTTTAGTTCACAGATTTCTGTAAATGTTCAATTATGTGCTGCTATTTCCAACTTTTAGTATCCTTTAATCTGTTTATTTTACCTTAAACATTTTTTTCTCCTACTCCTCATACAGTATTCTGTGAAGAGTATTATAGGTTTAATTTGTCCGACTGTCCGATGTCACATTTTTTGTCTGCACGATAAGTCAAAAACGAAAAATGATATCAACTTAAAAAGGTTTAAGCAAAAATAAAGCTCTATAAGGGGACAAAGCCTATTGATTTTTAACAAATCTGATTAAAAATAGGGGGTTAAGATTCAAATTAAAAAAAAATCCTTAATTAAAAACAAAAAGCGATATCAACATAAAATTTTTAGTAAAAATCAAGCTCTATAAGCAGAAGAGGCCTATTGATTGTATAAACAATCTAGTTGAAAATGGGGGTTAAGGGGGTCTGTTAAACTGCGAAGAGTATCATTTAGAATGCCAGGCATTATATATCTTTATTCTAGTTTGTATCTGTGTAATATTATGTATTGTGATGGGACTGATCTTATAAAATAAACATTTAATATATTTTAGTTCTTATTTAATTTGTCAATAAGAAAGTATTTAAAAAATATATTTTTTATTTGACATCTGTGGCAAATTGTGAAAATGATTAAACTTTCAATAAAAACTGAAAAATGGTAGGTAAAGTTTCATTTAATATTTTTTTCACAAAAATCAATGTCAAGCTTTCTACATAACCTAATATATATTTAAAAATAAACTCAAATTATGAAGAAAAGTCAGTTTACTAACCAATAATGTGTATAGATGGTTTTCAACGTATTAAAAACAAAACCAATATTACATACACTAACTGGTCACAGGTCAACTAATACAGGAACCCTTCTTTTAATACAATATAAGCTTAGAAGGAAATCTAACCTTTCAAATATGGTCTATAAAATATATTTTGTAAAAAAAATCTTGGGGACCCACAGATTTAGGACAAGTGAACTAGATAATAAAGGACAATATCAAAAACATGTCCTGCAATAGAAAACTTATTAATAAATTTTATAAATTCCCCTGTAGTTAACAATATAATACATAAGAGATTTATAAATACTGCATATCACGATTATAATTATAAAATAACATATTGTCCTACGTCTATATTTAATATTCACCCTGTATATTTAGTACGTACAATATATTAATAATTTATTTCTTAGTAAGTATTTTCACCCCTATAGAGGAAAATATTTCATGGAATGCCAAATATTATTAGCAGTTAGTTATTAGTTTTCTTCTTGAATAATTGTCCGCAAATTTAATTTCTTAAATTTAAAACCCTCTATGTTAAAATACAGTCACAGGATTTGAATAATCCCATGAAAATTATTGCTGAAGAAGTTGAGAACTATAATATATCAAATATTTAGCAGAGGGTCACATTTCTGTAAGAGGTGTGGGGTCTTTTTCTGTATTTAAGATTCTCTAAATAACTTTTTTAACTGCCACCTTAACTGGAGTGTGGAAAAAAGTTTTAATTTATTGTGTAGGTTCGTCTTAACCTGCTGATAATTAATTTAATTAAACAATTTTCTACAGCTTGTGGGAAAAATGTGTTTAATAAAATGTTACTTTTATAGTTTTTAGGTAAATATCCTCTTTTTACCGCAATAATAATGTTATTACATAAAGACAACCAGCTAGCAGCGACCACAAATCACTAATTTGGCTACCCAAATTTAAAATAGAAACAACACTTAGATAAGAATAAATTCTATTTTAGAATTAATTTTGCAACAACACCAAACCTCATTGCAGGATTATCTACCGAGTCTGTTCGATAATTACACAGAATTTTATCGCGGAATTTACAGAACAAGAACGATCAAAAACTCACTATTATTTTTGCTCATTTCCAGCAGGATGCATACGATGTTTCGTCGGCCGTCACAGCAGGAAATTCGACCGCGTACTGGATTAATGCGTTGGTGAGTAATCACGTGCTACGGCTGCTCGAAACTGATAATAATCCAATAGAATAGGTGCGAGTACGCAGGAAAATGATCAAGCAATGGTGCCACATCGCGGGAATATTCCTGCTAGATGCTGATATTTATTTTTTAATCTTTTTCATGAATAAATACAAATCAGATTCAATTTATAATACAAACAGTTATATAATGATACAAAATAATATTTACATGTTAAGTAAATTACAAATTACAAAAATACTAATTGATTTAAATATTATATATATATAAGACTAGTTACATATTTGAAAATTCAGAATTTTAACTGTAACTTTTTAATATTAAAAATGTCAACTTCATTAAGATGGATTTTTAATCACTCATATGGGCAACTTAAAATTTTCAAAATGGAATAGAGTGTCTGATTTTCAGGTGTATATGGGGTACATTTAAACTGATTTTACCCATCAGGGCTCGCTCCAAGGCCGGACAACGAACAAAAATTATTCAATAATATTTATTAAATAAGGAACAAGGGTATTATTTACACTAATATAACCGCGCATCGCATATATACCATATAAATCAGCTAGTAGGGTGCCGCATAAACTTGTCTGAATTAAGAATAGACAAGAAATGCCTTCTTTATTGTCTTTTGTTGTAATTGTTGTTCAATATATTAATACGCAATAGATCACTTATATAACGTTTATTAAATAAAGACAATGAATATGCAAACAGCGTTCTAATTATTATTAATACCAGAGACAACCATCAGAGACACAGAACAACCTTCTTCGTCTCTTTTGACATCTGACATTTGACATTACATTTATCTTAGATCGTCAATAACTAGACTTGAACTTAATATAAGGTAAAAGGAAAACATTACTTATGAATAAAATAGGTTTATAACAACACCCTCTCTTAATGCTTTTCTTTCTACATACTAAATTAACCAAATACATACAAATAACAGAAAAGAAAAATTTTAATTGCATTTCCTTTAACTTAAAACTAATAACCCTTAATCAAAATATTTCAGAAATATTTTAGAAACCTTGTGCTTGAAATGTTATGTGTTGGAAACGTTTGAAATATTTCTGAAACACTTCTGAAATTATGTGTGCTATATGGATTCCTAACCAACTAGCACATAACCTTACCAAGCCCTTATGCGATGTTGTTTTAAGGGAATGTAACTATACAACGTAATTGCAAGGTTCATAAGAGGTTATTGAGGGAAATCAAAACCTCGCATAACTTTTATATGTTACATACCCTGGTTTTTCTACCTTTTACGTTAACAAAACGTTATTTTCTATAAATGTATTCATGTATAATTTTGTAAAACTGCAAACATCACGTAGCATTTGTTTATACCATAACCTAACAAAATTGAAAGGTTTCTTATCGTGTTTTTTATCAAGATTTTAGAGAATTTAGAGATTATTTATATATTTTTAGAATGACTGGACTTGAAAAATCATCGAATTATTACTATTTGCGTTTATTTATTGTATTTTGAGTAAATCAACTTTCTTAAAAACGTATTTTCAAATAAACATTTGGACATTTTAGCTATTTTTTCTGAAAAATTTGCACTAAAAATATATTTGCATCTGTGTCGAGTTTTATCAGTAATTTTAGAAGCAAAAATAAATACTATAGAAGAATTGATTAATAAAAAATATATTTTAGAGAAATTGAATCTATTGTTAAATATTCCTATATTAAAGAAAAAACATTTTAAATTCAAGCAGTTCATTCTTTTCAACAGGCTCTTTGTGTTTTTCTGTAACCAACATATTTTTTAAAGCCGCTGTTTAGCAGAAACCAAATTGAGAAATTTTAAATGAACGCATGGCAACGTCGCTTTCCTGCTAAGTCATACGGTTTGGTTCATGGCTAGACGAGATTCCTCGTATTGATTTATCAATCACGTGTAGGTTATATTTTTCGAATAATTTCACGGACTTGATCTTGTGTGACTACAACACAATTATGTTAGATACTCGTATTATCTAGATTAAAAAAAAAATAATCTAATAAAAATATGAAATTGCGTGATATCAAAATATAATGCAATGAAAAATTTAAATTTATGTAATGTGTGCGGCGCACATGCGCAGAATGGTTATAGGAGAATTGGGCGAGAAAAAGTTTTGATAATTTAATTCTTTTTTTTATGTATACTTTTTTTTAACATATTTCTAAATGGGTATATACGACCTTAATACTGATAAAATAAATAAAAAAAAATTTAAAAATACTTAAAAATGGGACTGACTAAATTAAAATATATGAAAGCAAAAGGTATTTTTCTTTATAAAACTTTTATGATTTTTAAAAAAAAATATGATCACTATAACATGTTTGTTACACAATGATATGATGTACCTATTTTTATTTGTTTAATATAGGTATAGCAGTTCCATTCAAAAACTTGTGAATTTCAGATAAAGCTAATAAATAGGTTTCAGGAACATTTTATAATTTTAGATACCTGCTTAGATCAATTGATTTCCCTAAGTGTAATTTTATTAGGTAGGTATAGTTAACCCAATTTTTTATTGAGAATTAAATGTTTTGTGAGACATTGGTTTAAGCACATCCAGTATAACACACATTATTTCAGAATTGTTTCAGAAATATTTCAGACGTTTCAAACATATAACATTTCAAGAACAAGTTTCTGAAATATTTCTGAAATATTTCTGAAATATTTTAATTAAATATTTCATTTACATGGTATAAATGTTACACAAAAGGTTACCAAACGGTTTTTGTCATTTCCTTTTTTGTAATTTATGCGTTGTGTTGTTGTGATATGGGAAGCAAAACATGTCTTTAGAAATTGAGGCAAGTTTACTATAGAAAAAAATGCTTGTAAGTTATAGGTTAGGTTTATTTACTTTATTTTATTCTCTGAACGACGAGTGACGCCATTTCAAATTTACAGGCAGTTTATTTTTATTTAAATATAATCTAAATTTGTTGTACCTCCACCCAATTTTATTTATTATCCATACAACACAAACACATTTCGAAAATATTTCAAAAATGTTACACTGAAACATTTTTAATGTGTCATAAACATTTCCTGTAAATATAATATTTCACAGTAATATTTCTGAAATAAAAATTTGAAATATTCTAGAAATATTAAATAGTAATATTTCTGAAATGTTTTCTTGTTTTTTTGTTTCAAAAATATTACTGTGAAACATTATGTTTACAGAACATTTTAACGTTTTAGACACATTTCAGATATTTCAATGTAGGTAACATTTTTTTAATATTTCAGAAATGTTTTTGTGTTGTATGGGATATTACGATTCTAAGAGTTTCTTAACGGGAAACTTATTTCGCAGTTTTGATGGAAAAAAAAATATTTTTTTAAACACAGATAATGAATATTCTTAGTATATTTTTGTCAGATGTTTGTACTATAATAAACCTTACCTTCTTTTATGACTAATTCATTAGTTAAATTACAATAATTTTTTTTTAATAATAGTATATACAAAATCTTAATTTTTCCACTTACATTTTGTTATAAATTTTTAGAATGAAATGCTGCTAAAGATAGACAACCATAAATACGTAGACAAGTATTTTAAGTCACCTACACTATGTTGTACCATCTAACAACGAAATACGCATTTTGTCGGCTGTAAATTATAAAATATTATACCAAATGATTTAAAAAAAGATATTTATATACACTTATTTAATTTTGTAAGAAATCAAAATTATCACAATAAAAATAAAAATATCAAGAAGACAGTTTATTCTCTACCGTCATTTTTAAATTATGACCGTTTCTAAAATGTAGCATTTTCTTTAAACCGTCACATTTCACAAACAAATTAAGATATCAAGTTAAATAAAAAACAAAGTGTTGGAAACAAATCAGTCTTCTTGACAAAGTTAGTTGTGTGCAGATCTACTAGCAGAATTAACCTACAGGGCGTGTCAAAAGTAGAGGAAAAAATTGTTTTCTCTACTCCCCTGTATATGCGGCGAGTACTAAATTACTTTTAGATGTCCGAATAATAATCTTAAAACTACAGTATTTTATCTAAAAGTTGCTAAAAACTTCTAATAAATCAGCCTCCGCATTTGAAAGTTAGAGCATTTTTAAATAAATCATTATTTTGAATGGATCGAATTTTAAGTCGGTGAGTGTATTTAACCTTTGAGACATACAAATTTTGAGTACTTCTATTTTTTATCAGTTTTTTCGTCCGTATCCTTCAGACTAGCAACAATTGTAATTAAGACACTTCATATAAATTTCAAGAGTTAATAATACAAAGCGGATTAGTTAAATATATAATATCTTCACAATATTCTTTAATTTTTGATATTAGTAATTGTTATTTTGTCGATGACAGTTCTAGCTTAGGTTTTTACCTTTCCAAAACTTCATACAGAGACAGCACAAAAACCTCTTAAAGACGACTCGCGTAAAACATTTAAAACGTCCTTAAGACGTCTGGTGTTTCCTGAAAGACGTCTAATGTTACAATGGCTTATAATGGTCTTTAGAGACATTTTTAAGATGTCTTTAAGATATCTGATTAATGGCTTATATTGGGTCTTTATAGCCTTATATAAGACGTCTTTAAGATATCTGATTAATGTCTTATAACGGTCTTTAGAGCCTTAAATAAGACGTCTTTAAGATATCCAATTAATGGCTTATAATGGTCTTTAGAGGGTCAAATAAGACGTCTTATTAAGGACATAATGGTCTTTAGAGCCTTAAATAAGACGTCTTTAAAACTTCTTATTAATGACTCAATTAAGGCTCTAAATACCATTATAAGACACCTTTAAGATGTATTATTAGAGCCCTAAATAAAACGTCTTATTAATGACATGTTTTTTAGAGCCTTAAATAAGACTTCTTATTAATGACTTATAATGGTCTTTAAAGCCTTAAATAAGACGTCTCTAAGGCGTCTTATTAAGGACTTATAATGGTCTTTAGAGCCTTAAATAAGACGTCTTTAAAACGTGGTAAATTTTTAATTGAATGTCACTTTTAGAAAACAATCTTTGTTGAATTTTTTTTTGTTCTTTTTCTCTATTTACTCTGGTATGTACAAGATTTAATATTTGGTTATTGTTATGTTTTAATGTTAAATGTCTGGACGTATGTTGGAATATAGTCAGTGGCGGCTCGTGGGGTGATTCACAGTAACAGAATATTTCGAATATTTCCTTACTGTTTGTTTAAAATAGTTAGTTTAAAATAGTTTAAAATAGTTTAAAATAGTTTAAAATAGTTTAAAATAGTTTAAAATAGTTTAAAATAGTTTAAAATAGTTTAAAATAGTTTAAAATAGTTTAAAATAGTTTAAAATAGTTTAAAATAGTTTAAAATAGTTTAAAATAGTTTAAAATAGTTTAAAATAGTTTAAAATAGTTTAAAATAGTTTAAAATAGTTTAAAATAGTTTAAAATAGTTTAAAATAGTTTAAAATAGTTTAAAATAGTTTAAAATAGTTTAAAATAGTTTAAAATAGTTTAAAATAGTTTAAAATAGTTTAAAATAGTTTAAAATAGTTTAAAATAGTTTAAAATAGTTTAAAATAGTTTAAAATAGTTTAAAATAGTTTAAAATAGTTTAAAATAGTTTAAAATAGTTTAAAATAGTTTAAAATAGTTTAAAATAGTTTAAAATAGTTTAAAATAGTTTAAAATAGTTTAAAATAGTTTAAAATAGTTTAAAATAGTTTAAAATAGTTTAAAATAGTTTAAAATAGTTTAAAATAGTTTAAAATAGTTTAAAATAGTTTAAAATAGTTTAAAATAGTTTAAAATAGTTTAAAATAGTTTAAAATAGTTTAAAATAGTTTAAAATAGTTTAAAATAGTTTAAAATAGTTTAAAATAGTTTAAAATAGTTTAAAATAGTTTAAAATAGTTTAAAATAGTTTAAAATAGTTTAAAATAGTTTAAAATAGTTTAAAATAGTTTAAAATAGTTTAAAATAGTTTAAAATAGTTTAAAATAGCTACCAACCGAAAGGTTATTCCTCATAAATATTATTGAACCATTTGTATACCTAAGTAATGTAATATGCTTTAAAAACTTAAAATAAAACTTAAAAATAAAAAAAAAACTTATAATTATACATTATCAGAAACGTAATTGAGGAAAACACATTTTTTTCCCTAAATTTCTATGTTAACATAAACTTCATTTTTCTGATTGATTCCTGACTTAGATATCTCCTGAATCACCTTGTATAAAATTGTTTATACTACAAATAAAATTGATAAAGGAATTATCAATAATCAAGAAGCCAAATTAAATTAGAGTTTTGCATTAGGTACACGTCTGGTATCCAGACGAGTTACAAAAAATAGCTCTTAAAAATTTATTTATTTAAAACCTATTTTATTTAATTTTTGAGTGTGAAAATATTCATAACGGTTATTTATTAACGGCAACGTCTAAGACAATAACGAATTAATATTTGTTAATTTCGAGCAATATTCGATGTTCAATGCCAACAAAATTCATTTATATTGATTGTCATCAAGATAAAATCAATTCAAGTTGAAAATTTTCAGTGGCAAAATTAAAGTTAAAAGCGTGTAAGTATAAAACAATTGTTTGTTGGTGTCATTTAAAAGCTGCTAATTTTTTATATCTACAGTAATAATGATCATTTATACAATATTTGGAAAACCACTGTCATATGTCTGTTTATAGCCTTTATTTTATAAAACTATACATTTTTGGTATTCATAAATTCTTCAAAAAGAAATATCTGATACATTTTTTCGTGTTGATCAAATAATAAATTTTATGATCGAAGTAATTCGTCTTTTATAGAAGCAATGTATGAGAAAGAGAGAATATGCGTTTATTGTCAAAGATAAATTATCAAATGAAAAACAAATGGACTAAAAGTTTAAAATTTAAATTCAAATAAAAACGAATAAAAGACTAAAAGTTAACTGATATAAAAAATAAAATGTTTACTGTGGTTGACTTGATAAAATCCGTAATAAGTAGTGATGCCGCGAGACAAGATGAGACGAGAGAGTGGTCTCTCTCGTCTCGTCTCGTAGGGCGAGAGAAAACTGTTTTCTCGCTCAAGAGAGCCTTTCTCTCGTCTTGTCTCGTCTCGTTTCTCTCGTGATAAAACAATATCAAATTTAAGTTTGAAAAAGGCGCAACATGAAAAACCATTTAAATTTGTAATACAAAAACAAATAATTTTTCAAGTAATTTGAGCATTAGTACCCAAATTTGGCAATAAGAAACAGTTATGTCTCTCTGACCCAGTCGTTTTAAAATTGAAATTTGTAATAAGTGGCCCAGATTAACCGTTAACTAAAAACAAAATTACTTTGTCTTGTAAGTCAGTTGGGGAGGAAGGGAAGAAGTTAAATTGGAAGTTAGAATTTTTCTAATGCAATCCTGCGATGTCAAATGAATTACACTAGCACTAACATCAACGTTCACTGCACTAGCTCAAATGGCTTCTTCCTTTTGAGCCTTCTGTTGAGTGTAGAGTTGTTTAGTAATTGCAGCGCTTCTTCGTTGACGTGGGAGTGGAGTCGACCCTCATGTTTCGCAGCAAACCTCTTTATTTCTTCTTCGATTGTTGGCATCTTCAGGTCTCTATGAAGATAATCGTTTCGGTAGAACCAAGGTGCGTCAGCAATGCATCTTAGGACTTTATTTTGGAAAACTTGTATCATGTTGATATTACTCTTGATGACACACCCCCATAGCTGTATGCCATAAATCCAGATTGGTTTTTAGGATTTGTTTATAAATCAGCAGTTTGTTGTGCATTGACAATTTGGATTTTCTTCCTAGGAGCCAATACATTTTTTTGAATTTAAGTTCAAGTTCTTTACTCTTTTTTTATGTGCTCTTTCCATTTAAGTCTTACATCTAGGTTCATCTCTTGGTATTTGGCCGAATCGTGATGAGGAATAACGTTATTGTTTATTCTTATTTGTTTTTGTTCATTTGGTCGAAGAGTAAAATTAACATGCACTGATTTGGTTTAATTTATTTTTATTTTCCACTTTTTGTCCATCGATTGATTCTGTTGTAGGTTTCCTGAAGTTTTTCTGAGGTCTCTGTAATAGTTCCGCCAACTGCCAATATTGCAGTGTCATCCGCAAATGTTGCTATTTTAACAGATTGTTGTTGAGGGATATCGCTAGTGTATAATAAGTAAAGAACTGGTCCTAGCACACTGCCTTGTGGGACACCTGCTTTAATTTCTTTCATTTCGGAGTATGCCTCGTCTTGCTTTACTCTAAACATTCTTCCCGTTAAATATGTTTGTAGAATGTCGACATATTGAGGAGCACCTCGAGCTATAATTGAAGAATCTTGAGCAGCGCCGGGTCTGTCCAAGCCTGGTCTTTGTATCATAGATATTTCCGATGTTTTAGGCTGCCTAGGTGGTACATTTCCACGAAATCCAGAAGATCTAGGCTGTGTAGTTTCTACTGCTGCTCTAGAACTAGCAGCCCTAGGTACAAAACTTCCATCCATTCCCACCATTTTACTATTAACTCCAAGTGCAGGTCTTGTAGGTATCTGGCCACCAGATCTACTAGTTGTAGTGACATTAATTCTAGAAGCGTGTGGTAGTGGAACGCTCTGACCTCTTTGTCCAGAAGGTGGTGGCCTCATAAATGATTGTTGTAGTATGGACTGAGCTGGAGGTCATAATCCTGATACACCTGGTCTTGCAGGCTGTGATTGTGATGGAGGCCGTAATATTGATGTTTCTGGCCTTGCTAGGTGAGTTGGAGGTCGATATATGGACATCTCTGGTCTTGCTGGCTGAGATGGCTGTCGTAATCCTGATGATCCTGGTCTTGTTTGTTGGTAAGGAGGTCGTAAGTCTGATCTAGGTCGTTGAATTTGAGAACGTAAACCAGAAGGATCGGGTCTAGCTTGTGCAGGAAGTTGATTTTGACAACATGGGGGGACTTCTTCAAGGTTTAATTGTCTTGTTCGTGAGCCAGGAATGCCTGAAGGAGTAGGAATGCCTCTTCTTTAAGCCATTATATTTGTCAAGGATACTATAATTAAGAAAATCAGATGTTCGTCTTCTAGTTTTAATTGGGTCTTTATACTAGGTCACGGATCATGACAGTTATGTCATTCATGCTCTGTATTAGGCCAGCGTGCCAAATCTTGTCAAATGCTTGGGTTACGTCAAGAAATATAGCTGAGCATATACATTTTTCTTCGTAAGCTTTGTCTATGATATCGGCTATCCTGTGTACTTGATCTATTGTCGAGTGTTTGTTTCTAAAACCAAATTGTTGCGAAGGGATCAGATTTTTATTTTCAATTATTGGTTTTAGTCGTTTTAGCAGTAGTTTTTCAAATAACTTAGATATTATCGGTAACAATGATATAGGTATATATGATGACACTTCATTCAGAGGTTTTCCTAGCTTAGGAAGTAGGATAACTTCAGCCATTTTCCACGCATCAGGTATATTTTTAAGGCGAAATGCTGCATTAATGAGGAATGTCAATTTAACAATAGCCTTCCGTGGTATTTTCTTTAATATTTCTCCAGTAATAAGGTCCTGAGGCTTTCTGTGAGTTGATGTTTGTCTGAATTTCTTTGATAACTTCATTGGGAGTAACTAGCTTAATTACAAGTTGTTCCATATTATGAATGGTCTCAATAGCCCATTTGTTATCTGCTATTCTGATTGGAGGACAGTGTTTACACGAATTTTTCATCTTTTTAGTTGCCTTCCAGAGTGAATAATCAGTTTCTTTATCATCTGTTGTCCCTACCAGGTATCTGTTGAAGGATTCTTTTTTGTGATTTAGAATTTCTCTTCTCAGTCTTTGGGTAGCATAATTTAATATATTTTTATCTTTTGGTGATCTTGTCATCTGCCATTTCTTTCTTAGTTTTCTTTTTTTGCTACTAGTTCTCTTATCTCGACAGGATAGTTTTTTCCAGATGTTAATCTTCTTAGTTTTGGTGTGTCCCTCCATGCAGCTTGCTGGATTTCAACTATAAACTTTTCCAGTTCTTCATCTAGCTGATTTTTTGTTTTTAGTGTTATGGTCCGTTGAATAGGATTTGTTAAGAGCGATATCCATGGTTAGAAACAGGCTTAAAACGACTTCAAGGTTCTCTTTCTCAGTTTTAAATATTTTTTTATAAAATTTGGTATACCTACTAAGCAAATGATAGAGAACTCCGCTGTAGAGCCCGAATTCAGAAAAACTAATTTTTTAATTATTTCTATACAAATTATGAAAATTATTGCAAAAAGGAGTCTTTACCGGGAATTGTTATATAAAATTCAGCTAATTCTTTCCAATACACTTTTTTGTCCAAAGCGTATATTTTTTGAAAACCTTGAATTAGGAAATCTGAGAAAATCTGTCAAGATTCCAATCCATATTAATTGATTTGGCAACAAGGCGGCGGACGTTGGCGGTGCAAGCAGTACCGGAAAATTGGGATAAAAATAAAATAATAAAAAACTTTATTCTTTTTAGTTCAAGTGTAGGTGTTTTTGTTTCGTATTTAGTCAATTTGTTTATATGAACTTTTATGTGTAAGCTGAGTTATAATAATTTGTGATAAAAATGGGAAAACTTTCGGAAATGCCGAAAATTATATTTCCGTTTCGACGGAAATCTATAAAATATCGTGCTAGATTACTTAGAAAAAGACAAACATTAGCACTCCTTCTAAGCATTAAAGTTAAAATATATGGGAAATTAATATACTAAGTATTGAATAAAAAAAAAAAACCTTTAGCTTTAAAGCAATATTTACAAATTTAAAGCGGATATCCAATAAATGTGGTTTATTTGTGGATTCTGAATATGGTTTTTAGGTTCCAACGGTTTATTAGGAACAGACAGTATTATCGAAATTAAATATCCTGCCACTGCTTCAAAACTGACTCCGAAAAAAGCAATGGTTGACAACATAATAAAATTTGCAATTATTAATGATAATGCGAAAATGCAATAATTGTTCAGGGGCAACTTAACGTAACTAAACGAAATATTTTTTTTTTTATTTATTTTAATACCTTTAAGTATGTTAGTAGAAAAAATAAAAAAGATGATAGATTTTGGTGTATATGGAAAACAAACTAAAGCAATTTTATTTAGATTGTATACTACCCGAGATCTTAGATCCACGTTTCACTAGAGGTTTAGATATTAGAAATTTGAGTAGAAATCCGAGTAGAAATCCGAGTAGAAATCCGAGTAGAAATCCGACCAATAGTCAATAAAAATGATTATTTTTATTCCTTCTTTTACTAATAATAAATCATTTTACTCAATGTTATTTTTAAATATTTTTAGTACTAGAAAACAATTTTTTCTACACCCAAATGGATAGCGTATCTACGTACAGACTACAAAACGAAAAAATATGCTATTGCGTAAAATGAGTTATACTTGTGTAGAATCGATAAATAATAGCATTTCTAGTTTTATTTGATCTATATTTAGAAATAAATAATTATATATTTTAATTAAACTATATGAAATCAATTTAATTTATATTCACTCATGTTACACAAACTACTATTTTCTACATCCACATGGATATGCTTTTTTCTATACCCACATGAATATTAGCTAATCTACGCACATACTACAAAACAAAAAAGTATTCCATTGCGTTCAACTGAACGAATATATTTCATATTCATTCTACCTAGTAAGAACACTGCAAAACAGTTAAATCCACCAATCAGATTATATATTGGTCACCCGGCTACTATTATTTTTTAAATTTTATGTAGTCAAACTAACTGTCAGTATATTTTTGAATTATTGAGATTAAATATACGTAAAAATGAATATTTCTTATGTATAATCGATAAGTAATAGAATTTCTATTTTTATTTCGTCCAAATTTATAAACAAATCTTAAATTTTAATCAAACCATATAAAACTAATTTAATTACAAGTATTAGAACTATAATGGCAAGTGTGGCGACGGCACGGAGTTTGTCTCCAAGCGAGAGACCCGAGTTCCAATCATGGCTGGGGACTAATTAAATTAAATCTTTTTGTATGTTTATTTTATTTTATAAATTATTAAAAGTCATACATTATTTTAAAATTATTTATTTTGTCTTAATAAATTACTTTTTTAAATTTGTAGAATTTCGTTAGGGTGTCGTAGAAAAAATATACTGTACAACTCGAGTGGATTGTCTGTATCGCACTCAGACGATTAAGCACTCCGTCTACGGCGTCGTTCTGAAACTTCGTCTTCGTGCGATAGGGCCATCATATCCAATTTTGTTGCACAAACTACTATTCACGCACAGACTACAAAACGAAAAAATATACTATTGCGTTCAACTCAACGAATATATTTCATATCCATTCTGGGTAGTGAGAACACTGCAAAAAAATGAAATGCACCAATCACAGTTTATATATTGGACACCCAACAACTATTATTTTTAAAATTTTAAATAAGTGACAATTCTGTCAAACTAATTGTCAGTATATTTTTTAGGAATTGAGATTAAATATACATTAAAATGAGTTATTTTTGCGTAGGATTCATAAATAATTTTAATTTAGACCACAATTTAAAAAATCCTAAATTTGAATTAAACTACCTATATGAAACTAATTTAATTACTACTTTTAGAACTAAAATTTTAAATGTGGAGGTGAAAATGATGATACGGCATCTGTCTTTCACGCGAGAGGTCCGAGTTCAAATCTGGGCTGGGGACTAATTAAATGAAATATTTTTTTATGTTTATTTTATTTCACAAATTAGTAAAGTCATAAATTATTTTAAAATTAATTATTTTGTCTTTTCCTAAAATAATACTTTAAATTTGTAGATTTTCGTTAGTGGGTCGTAGAAAAAAACATACTGTACAACTCCAGTGGATTGTCCACTGTTGTTGCACAAACTAGTATCAAATGGGTTATTATTTAAAAAAAGTATTTTTATACAGGGTATTTGTAAATAAGTACGAACGATTTTTGCAAATTGTTATCAAAGTTATTTTGTTAAAAAAAGTTCCTATAAAAGTAGGTCGAAATATGCTTCGTTTCCGAGATACAGAATGTTTAAATTTTAATTTATTAAATTTTATTAATTATTTTTAATAGTTTTAAAGATATTTACTCTAAATTTGCAAAAAAACTTTGAAGGGGCAAATGTGTATTTTTTGGGGTGTTCCAAATATTTCTACTTGTACCAGTGGCGTTTGTGCGAGAATGCCACTTTTTTAATAAAAAAGTACTGCGCCACTGACTTTTTCGATCTATGTTTTTTTTATAAAATAACTTCGGCAAACATTCCCTAAAATCATTCACACTTACCAACAAACACCCTGTATATCAGAAAATGTAGAAATAGGTACATATGTATATTTTAAAATATATTTCGTAAATAAATAAATTAGTTATAAAAAATTTTTTTCGAAAATGTTACACCAGGTTATACCTTTAAAAGATATTTTAAACGAGAAAACAAAACAGAAATACTCTTTGTTAGACCGGACCTGCGATTTATCGGCATTTTTAATATTTTAAATCATCTATAGTTTATAAGTAATAAATTGAAGGGAGCGTAAGCCTGGGAATAGAGCAACGTTGCCAAAGTGGGTTCAGATGCACTGAAAGTTGTCAAATCTGAATTTGCTGTTAGGTGTTGCATGGATATCGCTCTTAAGTCCTCTTGAAAACCTTCCCAATTAGTTTTCCGATTTGCTAAGTCGGTTTGGCTTCTTTTTGAATAACATTATCATTTAGAGTAAGGATTACTGCAGAATGGTCTGAATCCATATCAAAGTTTTCTTCTACTTATGTATAGTTTGGTGAAATTTTCCTCAGAATAAAGAAATCCAAAAGGTCTGGAATCTTATTTGGGTTGGTGGGCCAATAGGTGGGTTTTTCAGAAGATTGGTATGTACAACCAAGTTCTGATGCAGCTCGATGCAATTCTTTTCCTTTGATTGTGGTTAATCTTGAACCCCAGTTGGTGTTTGTGGAGTTGTAATCTCCACCGATTATAAATTTGTTACCTAGCTCTTTGAGTGAGATAATTTTCTTTTTTCTGGTTGAATCTTGGTGGGCAATAGATTGCAGCTATTGTAATTTTACCAACCTTAATGTTAATGTTGCTAATGCTTACCTGATTTTCTGGTTCTTGGATGCCGAGTTCCTCATACTGGGAAATGTTATTTTTAATAATTAACGCATTTCCTCCTCTTGCTGCATTTGATGGATGGATAGTCTAAAAATGTAGCCACATAACCTGCAGAATTTTTCAAATTTTTATATTTCTGTAAGCAATCAACATTTTTTAAATACATCATCAATAAGGAAATTATTTTTCATATATTATCAGTTTCATCACATATAAAGCATTTTATTTTTCTTAATTAAAAAGAAATAATTTATTTGTAATTTACAAAATATTGTTATGTTTTTGCAAGAAACTTTTATGCCATTTGTATTCCATCTTTTTTTTTAATTTTAATTTCTGATTTTGCTTTTTTATTATCCTTATAATTGTGTACGTTTACTATAGGTATAGTAGCATACTATACTTTTTTATAGGAAGCCATAAACATGGAAGAAATAAAGTCAAATGTCAAACCCAGAAGAAAACACCCACTTGATAATGCTGATATAATTTCTTGGTTACTATTTTTGTAAGTAATTAAATTCTCATAATATATTTAATAATTGTTTGTCACTTGCCTAGCAAGAAACATAAAAACCAACAAAAAAATAAAAATAATAGTAATAATATAGAAAAATAAAGAAAGTGAAATCCAGCAAATTCAAAATAAACCTACTTTTCTATAAAATTTATATTATAGTAACCAACAAAAATTACAATAAATATTATGACAATAAAATAAACCAACAATACAGCTGGCCTTGCTTTGTTTCATTTAACTTTGATTTTTTTTATTTATATTCAAATTTTTCAAAATCATTATTTTAAGCTGGTTACTTCCGTTTTTCAAAGAAGGCTACAAAAAGGAACTAACAGAAGATGACATCTTTGAACACAGAAAAAGTCACGATTCGGGCCAATTGGGTGATAAATTAGAAGCAACTTGGAATAAGCTATCTGCCAATAATAAGAAGCCATCTTTGATCAAAGCTATAATCCAAACATTCTTTTTGGAAGCTCTGCTTTTAAACTGTCTTATTTTTACAGAAGAAATGATTAGGTAAGCTTCTGTTGAAAATTTATTAAAATTGATTTGGAATAATATTTCTACCATTTTGATTTTTTTTTTTTTTTTTTTTTTTTTTAGAATTTCTCAACCATTCTTTATCACAAAGCTAATTTTGGTGTATGAAAATAACAGAGCAAATGAAGACAAAAGCGAAATATATATCTACGCTGCTTTGATAGTCATAACTTCATACATTTCAAACAATATGGCTCACAATTTCAATCTAGCGATCATGCAGCTTGCTATAAAAATTCGAGTATCATGTTGTTCTTTGATCTACAGAAAAGCTTTAAGGTAATCCTTCTATTATAATCTTTAAAGACAGTTGTCAGCTAACATTTGTCGGTGTCGCCATGACGATCAAAGTGCGATCGTGATGTAACATAAAAAATCGCCGATAAAAATATTTTTAAGAGCAATTGATAGTGATAGAAATAAAATGAAAGTTTCCCAAGAAAATATTGCTGCAAAATTACAGAATAAAGAAGCAATATACATTTTTTTAAAACAAACAGAACTGGAGAGGAATAATCTTGCTGATAAGAAGCAGTTGCTTCAAATCCAGATAGATAAAATCAAGAAAACAAATGATGAATTAATCAAAAAATATACAGGAATAGAAGAAGTATTGTTAGCAATATAAATAATATCTACAACTAAGCCCACTGAATACTTTACTGATGAAGAAGATCTGCCAAAAGAGACTGAAAGGACTCGCGTGAAAAACAGGAAAAAAAAAAGAAAAATTGATACTTCATTGACACCTCCGCAACCACAGCCACTACAACAAAATAACAGCACTACAATAGAAAAACCTGTAAAAATCAATTCTCCACCACCTATCATAATGGATAACTTTCAAAACTGTATTAGACTCCATAGTATGGTGAGACAAATCCCAAACTCCCAAATTAGAATAAAGCACAATAGCTGCATTTGCAGATGATACTGCCATCCTAGCGATATGCAAAAGATCATGAAGAGGCTGCAAATAAACTACAAACATCAGTTAATCAAATAAATAGTTGGACCAAAAGATGGCGTATTAATCTAAACGAAATCAAATCTGTAATTATTAATTTTACTAACAAAAATGGTCAAAGAATTCCAATTAACATAAATAATGCTCAGGTCTCTTATGCTAACTCCGCAAAATATCTAGGTATTACATTAGATGCAAGACTTCGCTGGAATAAAAGACAAAAGTTAGACATAAAATTCAAGAAAATGTATTGGTTACTTGGTAGGCATTCCAGCCTATCTACAAATAACAAGTTCTTAAACCAATTTGGAACTATGCATTCAGCTCTGGGGTTGTGCCAGCTACAGTAATGATCTAATAATCCAGAGATTCCAGAACAAAGTATTGAGGAACTTTATCGATGCTCCTTGGTACATAAGAAACAGCGACCTTCATCGAGACCTTCAGATGGATAATGTTGACCAGACTATCATCAGATAAGCTAGGAGTCACGAACAACGGCTCGACCAACATGTGTACGTTGGGGCGATTCAGCTTCTTGACAAGACGAGTGAAACCTTTTGAGTAACCCAAGTGTTAATTGCACAATAATGGCAAACACAATGACAAATGATGAGTTATTTCTCAAGTTAAAAATACTACAAGAAGAACATACACAAAAAATAACAGAAGAAATAAAAAATAATAAAACATAATTAGAGAAGAAGATTCAAATTACCAGTAATAAAGTTGCAAGTCTAGAAACGCAAAATTTATCATCGGAAAGAAAAAGGAGAAAGAACAATATCATTTTGTTCGGGGTAGAAGTACATAAAAGTGAAATTTTGGATCAAACTATTCAGATAATAAAGGATTTGTTCGGTCTTAATTTGAATCCATGGGAAATAAATAACGCGTACATAGTGGGCAAAGAAGAAGAAAAAAGGGGCCTAGTAATAGAATTTGTCTCATTCTTTCAAAAAATCAATATTTACAGAAACATAGAAAAACCCAAAGGCAAAAATATCACAGTTATAAATGACTTATGCCCACAAGATAGAGAAGAACAGAAGGTACTGATTAAATATTTAAAAATAGCCAGAAGCAAAAAATTAGAAGCGAAGATTGTTGATTTTAAACTAATAATAGAGAATCGTGTATATACTACGAAAGAACTGTCCAACGTCCAGAACTTTGAAGATTTAGATCCTAGAAATTATTGTGGCATAAGCAACGAAGAAAGTCGTAGAAGATCCAAAAATTTAAATAATTCCTCAAATTCTAGATCGACAACAAACGCACAACTAGTGAAGGAAAGATCTATTTTCTCTCCCCCTGTATAATTACTTAAACAAAAAAGGTGAAACGAATGGAATTTGGTCTGCCGATTTGTTAGAGATAATAAATATAAATATATAGAAATATCGGTATGTTATTTTTATTTTTGGATATAGTGCTAGGTATAATGAAATAAGTTTATTTCCATTTTATTCGCATTTATATATATTATATTTACTTGTATTATTTTATAAAAATGGATCCTTATTTGCATAATTTTAAATTATTTGAAATAAACACAACTCGCATAAAAACGGTCAAAGATTTTTTTGAAGAAAATAGTAGAACGGAACAAAAATATTTTTCTATTTATAATTGTAACATAAGAAGCGTGAACAAAAATTTTGATGAAATGAATGTCGTACTAGAAGAGTTTCTTAAGAAAAATTATTTCTTTGATTTTATTGTATTTACAGAAACATGGGAAATTCATGATTTAAATATGTTTAAAATAAAAGGGTATCAGATTATATACAATGAAGGAAACTTCAATCAAAATGATGGGGTAATAGTCTATATAAAAGATAATTATACGATTTCGCATTGGGATGCATTAAAGGTAGGGGAAATAAAGTTTCTAAATGTTAATGTTAAAATGAATTACGATGAAATAAGTTTAAATGCAATATATAGACCACATGGTACATGTACAAAAAATTTTAATGAAACTTTAAATATTTTTTCAGAACAAAATAAATCTAGAAAGATACACTTTTTAGCGGGGGATATTAATCTTGACATAAAATCAAACAAACAAGACTGTTTAGATTATTTAGATATTTTGAGTGAATGGGGATTCGAATCCTTAAATAACGAATATACAAGAGTTTCAAATGGTTCTAAAAGTTGTATAGACCACATTTTTTTAAAAAATCATAAAAATCCCCAGTGTAAATCATTTGTATACCAAATTGATGTAACTGATCATTACCCAGTCATTGCATTAATGGAAATTAACATTCAGGCAAACGATATTTCGAAGAAACAGAACACATTTAAGTCGTTAGATTTTAATATTCTGTGCAATCTATTAGCACAACAAAGTTGGGATCAAATATATAATACCCGAGATTTAGATGTAGCGGTAAACATATTTTTAGGTAAAATTAACATTGCCGTTGATTTAGCTACAAAGGAAATACAAATTAAACATCATACAAAAAAAAGAAATCCATGGATATCAAATGAAATAATTGAGTCCGTTCAAATTAAGCAAAAACTGTATCGCGACTGTAAACTTGATCCATATAATCTAAATAAAGAAAGAACTTACAAACAATATAAAAATTATTTAAATAGAGCAATTGCATTAGCAAAAGAAAATTATTTTAAAAAACAAATTTCAAATAATACTGATAGTAAAACACTCTGGAAGGTTATAAATAATTTTACAAACAAAGATAGAATTAAAGCTAAAATGGGGGAAATAGAAGTTGAAGGAAAGAATATAAAAGATAAAAGGGAAATTGCAGATCACTTTAACAACTATTTTACCAATTTGGGCAAAACTTTGGCAAATAAAATAACAAAAACTCAAGGATATAAATTAAAAAATTATAAAAATGATATATCTATATTTCTTCAGCCAACAGATGAGGTAGAAGTTGAACACTTTATAAG
The DNA here is from genome assembly GCA_927349885.1 of Psylliodes chrysocephalus. Lineage (NCBI taxonomy): Eukaryota > Metazoa > Arthropoda > Insecta > Coleoptera > Chrysomelidae > Psylliodes > Psylliodes chrysocephalus. The sequence continues at coordinate 12,624,181 of OV651830.1, forward strand.
AGAGCTAAAAATAAATAAAGCACCTGGTTTAGATAAATTAACTCCACAAATTTTAAAAATGACTGTACATCAACTGAAAACTCCATTAGTTTATATTATAAACAAGATAATTGAAACTGGATACTTTCCAGAAAATTTAAAAAAGGGTCTAATAAAACCATTACTTAAAAAAGGAAACGCTAAGCTTATGTTTAATTACAGACCAATATCACTTCTTTCAAATGTTACTAAAATAATTGAAAAAATATTAAAGAAAAGAATTGTCTCTTTTTGTGATAAATATAATTTAATTTCTGAAAGTCAGTTCGGTTTTAAAGAAGGAATATCAACTGATGATGCTATAATACATTTAACAAAAAATATTTATAAAAGTCTAGATAATAATAATGTTGTGCTATGTCTATTTTTAGACCTCGCCAAGGCCTTCGATACGGTCGACCACAAAATTTTGATTGATCGCCTCGAGGATCTGGGATTTAGAGGAACAGCTTTAAATCTAATGAAATCGTACCTACACAACAGGATCCAATATGTTCAAATCGATGATATTGTCAGTAAGCCATGTATAGTAGAATATGGAATACCACAGGGTACTGTTTTAGGGCCTATCCTTTTTAATATTTATGTAAATGATCTTTTTAAACTGGCATCATTAGGAAAAATTTCATCATTTGCTGATGATACCGCAATTATTTATCAAGGTACCAGTTGGACAGAAGTAAAGCATATGGCTGAAAAAGATATAATAAATGTTAAAAGATGGTTCGATAATATGTCTTTAACAATTAATTTTGAAAAAACCAATTATATACCCTTTACTTCCAACCGTGTTAAAAACCCTGAATTTACAAACATAACATTACAGTCAGAAAATAATATCAAGATTTACGAAGTAAATCATATAAAATACTTAGGGGTGGAAATAGACAGACATCTTAAATGGGATGTGCATATAAAAGGCTTAGTAAAAAAGTTAAGATCTATTTTGTACAAATTTAAATGCATCAGAAAAATATTGGATAATACTCATTTAGAAATGGTGTATTATTCATTGGTGTACTCACATATCCAGTACGGAATTACAGCTTGGGGAGGCGCTTATAATAACCATATCAAACATCTTGAAATTATGCAAAAAAAATTTATTAAAATAATCTATAATCGAAACTATGATTATCCAACAACCTCTCTCTTTATAGAGAGTAAATTACTTGACATTAGACAAATTTATTTACAAAAAGTAGTTACTTACCAACACAAAAAAAGACGCGAACTATTAGATATTCAACACGAACACAACACCCGGCATAAATTAAGAATGAAAACAAAAACAATAAAAGTTTACAAATCAGCAACCCAAAAAAGAATGTTATATATAGCGCCTCACATATATCGCTTTGTGCATGAAAAAATTAAAGAAATAAAAAATTCCAAAAGCTTTGGTAAAAATATTAAGTTTTGGTTAAAAAACTATCCGCGAAAAAAGTTTAAATATTTATTTGAATGAAAATTAATCCTGTCATCAATATTTTTGTTCACACACTTTTTCTAATTACTTAAATAATTAATTTGATTTATTTGTATGTACATATTTAGGTAAGCTTTAAAAGATACATATATATTTTTAGTTTTTAGGAATATAATCTATTAAATTGTAATAATTAACTTTTCTTTTAAAAGAGAAGGAAAATATAGTTTTTCCCACGTACTAGTCGTAAGACTTCAGTGGAGATATTTATTTTCCATCTTCATTTGGAAAAGATATGTATAAAAAAAAAAATTGTATGTAAATTGTAGAATTTGGGAAATAAAATTATTATATTATTATTATACTAAACTAACGTGTAACAAGTTATCAGACCCTATGGAATACTAGAGAGTAGAAGTTTAGTTTTTAGGATTGCAAACCTAGTTAAGTTAGGTTATAACATAAGTACTCATTGATCAACTCTTGATCAGATTGTAATATTAATAAACTCCCCTTTTGGAGTGTCTTTTTCACAAAATAAAAATTTTTATAGACAGAAACAGTATCATCAAACATTTGCTATGCTGAAAATGATAATAATATTGCACTGCTCCACTTATATGAAGTTTTTTATACAACTTAAAACTTCAAACAGGAGCATTATGAAAACTTTTACTTTTAGGTTAAGTAAGTCCGCTTTAGCCGAAACTACAGTTGGTCAAATGGTTAATTTACTATCAAACGATGTCGGACGATTTGACCAGGCAATTTTTTTCTTCCATTATACATATTTAGCACCAATAGAAATGTTAATCGTGATGTATTTGCTGTACGTTAATGTCGATATTACTGCTTTAGCAGGAGCTATGCTTTTACTCTTGTCGATTCCTTTTCAGTGTAAGTAGTATAGTTTTAGTAATTAAAATAACTACTTGATGTTAATAATACATTTTTAGTTTGGTTAGGAAAAAAGACATCACAATTCAGGCTTAGCACTGCTACAAGAACTGACGAAAGAGTACGGTTGATGAACGAAATTATTTCTGGTATTCAAGTCATTAAGATGTACACATGGGAGTTTCCGTTTGCTAAATTGGTCGAATTTGTCAGAAGGTAAGTTTGTTAGTAGTATAGTGCTATTTGTAACAAAACTGCTTAAGATAAAACCGAGGAAATCGCATTATAATTTTTTTTGGATTGTAAGCCCCAATGGTTTGTTAAATATTTAAAGTAATACATTTTCCTGACTTGTAGAGTGACTTTTTGGATTTTGCGGTCATATAGTAGTACACGTTACGCTCTATGCTATAGTATCAATATCTCATTTTTGGAAAATAATGCCCTTCTGCACAGTCTAATTTTGGAATACCTTCGGTTTTAGAATCTCCAAAATATTAGTTTTTAATAAAATAATAGCTTGTGACACTCAACCCCCCACAGAAAGCATAATTACCATTGACTGGCACTACACTATAGATACTAATTTTCGAACATTCCAATTATTGTTTTTACTTTTTGTTTCCCTTATTCTTGTTGCTCTCTTTTTTATTATTTTTCATTATTTTCCTTATTCTACTTCTCTTTCACGTCTTTATATTCCATACTCCTTTAAGATTCTTTCATACTCAAATGAAGTAAATTGTAACATATTGTTAATTTTTTAGGACAGAAATAAAGTACATTCGCTACACGTCAGTAATAAGAGCAATACTCATCTCCTGTTCTTTGCTCCTAAACAGATGCGCCGTAGGTATCTGCATCCTCACTTACGTTCTAACCGGAAACCCTTTAACAGCAACATACGCCTATGCGGTCACTGCATACTACAGATTGCTGTATACGATCACAAACTATTTTCCCATCGCAGTATCCCAATCTGCGGAAATGTACATTTCCACTATGAGAATACAGAAATTTTTAACGTACGATGAAGTAAATACAGACCAAAAGTACATTTTCGAAAAATTAAAAACCGACAACAGAATGTTGAAAAGTAACTCAGAATTAAGATTAAAAGGACCTGATGCGAGAATCTTCATAAAAGAAGCTAATGCTAAATGGTTAAAATCTTCACCTGAGAATAATTTAGAGAATATTAACATGGACTTGACAGCTGGCAGCGTTACAGCTGTTATAGGACCAGTTGGTAGTGGGAAAACAACATTATTGCATATTATAATGAAGGAATTAGAACTGGAAAGTGGTGTTGTTACCGTACAAGGTGTAGTTTCATATGCTTCGCAAGAACCTTGGTTATTCGGAGGTAGTATACGACAAAATATCCTATTTGGACAGAAGTTCGATCAAAAGAAATACAACGAAGTTGTTAAAGTTTGTGCGCTAAAAAAAGATTTTACTCTTCTGCCTCACGGTGACAGAACTCTAGCTGGAGAACGGGGTGTAACCCTAAGTGGAGGACAACGAGCTAGAATTAACCTAGCGAGAGCTGTGTACAAAGAAGCTGATATATACCTACTGGACGATCCTTTATCAGCTGTTGATACCCACGTTGGGAAACAACTCTTCGACGACTGCATATCTGGATACCTAGGAAACAAATGTGTTGTGCTGGTAACTCACCAACTTCAATACCTAAAAAAATTAGACAGCATATATTTAATGAACGCAGGAAAAGTAGAAGCATCTGGATCTTACTCGTTTATCAAATCCTCGACTAGTCCTTACAGTAAACTCTTGGCGAACATCGCAGACGAAGAGGAAGAAGTAAGAAGACGATCAAGACTGATTTCTATGAACGAAGAAATGCAGCAACAGGAGGAGCACGAGATGCAAGAACTACAGAAAGAGGAAAGGGGTACTGGCAAAATCGCTGGAAGGGTTTATCTGAAGTTTGCAAGAGCTGGAGGATCTAACTTAGAGGTTGCATGTTTGGTTCTTGGGTTTCTTCTGAGCCAGATTCTAGATAGTTCGTCGGAATATTTTGTAACATTTTGGTAAGTATAACTGTAGTTATGGATAGAGAAGTGCTTTGAACAAATGGTAACCAGTGTATGGAAAACAACTATTTGGTAATTTTAGGGTAAATATTCAGCAATGGCATTTACATACTCTTAATTTATTAAAAGAAGTTGCTGCAAATAACGCAACTTTGGAAATAAATTCAACAATCACGAACACGTCATCTCTATTCACCAATACATCTCTTCCTCAAGCATTACCAAGAAGTCCTTTTGAAGATTGGTGGTTGACGCCTATATTTACTACAAACACAGCTTTGTACTATGCGATACTTATTCTAATTATAGTAGGTGTAGTGCTCAGTACGTCTTTGGCATTCTATAGATGGTGTCTCAATGCTTCTACAACGCTACACAATAGGATGTTCGTTAACATTGTGTACAGTCCTATGATTTTCTTTAATAATAATCCATCTGGAAGAATTTTGAATAGATTTTCTAAAGATGTTGGTACGCTGGATGAAGTTCTACCTATGACGTTAATAGATACAATACAGGTCAGTAGGTAGCGTATAGTGAATTAAATATCTGCAGCAGGGTCCGCTCCAAGGCCGAACAAACCGGATATTATCTACTACTACTCATATTTCTTACCTGTCTATTGATGTAATAGTGTTTATTATTTAAATTTTTTTTTTTGAATTCATATCGAAATTATTGTCCTAGATTGCTTTAATGGTTGCTGCTTCAACTATAGTGATTGGAAGTTTGACTCTATGGATACTGATACCAACTGTTTTGATGTCTATAGCATTTTATTTCATCAGAATAGTTTATGTGGCTACTAGTAGGGATGTTAAGAGAATTGAATCAGTTAGTAAGTACTCTAGTGATTAATTTTCTTTTACCATTGATCCGAACAATCTTTTTCTAGCCAGAAGTCCCGTCTTCACACATCTATCTGCTTCACTACAAGGTCTGACTACGATCAGAGCATTTAAAGCCCAAAAAATTCTTAAGAAGGAGTTTGATCATTACCAAAACTTAAACAGTTCTGCCTACTTTCTATACGTAGCTGCTAGCAGAACGTTTGGTTTTTGGTTAGATTTCTTTTGCATTTCTTATATAGCACTGGTTATTGCTGCATTGATATTTGTTAAAAGTGGTAAGTTTTATTTATACATACACATTTTTGTCTATTTTTTATTGACTTTTTTTTATTAGAACAATTTGGTGGAAATATGGGTTTGGCTCTAACTCAAGCCATGGCTTTGACTGGAATTCTCCAGTGGGGTATGAGACAGTGGAGCGAATTTGAAAATCAAATGACATCAGTGGAAAGGGTGCAGGAATATGCAGATTTAGTTCAGGAAAAGGATCAACCTTCCCAAGTTCCTGAAGACGCATGGCCCGAAAAAGGACGAATAGAATTCAGAGATGTATCCTTGAGATATTCGCCTGAAGATGATTACGTGTTAAAAAATCTCAAATTCGTTATAAATCCGAGCGAAAAAATTGGAATAGTTGGTAGAACTGGAGCTGGAAAATCATCATTAATTCAAGCTTTGTTTAGATTGGCTGATATCGATGGAAGTATTGTAATAGATGGATTTGATACTAAGACTATTGCTTTGAAATTCCTGAGATCGAAAATTTCTATTATACCCCAAGAACCTGTTTTATTTTCTGGAACACTAAGGAAGAATTTAGATCCGTTTGACGAATATAACGATGAGGTATGTATATGTAGATCTATAACCATTTTTAGAATTCTAATTATCATTTTTCTTTAGACGCTTTGGAGTGCTTTGGAAGAAGTAGAACTAAAACATGTATTAGATGAATTACCAGCAGGGCTGGACAGCAAAATGGCCGAAGGAGGTTCCAATTTCAGTGTAGGCCAAAGACAGCTTCTCTGTCTAGCTAGAGCTATAATACGTAACAACAAAATACTAGTCCTAGATGAAGCCACAGCTAATGTAGATCCACAGACTGATAACTTAATTCAAACCACTATACGAAATAGATTTGCGAATTGTACAGTATTAACCATAGCTCATAGATTGCACACAATTATGGATTCAGATAAGGTCTTGGTTATGGATGCTGGAAAGAATGTAGAGTTTGATCATCCTCACACGCTTTTACAAAATCAAAAAGGGGTGTTTTCCTCTTTGGTAAGGCAAACTGGAAAAGCGACTGCTAAACATTTGAGATCTATAGCAGAAGAAAATCAAAGAATTAACAATTCGAATAATTCTAATTAATGAAATAGATTTATATAGAGAAATTTAAAATGCTTTTGTTCTAGAAACCATAAAATTATTATAAAAAAAAAACCTACCTACCTCAAAGGTGATTAAACATTATTTTTACTTAAAATAATTTTTTTATACAAAAATTTAAATATATCTAGAATTTAAATATATATTTATTAAAAATTATTAAATACAAATATATTGAAGTTTATAATTTATTTTTTACAGTTTTTGTTTAAAAAATATCCTAATTATACTCAAACAATTTTTAAATACTTAAAATCAGCGATAAACTAAGAAGGTCTACTAGGAAGGCCAATAAACTAGTTAGGTACTTGTTTAATTAAATAAATCAGTGTCGTAGCGTGAGACAGGTATATTGTCCATTTCCAAAAACTTCTAAAACACACTCAACTATTTTTTTCAGTTAACGAATAAAACCTCTCAGCATTAATATGGATGCAGTAGCGGGTCCAAGTAATTCACAACGAAAACGAAAAATTTTAGCATCGGTCAACATAGAAATATGATTGCTTTTATTTGGGCCAAACATATTCAAAAATCCCCAAGCAATTAATTAAAGACAACGCTAATCTAATTATTATGTCTAAGTAAGACGACTTAAATCTCCAGCACATTTATTTACAACATGTAGCTTCAGATGTTTCTTTTAAGAAATTTCAGGAAATATGTGCTGAATGTTGGGGTGAAAAACATGGTTTTCTAGTAATCGATAAAGATAAAAATCCAAAAAAGGATTCGATAGCTTCATATACCCTTAAACAACAAAATATTTATTATTTTTCAAGTACTACCCCAGGTGGCAGGTGGTCCCGATAAATAGAATGTATACCAATAAAAGTTTTTAATTTAAAATGGGAACTGGCAGCCGTCTCTTATGCAGTTAGACAGAAATGTCATGCCATAAAAGTGGGCGTGCCGAAAGTATGCAGGTTCTAGAAAAAACAGATGGTCTATAGCGTATATGAAGGTTTAATAAATGCAAGCTTTGGAACGCTGTTTAATTTTAACGAGAGTATCCGTGGCAACAATTGAACGCATTATACGTGAAAAAAAAAGGAGACTGGGACTGTGTAAGCTCCAAAAGTAAATTGTCGTGGTCGTTATTGCGTTATTGCGCTAGCGCACAAGGTGTACTCAACTTCATAATATTTTTAAAAATGTGGTTTTTCATGTTTTTCTTAATGTGAAAACAACAATTAGGTTAGAATTTTTTGCAGTTAATTTTTCATTTTATTTAATTTATTATGACGAAAAGATTATCTAAAACAACTGTGAAATAGTATGAGGAGCTACTTAATTTTGTTAGAAAACACAAAATTATTCTCACGGGGAAAACAAATATATTAGATAAAAAAAATTCAAACCTTTGCCATTTACAAATCGTATAAATTAAAATATACTAAGAATTTGGTTAATTAGCAATATAGGTATTGGATAATTAAATAAACAAATAAAGTATTTATTTACCAATATTTTATCAAAAATGAATCTATATTAATAGTTAAAAAAGGATGAAAATCAGTCAAATATAAGAGCTTTATTTGTACATTTTTTCCACATTAAAAACAATAAATGCGACCAAATAAGGTAACACAAAAAAAACATTTATATATTAACAAAAAAATACAATATCCAACCAAACTGCTTACTATATACATCTGTAATCAATCAAATCCCAAGACATCCCCACCTTTCCTAAAATCAGCATTTCCATAAACATAATTCTTATCAACATGCAAACCACACACGTTAGACTTTACCCCCTTCTTCATGATATGTCCAATAGCCTTCAATCCATTAACAACTTGTTCCAAAATACCATATTCGTAATTCACCTCCATTGGAACTAACTGGTGATGGATTCTAGGCGCATCTATAGCCGATTTTATAGTATCTCCAAACCAAAGCATTCTGATTAAGGTCAATGCAACTGAGCTTGTGATTTGGCTTCCTCCAGCCCCACCAACAACGAGTTTAACATTATTATCACTATCTACGATGATGGTGGGGCACATTGATGACAAAGGACGTTTTCCAGGACGCATTTGGTTACTGGGTGAGCCAGGTAGACCGAAATAGTTTATCTTCCAAGGGTAGGAGAAATCGTCCATTTGGCTGTTCAAAACTATACCTGTTCGCTTGGAGGTCATTCCTGCTCCGAAGAATATATTTAACGAGCTAGTTACGGATACTGCATCACCATCTGGAGCAACCAGATTCAAATGCGACGTTCCGTGGTCCGTAAGGTTTTCAAAAAATTCCCCTCCGTAGTATTCTGGATCCGTTCTAGTCTCGCCGTCTTTGATTTTCCTTCTAATATTTTCCGCAAACGTTTTTGAAGCGATTTCTTCGAGTAAACCCTTGATGTTGGCGAACTTTGGGTCGCCCATTTCTGTTCTTTTCGCGTAAGCGTATTTGAATACCTCGATTATTCGATGAAAAGTAGTGACAGTGTTACTGGTATCATCTATGCTATCTCTGGTAAAGTTGTAACCTTCGAGGGTGTTCAAAATGAAGGCAAGAATTGCACCTGAAGCAGGAGGTGGGACTGAGTATAGAGTATCGCCGTTTCTTAGAGTTAGCTCGTAAGGTTCTTCCCATTCTATTCTAAAATAAAGCAAAGGGTGAGAATATTTATTTCTTTAGGTAATAATACTTACTCGTAATCCCTCAAATCTTGCTCAGTAATGATTCCACCCGCTTCTTTAATATCCTCCAGCACCAATCTTGATATATCTCCTATATAAAAATCATTGGGTCCATTATCAGCTAAAATTCTAAGGGTTTCACACAATCTAGTTGGAATAATTCTCGATCCAGGAGGTTTAAAATTTCCTTCGCTATCCTGAAACCATTCTTGGAAATTTATGTCTGTCGATAGATGTTGTCTACGTAATTTTAATGACTTGTATTGATGATTCGTCATACTATATCCGTTTTCACACAAATCTATGGTTGGTTTAACGAGAACTTTCCACGGAAGCCTACCGAATTTTTGATGCGCAGCGTAGTATCCTACGAAGATAAATACTTTATTAAAAAGAAAACACTAACGATCATCTCCCAGCCTGTAGGTGTTAACATGAGGACTGTCGTACTCAAACCATCGGATCAGTTTATACGTGCCACATTTCTTTGGGTTCATACTACATAAATAACACTACATACCTTTTAATTCTCCAGGAACGGCTACTGATAACGGTCCAACTGAAGTGGCATCTGGTTGATTTTGGTACAATGTATTCCTCGCTCTAAGCGGTGCTGTTTCCCTAGCGTTAATAACATAAATTTTGCTTTCATCTTTCTTATAAATAATCATAAAAAATCCTCCTCCGAGACTCATGCTTTGCATATTCACCATTCCGTTGCAAAGCATCACTGCTATCATGGCGTCTACAGCTGAACCATTCATCAATAAAATTCTTTTTCCGATGTCCACGCATTGGGCACCATCCAAACATACTGCGCTTTTAGTAAAGCGGCCCAATTTGGAAGGGGATGGCGGTAGTGGTTCAGTAGGGTTTGGAGGTTCTAATACTTCCTCTTGGGCATGATTGATTCTATGTTTGCCTGCAACTGCAGCGTGTAATAATATATAGAATGAAAACAGGAAAGTTATCTTGAACGATGTATGTCGATTTTTAATATAGTTGCAAGTTTTACAAATATAATTCACAGCTGTGTTTTTAGTGTTTTTTGCAGAATAAGACATTGATAAATGCCATAATTATTATAAATTTATGAATAAATAAATCTGTCAAATATCTAAAGTTAACAGAGTTAACCGAGTTTTTGACATAAAAAACATAAAACTGTTTTCTATGGAGAACATTTTATGTTTTTTGCTGGGTAAAATACAAATCAAAAATTGGCGCTGTCAAACTTGGCAGGGCTGCTTAAATAAGCCAATTACAGGAGAGAGATTTCCCCCCTGAGGGGGAGTAGATGTTGATCACAAAATTTAGCACGGTGAAGGGAGAAGACTCTCTTTAGTAGTAATTGCTCGAAGGAGTCAACCGAGTTTTTGATATAAGAAACATGAAATTGTTTTCTAGGGAGAACATTTTTAGTATTTTTTCTGTCATTTTCACAATTACATAATAACTGTCATGCTACGTAGGGTTATATCAATGAAGTTGAATACTATGGAGATGACATGCAAAAAAAAACGACACCCCTTCCCCCTCTCTTAGTGGTCATGTCATAGTTGTCAAAGAGCTGTCAGAACTTTGTTCAAATTTAAATATTTCGACGTTATTTCTATCTTAATAAGTGTTTTTTTTTTATTAATTTGTATAAAAATCATGACAAAGTGTGCCAAAATTAATTGTAAAAATATCTAATTTAAGTTTTCATAAGTAAGTATAAGGAGTGTACTTAGAATTTTTTTTAGAATGCCTAACTTTTTTTTATTATAGGTTTCCAAAAGACCCACAATATCTCAAAATTTGGTCTAAATTTGTGGGAAAAGACCAATTTGAGCCTAAAACGAATAGCATGTTGTGCTCTATTCACTTCAAGGAAGAATTTTTGATAAGAGTGAGTTTAGGGTCAGATTGAATAAGAATGCTGTTCCGACAATAAATGAATGTTTAGTTAGTATACACTTTATTTACAATAAAACTTAAATAACTAACTTAATGAAGAACATTGGCTTGACTAACTTTATAATAAAGACAAACAACTATATTAAAACTTAGATAACTATAATAAAACTTAAAAACCATCTTATAATTAAACTTAAGAACCAACTTATAATTACACTTAAATGACTAACTTTTTAAGTAACACATAATTTAGAATAACATTTCAAGTATTTAAAAGCAGTTTTTATTAGATCCTAATTTCCTATTATTATAGCGTTTTGATAATGAATATACTGTATAATAATAAATACTGGTGATGAATTTTTATTATTTAATTAGATTTGTGGCCATCACTCACTGCTATGTACCTCCATATCCTCATGATATAAAATAATGTGCCCGCTCATGTACCACATTACAATTATTATTAATATTAAATGAACAAACATTAAATTGATGTTCCTTAATTTAAAAACCTGCCGACTTTGTTCACAATACACAATAAATATAATTTAAAACATATTACGAAGTTAACGATATTTAAAAATTAATAGTTTTGGAACTTAAACTAGTAATTTTTGTATCATGGATCTATATTTAAGGCTTTATAACATACCATACACCTCCTCCTCCAAAAATCAGGATCCTATCAAATATTCTTATTAAACCAGCAAATCAAACCAGTCAGATCGAATTACCTGTACCCTCTACTTCTTCTCTAAATATTCCATATGAAGAACCGCTGACGCCAAAGAAACAAAAAATATTACATACACTCTCCTCTGTCCGGGCAACAAGTGCCAAAAGAAAGCAAAAATTAAAATTGCTAAGACGACAACTTTCTCGAAAAGTGAATAAAATTGCCAACTTAAAAAATATATTAAACGATTTAAGTAAAAAACGTTTGATACAGGAAGATGAGTTAGATATAATGTCAAAACTTGGGGGCCCCATCGAGATATGTAGCAGGCAATTAAAAAAAAGTCTAACCTACCATTGCCTAAGAAGTATTCAGAAGAGCTCAAAGTGTTTTCCTTAACTCTCCACTATTACTCACCTGCTGCTTATAATTATGTAAGAAGAACATTTGACACTTGCTTACCACATGTCCGTACAATCAGTCGATGGTTTCAAAGTATAATAGGTGAGCCTGGATTCACAAGTGAGACTTTCAATGCCCTATAGATTAAATCAAATTCTTCCAATGAAAAAATAATTTGTGCACTTATTATGGATGAAATGGCCATTCGTCAACATGAGGAGTTTCTTGGAAGCGAACGTAGAAGTTATGGTTGTGTAGATGTAGGAACGGGTGCAAATGAAACTACGCTTGCAAACAATGCTCTTGTTTTCGTATTAAATTGTGTAAATGGAAGCTGGAAAATTCCAGTAGGATATTTTTTAATTTCAAGTATGACAGGTAAACAGAAAAGGGGGCTGGTATTAGAATGCTTAAAGAAATGTTATGAAGTAGGTGTTAGTGTTGTAAGTTTAACATTTGATGGTGCTTCTAATAATCTAACAATGGCCAAACTCTTGGGCTGTAATTTACATCATACAACTTTAAAAACTAGTTTCAAGCATCCATCAAATAATGAAGAAATTGTTATATTTTTAGATCCGCCACATATGCTAAAGTTAATTAGAAATACTTTAGCAGAAAAGTATTCATTTGTAAATGAAGAAAATAGAATTGTTGAGTGGAAGTATTTCAAACAACTTCACGAATTACAGGAAAATTAATCTTTCCACTTAGCAAATAAGCTAAACTCGCAACATATAGCTTTTAAAAAACAAAAAATGAAAAATTTAATTGTAGAAAATAAGTTTCTAAAATTTTTGCCTTTGTACAAAATTTCACAAAACAATTTAGAATTATTTTTTTGTTCAATACGGTTTCATGGAGGTTTTAACAATAATCCTACAGTCCTACGATTTTGAGAAAGTGAATGTTATTGAAAATGATCATGATTATTTACCAGATCCAGTCTCCTCCTTTTCTAAATATATAATCACATACATTTCTGGATATGTTGTTTATTATTTAAAAAAGAAAATCATTTGGGAACAATGTCTAGATGCTTTAATAAGTAAAACTAGAGATTTGTTTCTATTTTCATTCATTGATATAAAGAATAAAAATGGTTTGCAATATCCATCGGAAGATGTAATAAACATTTGTTTAAAATGTGAAAAAATATTAAAAATTATAAATGACTCTAAGAAAAAAAGTATCAGTTGATATCATTAGCCCATTAGTTTTAAAAGAATAAATTCTAATGTCTTTTCGAATATTATGCAGCACAGTTTGGACCAGTTTGTGTTGGATAATCATAGAATATTATTAATCAAGTGCATAGTTGATAAATATGTTAGTATCCGACTAACATATTTCACTTAAACTAGAGTTAATAAAGCTGCTAGCATAAGACATCAAAACAACAAAATAGTGTTGTTTAAAGGTCAATAAATATTTTTTTAAATAAAAATTTTTTTGTAGTGTCTTATTAATAATGGGACACAGAAAAACTGAAGAGTTACTTATAATTTTACCAAATTTGGCAAAAGTTTTTGATGTATATTATATATTATATATTTTTTGATGTTTTTTAGGTAAATCATATAGGTACTTTTGTTGGGAACTTATAAGAAACTTCAAAATTAAAATGAAGAATATTCGCATTCTAGGCATAGTCTTATTTTTAATCAGACTCTTCAGTTGTTCTGTATCCCTTTCTCAATGAGACACCTTGTATATAAACTTCCCACTTGAACAATTTTATATTTTTCAAGTATGTACAATACAGGTGTATCAGAAATTAAAGCAAAAAGACAACTTATAACAAAGGTTTAAATTTAGTAATGTCAAGTCATCATTGCACCCTAAAAAGGTACCAATGAAGAAATTGTTCCTCCAATGCAACCAAACAGTTATTTTTAGAATAAGATTTTGTGTCAAATGTTATTCACAGCCACAGGGTTTCTTTTTAAATGGCATGACATTCAAAATTTTGGTCAAAACAATTTTCATCATGCACTTTTCTTGGAAATTCACAATGCTTTATTAGGATTAAAAACACCAGTTTCTAGAAACTTTTTCACTATAACACTAACATTACTGATCAGAAAAAGTGGTTAAAGTTTTCTTTTTGTAATCACAAATCGCAACTGAATGCCTATTTTTAAAATAAATTACCTCTTGTTGTTTATTATACATAGGTACCAATTATAGAAATCTTTAGTAAGTACTTGCTTGCAATTTTAGTAATATATGTACCTACCCTATATAATTAATTATTTCAAACATAAATAAAACCAACAACTATCTTTTTAGTCTTTTTAGTTCCGATTGGTTTTGACAGAGTAGTTTTGATCATGGTTTTCTTACTTTTAACCATAAAGTCATACCTAGCTGAATTTTTGGTCTTTTTAAACTTTTCATATTTTTAATGTATGTCATCTGCAGAAGAAAGACCTACATGTTTTACATTCAAAAGTAATTAATTGTCCTTTCTACAAACTCGGCTGTATTTTTACTGAAATATATTTATTCACAATTCACGTAGTGGTTTGGTTTTTGGTTTGGTAATTTGATGTCATAATTCTCCTCATTTTCAGATTTTGACATTGGCAGCTTTGATCAAGACAAGAGAGTCCTTGAACGAAAAATCGTAGTTCGGGTTTTAGTTTTAAAGCACAAAGATATTAACAATTCTGATGCACAGTGATATTCGAACGTTGATTTTCGATCACACAGGACATATATCGGACGGTTTCGGCGAAGACAGAACAATATAATAATATTAATCTTTTTTATGGTCTTGGCATTGGCTTGGTCGGAAAACGGTTAATAAATAATAGTAAATAGTGTAGAAGTCATAATTGCGCAATGTCATCAAATTAATTTCGAATCGATCATGTTGAAACAAATCTTAGGTAAGTAAGTCATTTAAAAGTTGTAATTCTGCATACAGACTTTAATTATATTTGAATACGACCCTGCTTAGTCAACCATTTAAGCCACGTCCAGTGGGGTCATTTTTAATAAAACGTATCATATGCAAAACAATTGCCTCATGGCATCTCCATTGGTATTATACCTCCATGGGTTATATGTGGTAGGATAGAACGATCGAAATAGAAACTAGTATTTTTTTCTCATCACATTCGATATTATATTTTATTTTATCCACTATGACTATGACATTCAATAGTAGTGTTATATTGTTGTTGGTTTTCATTTCTTATTGGCTCAGTTTCCAGTCTTGGTTTCTGTGACTAAAATGTTGATATTTTGATATTCTCGTGTTTTATTTATGCTCAATACCTATGTCAATGGGTTACCTGTTAAAGTATGTTTTTCTGCAATGTTCTGTAAAAGTTTATTTACATTAATTAAAATAAAAATCTAAAATAAATACCGATTTATTTATTAAATAATCACTATTTACAAAATTAAAACATTTATACCTTTATATAATTATTACTGACTCATTCATTTTAGAAAAAAATATTTCGAATATATTCATGTTTAGCAGAACATATTTTTTTATTAATATTCAAAGTTATCCAACCAAGTATTATGGTAAAGTACAATTATTTCCGAGTTTAAAAATTTCGGCGAGATCAAAGATGTGTCTAATCTTATCGAGACACCAGGAATAATATCTTTGAAATGAAATTTATCGTATTGTGATAATGTGTTTTGTATATTAAAATATTTATCCATCAAGTTCTGCATGTTTGATCATGCTGTAGAAAATACCGCCTTCCTTTGCTTTTAATGCTTCTGGTGTGTCAAATTCCATAATTTCACCATTATCCACGACCATCACCTACAAAATATTATATCTTAATTAAAAAAATAAAGGACAAGATATTCCTATGTGTGTATAGCATAATTTAAATCGACCCCGTTTCAAATTATAAAAGAAGGAAACAGAGAACTTAACATCATCATACATTAAGAGCAACATTATTCAGTGTATGTATATCTTTAAGAAAAAAATCAAACCTACAAAGAGATTAGCAATAAAATTATTAAAGGAGAATGACCATTAATATGATTCACTATAATCTATTCCACCAAATTTTTATCTGACATTGTTGACAACGTATTCGAGTGGAAGTAACATGGAGACTACACAAGGAGCACGCACTCCATGTATAACAAGCGTACTGTGTTAAACAGAGTATTTTAAGAGGGCGCTAGTGTTCCATAAGTACCAAAATGGCATAAGAGAATGAAATAAAATAAATAATTCTAATTATTTATTAATTAATTAATTATAACTCTAATTATATTTGTTTAATTTAAAAACATTTGACACGTGTTTACGTTAATTAAATAATCGGTTACTTTATTTTCACGCTAACTTCACATTTGTTTATTCCTCTATATTCACACCGGTACAAAAGAAAAATTAGCGACGCTAGTGGTGAAAAAAGAAAGCTTTATTTATACGATAAAGCGCGGACATACTCTGGCAAATGCCACACTTGAGTGCGTGCTCCTTGTGTAGTCTCCATGGGAAGTAAGCAAAGCGAATTTATCGTTAATTTTCGGTTGCCGGTTGCTGCCGAACAGTACACAAATGAAGAAAGCTTGATTAATTTTTTTAACCGTAATAATTGAACAAAAATTTTACTATTCCATCTTTCTAGCCAATAGATACCTATAACCCTCGTATATAAATCTGTTGTACTAAGATTAGTTTAGAAATCTGATGCAATATGAAAGAAACAATATTTTTTTACCCTGTCGCAATCCAGAACTGTGTTAAGCCTATGAGCAATAGTCAGTACTGTACAATCCGAAAAATTTTCTCGTATTGTCCTTTGTAAAAGCCGGCAGGTTTCTGGGTCCATATTTGCTGTTGCTTCATCTAATACGATTATCTTATTTTTGCTGACCATTGCTCTGGCTAAAGAAATGAGTTGGCGCTGACCAGAACTAAAACAAATAAAGATTTAAGTACATCAGTTCTATATCCATACACAAAAGTAAATTTTACCTATAATTGCTTCCGTTATCAGTAATTTGTTCGTCTAAATTCATAAAGAGCGTTTTCAAATTTACTTTGGTTATTGCAGTCCATAATTCTGAATCTGCATGATTACCTTTTGGATCTAAATTCGACCTTATGCTACCTAAAATATATAAGTAGTAATTGCAAATCAGTAGGTAGATCCTAATTTAGTCATTAAAATCACCTGAAAATAAAATGGGATCCTGAGGAATTATAGCCATTTTGGTCCTCAAACACTCCAAAGAAAGAACCTTAGAATCAATCTCATCTATCAATATCGATCCTTCAATATCGTATAATCGGAATAGCGTAGAGATGATTGAAGATTTTCCAGCTCCCGTTCTTCCTACGATTCCTACTTTTTCTTTAGAATTAATAACGAAACTAATATTTTTTAAAACTTTTTGATGTGAAGTTTCGTATATTAAAGAAACGTTTCTGTATTCTATTTTTCCCTCGAATGGCCAATTATCGTAAAATGAACCTAAAACCGAATATATTTTATAAATAATAATAAATACCATAGTCTAAGAGTCTAGACTATTATGTGTGTACACATTCACAACTAAGTTACCTTGAGTTTTTATTTCTTTCTCTATATCAGTATATTCCAACACTCTCTCTATTCCTGTCATATTGTTTTCCAATTCCGAATAATATCTAATAACCCATTGCACCAATCCCGTAAGGCCCATTGCTTGGGATATGGCCAAACCCACATCACCAGCTTGTGAACCTGTAATAACAGTACAATCACAATCTAGCTAAAAAGGCTTTATGTAATAATATTTACCTTTAAAAATTATAAATTTCGCTATGACAGCCGCCGAAAACATTGTAGAAATCATATCCAAACTGAAAGCAAAGAACCTTCCTGTGCAAGTCACCATATAAGAAGCTGACGTAAAATGATCTTGGTGTCTATCAAATTCTGATATTAGCAGGTCCTGCTTGTCGTAAGCACGAATGGCCGATAGTCCTGATAGGGTTGCATTAAGATAGCCTATCATAGGACTTCTGGCTGAAATTAACGAAAAATAAACCGTTTATTTTAGATTTAGATATTTGAAATTGATAATCTTGAAGGAGTCATTGACATCGGATGTGCTCTATGGTTGTGTACTTACTTGAAGCCTCTAATCTTTTGACTGCTCTACCAGTTGGTATGTAAAATCTTTGAACCATTATTAGTTTGATCATTAAAAATATGGTTGGTACTATGAATATAGTGTTTACAGAGACTACCAAATAAATAATTCCTGCCATCGCTAAGGTATTCTGTAATACAAAAATTAAATTTTACTGTTAGCACAGGATAAAGAACGATACAGAAAAGAAACATAGGGCTAAAACAGGAACCTAGCAACCGAAGCCACACCTTCTTTATGGTGGAGCATTGTCAAAAGTGAATCGTAGATTTGTTACTTGTTTGAAGTGCCACAGTGCACACTTTTGTAACAAATGAACGAAGCTGTCACTACTGTCGCTGTCAATATTTTTTTGCCTGTCGTCTTTATTTGTCGTTTTTGATTTTTGGTTGGTTTTAGCGAATATTCTAATAAATTTTACGTTTTGTTAATGGTTTATTTTTAGTTTTTGTTGCTGTTTTTAATTGTAGAATGTTCATTTAAGACTTTATTTTACGTATTAAGATTAGGTTTATAAACAATGCCGCGTCAAAGAGGAGAAGGCTATACTTGTATTTATCGTGGATGTACCTCAAGAACAGGTGACAATTAAGGATCGTTCACTCTTGTGAAAGATCCAGTAAGGTATGTATGAAACATTGAGTGTGAAATAGGAATTGACCTTGCCATAACATTATAGTACAATGATTGTATGTATTTTTCAGACTTGAATTGTGGCTTAAGGCAGCAAATAGAGAGTACTTATTGGGAAAGAGTGTTGAATACTTAAGTAAACATTACAACATTTGTGAATAATAAGTATCCTTATTACCTATGTAATAAAAAAGAATCTTAAAATAATTCCATTCAAAAATTCTATTTTAATAAAATACATGCATAGATTGTAAACTCATCAATTGTATAAATACACGTTTTTTCTTTTTTCTTTTTTTATTAATAAAATTGCTAAAATACGCTTTAGCTAATGATTTTTTAACAATTATCCCAATTGATTTATACTCATGGATCATAAATGACTAGTGAGATTTGTGGCACAATATTAATAGTTCATTATGACAGGGTAAAATAAATTATTGTTTAAAACTTTATAATTTTCATTTTTGAAACCTCTGTCGGAATTGCTACAAATTGAAAAATATTTTACTTAAATCAAAAATAGTTTAAAATTCATTCATGCAAATTTTCATAAAATATGAGTATCTCTGTGATGAAACTCAAGGTCAAATAGTTCTGTCCCTTCAACTTCAAAGTTCCGACCATTACTTTCTTTTGTGTATTGTTCTTTCTTCTGTGCTGTTAGTTAATATGTATTTTTGGTTTGTATGTATCTATAGTAATGTAATTTTTATTGTTTCATTATTATAAATTGTTATTATATCTGTAAATATGTATAAAGGCACCATCGAGGTGCCAAATCAGAACACATCCAAGCACACAGTTTTGAACTGTGAGTATATTACTTACCCTGAATGTTTCATATGTAATTATTGGAATTGTTTCGTCCATCGTCGTCATATCCTTTGAAAACCTATTAATAATGTTCCCCAATAAATGTTTGTCGAAAAAACTCATGAAAGCGCTCAACACAGAACTCATCATTTTTTTGTGAAGTGTTTTCGATGCTCTCAGAGCGAAATAATAATTCAAATAAATTTTAAGAATGATCAGAAATAGAGCTCCAACAACCATACCCGAATAAATACCTAAGTAATTTTGCCGCTTATTGACGGCTATGTCGTACTCTGTTGTGTTCGTTTGATTAGTCTTGATTAATTCTGTCACTATTGGTTCGTTATTCACCCTTTAAACAAAAGAAATAATGTGAAAAAAGTAGAAACGTTGTAACTAATTAAAACTTACCACCAACTTAATGCTTTTTCCGCGAATGATGAAGCCCCTTGCGTTAATATAAAAAGAATAGTCAAAATGACTAACATAGAAATTCCTCCTGCATGCTTGTAATATCTTAAATATACTCCAATCTTAACTTTTCCTGCTTCTTTCTCCTCGTAATATAAACTCTTCTCCTCGATTTTTTGTTGGTTTTGGATCAACAATTGTGTTTTTTCGTCAACTATGTCTGGTATATCATTCTCGTTTATATCGTTATCTTCGTTGAAGTAATTCATGTCAGTGTCATCGATGTAGTAGGTTATCCTTTTGTCTATAGCTTCCTTCTGCTTTTCTAACGACTGCGTTCTTCCACTTTCGACATAAAGGATGTTGTTTCCATAAACCTGCTTGACGTGGTTGATGTTGTTTGTTACCATTATAACTATTTTATCTAAAAAGTAATTATTATATTGTAAAACACGTGGAGTATTTTAAAACGTTTATTTACAGGAAATACAAATTTATTAAAACAACTATTTTTTTATCTCACTGACAATTCTTTTTCTACTTTTCTAGTGGCAACTCAATATCTACTTTATAGCTACATCTTCCTCCTAGTACCTTAGCTTTACTAGCCAGTTAACTCGTTACAATATATTATCATAATCCAGTTATATTTTGTATTCGGTACAGGGGGAGGCCCGATTAAGTGCTAACAGATTATAAAACACTCTGGGAACACCAAATCAAATGCATATCACAACCTTAGTAATAGGAAATGTGCTAGACATTAGAAGAGATCACATAACCAAGTGTTACTATTTAAACACTCCATTTGAGATTCTAATACCAAATATAATGGAGATCATTATTAAGAAACTCAGTGCCCAACGATAGGAACAAACCTGATATACTGACGAGTTAAGAAAGACACACTGGCAGGAGTATTTTCTAAAAATCCTAACAGAAACCTGCATAAATAAATGAAGATACAAGTGGATAAAGGGCATATGTGTAACATTTTTATTTTAAATGGCGTTTTTCTGTAAATGAAGGTCTTATGTAACTAAAATTCGTGCCAAACAATAAACTTTAACACGAAATATCTCGCAAAAATTATTTTGCTACGTAGGCCCTTTACTCACTTGTGTCTTTTAAATATTTTTTATTATTTTGTGCTGAGGTGTAGGCAATGTGCAGGAACAAATAGTGGAAGAACTGCCAAAAGAAAGCAGATCCGTGCCGTTGAATCATAGAGATGGAATTCTGGAACATTCCTCATCGTCTAGAATCTTCTCGTACAGAGTTGGGCTTGGTATAAATAGCGCGACTTATCGACGGACGAGTAGTTTAGAATAGAGTATTGGACTGAAAAGTTAAATTGTAATAAATAAATCAGAATTGTAAAAAGTGATTTATAGGGATTGCAATATTTATTTTACAACTTATTACACCTGAGACCACGATGAAGAGGTTGGACGAGGAATTCTGATTGGAACTTGTGTACCAGTAACTTCCATAATTCGTCAGACAACAACTTTTGATAATCCCGACGACAAATTTGAGCAAATGATTGCAGTTGCTAGTTAATCTCTGAATTAATTTTAGAAAAAGAAAATAAAGGAATTGTTTCGACGATATCGTGACATTTTTATACCTAAAGGCGGAAAACAGGACGAACTTCTATCGTAAAACATAAAATTGACACTGGCCAAAGGCCAAGAGAGAGGAAGCTGCAAAGATTGTTCAGGAAATGAAGGAAGATATGGTGATAGAACCTTCTACCAGCCCATGGGTTTCTCCGGTAGTCGTGGTCCAGAAAAAGGATGGAACTACGAGATTCTGTATGGATTACCGTCAGTTGAACAATGTTACCAAGAAAGACAGTTACCCTCTGCCTCGTATCGACGATACCTTGGACACATTGGCCGGAAACAAAATATTCTCTACCTTAGACGTGGAAATGGATCCAGTGGACAAATAAAAGACCGTTTTCACCACCGGATCTGGATTGTGTCAATTCAATGTTATGCCATTTGATTATATAATGCCCCACGACATTTGAAAGACTTATGGAAAACGTATTGAGAGGGTTATCCTGGAAAATATGTCTGGTGTATTTAGACGACATAATAGTCTTGTGGAAGACATTTGATGAACATCTAAAAAACTTACAAGATATTTTTAAAAGACTTCAAGCTGCCCAACTGATGCTAAACCCCAAGAAGTACCACCTACTTCAAAATAAAGTTAATTACCTGGGTCATGTAGTTAGCAAAGATGGCGTGGCTGTAGATAAGGAAAAAGTCGCTTTTATCAAAGAGTAGCCACAACCAAAGGATAAACACCAAATAAGAAGTTTTCTTTGGCTTTGTACGTAGTACCGAAGATTCATTAGAAAGTTTGCAGATATTGCTACTCCATTAATACGACTCACAGAAGAATGAAGGGAATTCTGCTGGGATGAAGACTGCCAATTTTTACAGGATTCACTAACTAACTTTTTTAACCAGATCTTGTCCTTTCTAATAAATTTATACTTTTATTTATATCTCTTATATGATTAAAGTGGCACAAAGTTTAATTTTTTTTTATGAGCGCCGTGTGTGGCTCACGGTATTAATAGAGTTGCAGAATGTATTAGATCCCAGTTTCCAATCGTTAATAATTTGATAAGTAACATTAATAAAGTTTTTCTTATATCTCCATTAAAAATCCAATCCAATCCAATCGCCAAAACCGGTAATAACCCGGTTGGGCACATGGCTTGATGCAGCTTTATTTTTTTTACGAATCAATCAAAAAAGGAATTCTTCATTTAACAGATTCTTCAGATGCTCTTTCTGAGTTTAAAGAGTTATTTAAAAATGAACAACTACCACATCAACTTGTTTCCATAAAATCAAATTATTCCTTTGTGTCAAAAGTCCTTGTGCAATTACAAAATACAACTGTATCTTTAGTTTAAACACTTGAATTAATAGAAAATGCGGCAAAAGCATTTAAAGAGGGAAAAGTTATTTTAAATAGATATTAAGCAGTGTTAGAAAAAAATGAGTGGTTTAAAATTTAAAAAAAGTTTCGAAACTATTGTCGAGAGACTTTGTATCAAACAGGGAAATCAATTTAAATATTCTACCCCATTTTAATTATGTCCCTATTACTATTACATCTGTAGACTAAAACAAAGATTTTCGGTTGTATAAACATGTATACGGGTAAAAGATAATACTTTCTTGTAAAAAATATTGAAAATGTCTAGTTATTATTAATGTTACATTTTTATATTTTTTGGTACATTTTTTCGGTTCTTGGTGATAAAATATTGCTCATGTCTGTTTTAAATCGTTATTAAGCATATTTAACCTGGTATAATATTTTAAAAGCCAAATGGTTTACTAACGTTACAAGTGGCGTGTAATAATAAAAATAATACCTTTTAAAAATCCCATAATACACTTCTTGAAAATATATCCATTGACTTTGCTATCTAAAGACGATAAACAATCATCCAGTAAGTAAATATCGCTGTTTCTATACACAGCTCTTGCTAAATTGATCCTAGCTTGTTGTCCTTTACTAAAATTGACACCACCATCACCAACAATAGTTTGGTCGCCTTTCTCCAATCGTCTCAGATCTACAGTTAGAGCGCAAACATTCAGAACTTCATTGTACCGTTTCTCGTCGTATTCCTGACCGAAAAGAATGTTTTGTTTGATGGTACTGGGAAACAACCATGGTTCTTCTGATGCGTAGGAAACGGTGCCGTCTATCAACATTTGACCGTCAGTAACAGGATATTCTCCTAGCAAAGTTTTGATTATCGAGCTTTTACCACTACCTACATTACCGGTGACTAAAAGAACTCCTTTTTCTAGATTGAATGATACGTCTTTCAGTACTTCTGTTTCTTTAATTTTGCTGGCAACATGTTTCATGAATACTTTTGGAGATTTTGCATTGTTGATTGTTTGCACTACTTCTTC
Organism: Psylliodes chrysocephalus; assembly: GCA_927349885.1. Taxonomy (NCBI): domain Eukaryota; kingdom Metazoa; phylum Arthropoda; class Insecta; order Coleoptera; family Chrysomelidae; genus Psylliodes; species Psylliodes chrysocephalus. The sequence continues at coordinate 12,648,434 of OV651830.1, forward strand.
AGCCATTAGAAATTCTGTTATTCTCTTTAAGGAAGCGCGTAGATCTGAATATTGGGCTATTCCGACTGGTATAGTTATCAGAATGTACATTCTTAGGTTTCGGTAGCTTTCTTGGATATAATATATGGTTTCGGCGTCTGTGTAATGGCCGGTCAAGATATAGGTTAATATCATCAGGAAGAAAGTCAAACTTGTTGCTGTAGATGCTACGACGAGAATCACTACTTTCAAATAGTATACAGGAGATAGATAATTAATTTCTGATCTAAAAAATATTGTTTTTTTGTTATACGACTTATTAAATGTAACATAAAATAAATTATAAAAAGCGAATTAGGTTTTAAAGTATTTACTTACTGTCTAAGTTCTTTTAATTTGTCGCCAAAGAAATTTTCCCAACTAAACATTTTGATGGTTTTGATGTTTTTTAATGTTTCAGTTGTCAACTGAATTCTTTCGTCTGTTTTTTTAGCAGCTTGCATTCTTTTAACGCTAATTTGTCTGCCGACAAAAACTGAAAAAATTAAAAATATATATTTTTAGAATCTATATACCAACAAATATCGTCTAATACTTTAAGTAACACTGTAGTACAACTTTAATTTGGACAAAAGCTCAATTGATGTTTGTGAAATATGGAAAACAAATTGTTTATTAACAAATAGAGGATGTAAAATCGTTATTTTGACACAATCACCTCTACTCAAATGTCATTTGTCGTTTATGCCTTGTGTCAAAAGTTTGTGTCATTTAATTTGAGTATATCAACCAGATCATATTCATTTTAATATCTTGGTTCATCCTATGTACTAATTGATTTTTATCTATCGTAAATTCCGTCTAAGTTTATAAAGTAAGTTTTAATACTAATATATTGTTGAAAATATATATTTTGTACAAGGATTTCTTATTTAAATTGTTAAGTATTGACAATAACAATAATCTCAATATCAACAATGGATAACACATGTTCGTTTAATATTAACTTATATATTATTTTTTTGGAATAATATATTATGCTTTACTATGTTTAAATATGTTAAATAAGATTTTTCCTTTTCATATTAATTTTAGTCTGTGAAATTATTCATTTAATAGTTTTAAATTGTTCATTTACTAGTTAAAGCATTTTATCTAAATCCTGTACAAATTTCCTATTTCCTGTCTTAACATTTTAACCCTTTCTTTTTAGCATGGCTATCTTTTGTTATCACTATGGCTACAAAAATAAAACAGTAGTGAATTGTCCTAATTGTTTAAAAAACGGACTACAGGCTGTACGTCAAGGTGTGGCTACGGGCCGCAGTCTTACAAATGTTCAAAATTTACCAGGACCATCTCAAAACAACAATTCACAAGGTACAAAATACAGGAAATAAAATTAACTTCTATAGCAGAATGGAAACAGTATCTATCTTTTGTAAAAAATATTTCCTTAATAAAATATCTAACTCCAGTGCCATGCCTAAGAAAATTTCTTATACCTTTAAAAATGATAGTGTTTTAATTAATTACAGTATCTCACCATCTCTAATAGTAGAGGATGGGTCAAACATACAGGTTGTTTCTCTAAACCAGTGATCGCCAACCTGTCGATCGCGAGCTACCGGTAGCTCGCGGAGGCAATTCTGGTAGCTCTCACAATGATTTTAATTTAAAAAATACTAACTGCAAAAATCATAGAAGCTTCCGAAAATTCCACAAAAAAATCTAATTGTCATAATATTAAACATAAACAGCGGCAACGTTGCGGTGCGCGATCTGCCGCTGACGCCATCAAGCTAGAATCGGCTAGAACCGACCAGCCGGACCAGCGCGTTAGTGTTCGAGAACGATCAGGATTGCTTTGAACGGGATAAATACGCACGGCGCGGCGACACTGCGATTAATCTAAAACTGAACGCGTAACCAACGTTCAGCGGTTGGGTTAGTAGAGAACAACAAAAAATAATATTATAGCAAGCAGTTGTAAGAAGGTAAAGACATACCACTTTCATTCGGAATGGGAAGAACAATACTTTTTTACAGAAGTTAAAGATAAAAATGTGTGTTTGTTATGTAATACTTCGGTCTCCGTTGCTAAAAAAGGAAATATTGAAAGACATCAAAAAACTGTACATTATAATTTTGAAAAATCATTCCCACTACATTCTGCCGCCAGAAAGGAGAAACTGAAACAGTTAAAAAAGCAGTTAATTGGACAACAATCAATATTTTTAAGAACAGTCGACAAAAATAAGGCTGCAACTGAAGCATCGTACCGTGTGTCCCAGATAATTGCACAAAAAAAGAAACCTTATGAAGACGGGGAAATGATAAAACAGGCGTTTTTAGAAGCTGCTGATTCGTTATTTGCCAACTTTAGAAATGAAGACGAGATAGTTTCAGCTATAAAATCTATGCAACTTTCTGCTAATACAGTGATGAGACGTGTAGAAGTAATGAGCAATGATATTTTTTTACAGTTAAGAACTGACTTAGATAACTGTGTTTATTTTTCACTTCAACTGGATGAATCAACAGATGTCGATGACACTGCCCAGATGGCCGTGTTCGTCAGGATGGTTTTTAGTGATTTTACGATTAAAGAAGATCTTTTGAAGTTTATTCCACTGAAAGGACACACTATTGGACAAGAGTTGTTTTCTCATTTAAAAAATATTATTTCTTCCGAGAAAATTCCAATATCGAAAATGGTAGACTTGACAACCGATGGCGCTCCAGCTATGGTGGGTTGTGATAAGGGTCTGGTGGCGTTATGTCGTAAAGATGAAATTTTTCCGAAATTTCTCTGTTACCACTGCATTATCCATCAGCAAGCATTATGTGTAAATTTCCTGAAACTAAACAACGTTATGAAACTGGTGGTGAAAATTGTGAACAAGATTAGAGCTCAAGCGTTACAAAGAAGATTATTCAAAACCTTAGCCGATGAAGTTGACTGTCAATACGGGGACCTACTCCTTCACTCTGAAGTCCGATGGTTAAGTAGAGGACGGGTGCTGAAACGTTTTAATGATGTCCTATCTGGCATAGTTCAATTTTTCAAACAACGCGATGAACCGACTCCGGAACTAGAAAATTCAATCTGGCTAGAGATTTTGGTTTTCTCGTGGACATTACAGAGAAATTAAACGAACTTAATTTGCAGCTTCAGGGGAGAGACAAAGAACTAGCGAAAATGATTTCTGATATAAAAGCATTTATCAAAAAGCTGGAGTTTTGGGAACAAAACCTAATTAACAGCAATGCCAAGCATTTTCCTATTCTTTCAGAAAAAATATCTTAAAATCCATTAGAACCCTATTACAGCAAATATCATGTAGAAATAGTTTCTACCCTGAAGAATAACTTCAAAAATCGTTTTAAGGATTTCAACGAAATGGCTTTAGTAGCGCAGTTTGTTGTTTCACCCTTTATGGAAATTGATATCCAACAGTTTGCAACTTGTGTTATGCAGAACTTTGGCGAAGACATCGCTGCAACAGAAATGGAAGTGATTGAGTTTCAAAATGATTTAGCCTTAAAATCGTTAGTCTCAAGTGCCAAATGTATCTGGCCTATTGTAAGTAAAGACAAATATTCAGTTCTATGCCGTGTTGCTTGAAAGTGAAAGCATTATTCAGTTCAACCTATCGGTGTGAATCTTCGTTTTCCAATATGAAGTTTATTAAGAACAAATATCGCAATCGACTTACAGATGAACATTTGGATAATTGTATTCAAATGGCTGCATCAAATTATACTGCAAACATTAAAAAAATTATCGATTAGTCTGAGTGTCAGCCTTCTCATTGAACGTGTTTTTTATTTTTCAATGTTTATGTTCATGATAGTGCGTTACTTTTTTGTTGTTATTATTAACTATTTTTAAATCTTACGTAACATGCCGTTGTGGCTGGATAAAAGTTTGTGTTTATTTTTCAAACACCTTCGTTTGGTAGGTAGGAATGTAGCTATGAACAAGTACTTACTAGTAATATTAGTTATTTTGTTATTAGTTTATTATTAGTACCTATGTATTATGTATTACCAGTTAAATAGTAAAATAAATACATATAATGATAAATTAACTGTGGATTATTTCATTTACGTTGCGTTACGTGGCTTCCGTGCGGGTAGCTCGCTGTTTATTCCAAAATTAACAAAGTAGCTCAACACATTGAGAGGTTGGCGACCACTGCTCTAAACAATAAGTCAAGTCCATTATTTTTTAAGAAAGTAAATGATAATAGGCCACATTTAAAGGTTAAAATAAACAATATTGAAATATTAGCTTTAGTAGATACGGGTTCTAATTTAACAATTTTAGGTCAACAAGCTTTTAATATTATCCATAAAATAAATACACTTATTTTATATGATGATGACTTACGTGTAACTACTGCTGATGGGGTTTCACAAAATGAATTAGGTTTTATAAATGTGCCTGTCAATGTTGATGATATTACAAAAACTTTGAGAATTTTGCTTATACCTACAGTAAAACATAATTTAATTTTGGGAATAGACTTTTTAAATTTATTTAATATTGATATTAGATGTGGTGAGTTTTCATATTGTTTATTATTATCATTATGTGCTATAAATTCTGTACAAACAATGTCAAATATGTCTTTTGAACAAAAATCTAAACTTAATGGAGTGGTAGATCTTTTTTCTACTATAGCTCCAAAAGATTCTTTAGGATGTACACATTTAATTAAACATGATATTGATACTGGGGATATAAAATCAATTTTTATGATTTTCTACTACACTTAGGTATCATACTGATTTACTACTACAATAAGGTATTATACAACCATCTGTTTCTCCTTGGTCCAGTCCACTTTGGATAGTTGATAAGAAAACTAGTACCGAAAAAAGATTATGTTTAGATAGTAGACGTTTGAATCAACACACTGTTTCTGATAGTTATCCTATGCATTTAGTGGACTCAATATTGAGTAAACTTAGAGATGCTAAATTTCTTACCTCCACTGATCTTCGAAAGGCTTTTCTACAGATTTTAGTGGTTTTCTATATATTTTTATCACTAATCTAAAGTCAAGTATAGTAAGCTTTAAATATAGTGGTGCCCAACTTCTTTTTCAAATTTATTTTAGTTATTTAATAACCTAACCCACGCCCAATTAATTGAGCACATTATACAAATAAATAGAATAACTAGAGATCACGTTACAAAATATGGTTGTAGAGCATTTTGAATATACCGGGTGTTTTGAGAACAAAGTAGCGTAAACTGAGTGACTGTATTTAATGTCTACTTACGTTGCATAGGAATAATGATCAAATAAAATCCCATTCCTCCGAAAACTGAAAGTCCTATTCTTTGATAAATAATGACGGTTATAACTATAATATGTATGATACCAATCCACATGTCGTTCACATAAATCAAAGCAGCGTCGAAAAGAAAAACGTCTTTAGTGATAAGGGTCACTATTTTTCCCATGGTGACGTTTGATAAAGGTCCCAGTTTCAGAGCTTTCCTGTAAATTAGAGCTGCTACTGCCGTTCTTGCTCTAATACAATACTCAGTTAGAAATTGTTGATAATTGTGGTCATAAATTGAATTAAATATGTTCAATCCAATTAGAATACAGGCATACATATAAAGATCACTGTCCGTTACCACTTTTTGGTTGGGCTGAAAATAGGCCACTACCGTGGCGAAAACCATGGGCTGGACAAATCTACAAAAAAAATTATTACATGTTAATTATTAGATTAAAGATATTACAAACGTGTCGAACGAAACAGCTTCGAGAACAAGCAGGATGAGCTAGTAAAAGTTATGGCCAATAAACCAAAAGGAGATATTAATGAAATGTAAAACGAGGTTAACAAACTTTTTCGAATCATCCCTAAACTGAAATACAAGACTAAATAACCTCTCAATATGCTGAGGCTCTCATTCAGGCATGATGATAGTATTGATAAAATATATGGTATAACAAATATACTTGGAATTTACGTAAAAATCTAATCTTTAAGAAAATCGCGACTTATGCCAGATCGTTGATATTTAAACCTTCTTTCTCTAACACCGACTAAAAAAAATTAGTCAAGCCTTCACCCGACTCATAATTTATAATAGGACAAAATAATAAAAAATGTTCTTCTATACCAGTGGTCGCCAACCTCTCAATGTGTTGAGCTACTTTGTTAATTTTGGAATAAACAGCGAGCTACCCACAAGGAAGCCACGTAACGCAACGTAAATGAAATAATCCACAGTTAATTTATCGTTATATGTATTTATTTTACTATTTAACTGGTAATACATAATACATAGGTACTAATAATAAACTAATAACAAAATAACTAATATTACTAATACGTACTTGTTCATAGCTACATTCCTATCTACCAAACGAAGGTGTTTGAAAAATAAACACAAACTTTTATCCAGCCACAACGGCATGTCATGTAAGATATAAAACTAGTTCATAATAACAACAAAAAAGTAACGCACTATCATGAACATAAACATTGAAAAATAAAAAAGCACGTTCAATGAGAAGGCTGACACTCAGACTCATCGATAATTTTTTTAATGTTTGCAGTATAATTTGATACAGCCATTCGAATACAATTATCCAAATGTTCATCTGTAAGTCGATTGCGATATTTGTTCTTAATAAACTGCATATTGGAAAAAGAAGATTCACACAAATAGGTTGAACTGAATAATGCTTTCACTTTCAAGGCAATACGGCATAGAACTGAATATTTGTGTTTACTTACAATAGGCCAGATACATTTGGTACTTGAGACTAACGATTTTAAGGCTAAATCATTTTGAAACTCAATTACTTCCATTTCTGTTGCAGCGATGTCTTCGCCAAAGTTCTGCATAACACAAGTTGCAAACTGTTGGATATCAATTTCCATAAAGGGTGAAACAACAAACTGCGCTACTAAGGCCATTTCGTTGAAATCCTTAAAACGATTTTTGAAGTTATTCTTCAGGGTAGAAAGTATTTCTACATGATATTTGTTGTCATAGGGTTCTAATGGATTTTGAGATATTTTTTCTGAAAGAAAAGGAAATTGCTTGGCATCGCTGTTAATTAGGTTTTGTTTCCAAAACTCCAGCTTTTTGATAAATGCTTTTATATCAGAAATCATTTCCGCTAGTTCTTTGTCTCTCCCCTGAAGCTGCAAATTAAGTTAGTTTAATTTCTCTGTAATGTCCTCGAGAAAACCAAAATCTCTAAGACATATTGAATTTTCTAGTTCCGGAGTCGGTTCATCGCGTTGTTTGAAAAATTGAACTATGCCAGATAGGACATCATTAAAACGTTTCAGCACCCGTCCTCTACTTAACCATCGGACTTCAGAGTGAAGGAGTAGGTCCCCGTATTGACAGTCAACTTCATCGGCCAAGGTTTTGAATAATCTTCTTTGTAACGCTTGAGCTCTAATCTTGTTCACAATTTTTACCACCAGTTTCATAACGTTGTTTAGTTTCAGGAAATTCCCACATAATGCTTGCTGATGGATAATGCAGTGGTAACAGAGAAATTGCAGAAAAGTTTCATCTTTACGACATAACGCCATCAGACCCTTATCACAACCCATCATAGCTGGAGCGCCATCGGTTGTCAAGCCTACCATTTTCGATATTGGAATTTTCTAGGAAGAAATAATATTTTTTAAATGAGAAAATAACTCCTGTCCAATAGTGTGTCCTTTCAGTGGAATAAACTTCAAAAGATCTTCTTTAATCGTAAAATCACTAAAAACCATCCTGACGAACACAGCATCTGGGCAGTGTCAACGACATCTGTTGATTCATCCAGTTGAAGTGAAAAATAAACACGGTTATCTAAGACAGTTCTTAACTGTAAAAAAATATCATTGCTCATTACTTCTACACGTCTCATCACTGTATTAGCAGAAAGTTGCATAGATTTTATAGCTGAAACTATCTCGTCTTTATTTCTAAAGTTGGCAAATAACGAATCACCAGCTTCTAAAAACGCCTGTTTTATCATTTCCCCGTCTTCATAAGGTTTCTTTTTTTGTGCAATTATCTGGGACACACGGTACGATGCTTCAGTTGCAGCCTTATTTTTGTCGACTGTTCTTAAAAATATTGATTGTTGTCCAATTAACTGCTTTTTTAACTGTTTCAGTCTCTCCTTTCTGGTGGCAGAATGTAGTGGGAATGATTTTTCAAAATTAGAATGTACAGTTTTATGATGTCTCTCAATATTTCCTTTTTTAGCAACGGAGACCGAAGTATTACATAACAGACACACATTTTTATCTTTAACTTCTGTAAAAAAGTATTGTTCTTCCCATTCCGAATGAAAGTGGTATGTCTTTACCTTCTTACAACTGCTTACCATAATATTATTTTTTGTTGTTCTCTACTAACCCAACCGCTGGACGTTGGTTACGCGTTCAGTTTTAAACTAAGCGCAATGTCGCCGCGCCGTGCGTATTTATCCCGTTCAAAGCAATCCTGATCGTTCTCGAACACTAACGCGCTGGTCCGGCTGGTCGGTTCTAGCCGATTCTAGCTTGATGGCGTCAGCGGCAGATCGCTCACCGCAACGTTGCCTCTGTTTATGTTTAATATTATGACAATTAGATTTTTTTGTGGAATTTTCGGAAGCTTCTCTGATTTTTGCAGTTTGTACTTTTTAAATTAAAATTGTTGTGAGTGCTACCAGAATTGCCTCCGCGAGCTACCGGTAGCTCGCGATCGACAGGTTGACGACCACTATACTACACTTTTGACGTATGGGGATACAACTCGCGATACGCCTCACATTTCTACTGTTAGACAATGAGTATAAAGGGATTAACACTCGTGATATATTGCCTTAGTTACTAGAGCTTGATTCTGAAACAAGTGATGCTGAATCTTTAAAATGCAAACTTGAAGAGTGTCAAACTTGAAGAGTGTAGTAGGCAAATTTGACTTGTTCCTATTTGGTAATAAGGAATCTATCTTAGTAAACTGGGACTAGTAGAAGAGTGAGTGCAGATTCTGTGAAGAAAAAGAATATACCTCCATTTAGTACCTCAGAATTCCAACGGCAATAGCATACAAAATAGAGGCTGATTTAGCCAATTTAAAGCCACTTGAAACTCTACATTTTCTAATAACAAAAAAATTAGGTTACCTATTTTAATTTTCTACTTACATTAATACTGTTTTGACAACAAATTGGATTATTCCCAAAAACAGGATTCCTTTCCCGAATGACATTATCAACGCTCTAGTGAGGGAGGGATTTTCGTTTTTCTTTTTTTGCGTGGTCCACGTATCTTCAAGTTCATTTCCCAGTTTTTCCGATGACAGCCAGGAGGGTATTTCGTAAATATCCTCATCTTCGAGGGCCTTTTTTCTACCCTTTTTGAATAGACGGAAAGTGTAACTAAAATTAGTAAAATTAATATTTTTCATAAAATTTAAAAATTTGTGTTTTGGTAGGGTAATTTTTTATGTTTATTGGGATATTTTATAACATGTTTGTATTACCTAGATATATAATACCCATATTATTGAATATTCAAATAATATATTCATCAGGCTAATGGCCTTAGTAGTAGATGCCGATGACACCAAATTAATATATTCATCTCACATAAAATCAAAGTATGTGTCCCACATACTTTGATTACTATACGGTGCAAGAGAGAGGTCCGACACGCCCAACATAGGGCGCGGCAAAGGGCGTGGCCATTTTGATGCATTTACCACAGTTTATAGCTTAAGAATCAGTTCGCTCACTCTGCGTCGGCACTTTTGATCTCAATGTTCCAGCACAGCTTATACAATACAGCTCCACAACTCCGTGTCGGCGTCTTTGATCTGGCGGTCGAGAACCAAGCAAGACGGAATGGTGCTATCTCTGTTAGATTCGAGGGAAAAGTCGGGCCCGGATTAAACAATTTTTTTATTATTGAAAAAATTGAAAACATTGGCATAATAAGGTTGGTTACATGCCATATTAAGTAAGTTTTGGGAAATTAAATTTTTAATTTGTTTTAAATCTGTCAAATATAATTAAAAAAATTATTTAAATATAAATATTACGAAAAATAGCACATCTTTTGGATTAGAGGTAAAATAATTTGTATGTGGCTAGTAAAATCCTCGTTAACAAATGTTTTGACCTAAAACAGTCACTTCACGACAAATTGTGTCTTGGATCCTTTTTACACCAAGGGCTTCAATTGTTAAAGAATTTTGTCACGCTCGTGGATGCAAATAAAGTGGTACCCCGTGTGTCTGGCAAGTGTTACTCTTCGCGCAAAGGGTTTATACCTAGATAAACAAAGCTTCGACTGAGGTCTGGGAACTCTATGGTATTTTGGAATTATAAAGAATTTGTGCTTTTATTTTAACAATATTGGTTATATTTAGATGTATTCTTATTAATTGAAATACAGATATGTAGAAGTAATACTTTGACAGTTTTTATTAATATTATATATTCAATTTTTATCTGACCATACCGAAGTAGGGAATTTTGTAACTTTATAATAATGTGAAATTTGAATTACAATATTATACGAAATTACATAATTTGTAGGTACTTATTTTAGGTAGGTACTAAATTTGTACTTGGAGAAAGTAATATCGATTTTTACAAGAAAACTTGAAAAGTAAATTAATTTAGTTCCTATTTCTGATGTAAAACTTAAACCAAGAAAACAAATAAATAGTAGTTTGTTCAACAAGGGTGGGATATGATAGCCATATCACACAAAGACGAAGTTTGAGCACGACGTCGTAGATGGAGTACTCATTCGTCTGATTGTGATATGAACAATCCACTCGATATGGTCAGTATATTTTTTCTACGACCCATTAACGAAAATCTACAAATTTAAAAAATTATTTTAGGTTATTTAGACAAAATAACTAATATTAAAATAATTTACGAAGTTGACTAATTTATAAAATAAAATAAACATGAAAAATTAATTAGTCCTCGGCCTAGATTCGATCCCGGGCTTTTCGCGTGGAAGGCAGATGCTCTGTCCTCATCTTCACCGAAACTTTCAGGACTTTTGTTTTAATACTCGTAATTAAATTAGTATCATGTAGTTTGATTAAAATTTTTTTTTTTAAATGTTGGACAATAAAAACAAAAATGCTATTATTTATCGAGTCTACACAAAAATTTTAATGTATATTTAATATCAATAACTAAAATATATATTGACAATTAGTTTAACAGAATTGTCACTTATTTAAAAAAATTTAAATAATAGGAGTTGGGTGACCAAAATATGAACTGTGATTTGTAGATTTAATTTTGTTAAATTGTTCTCACTACCTAAAATGGATATGAAATATATTCGTAGTTGAACGCAATAGCATACTTTTTCGTTTTGTAGTATGTGCGTAGATTGGCTAATATCCATGCACAGATTACAAAACGAAAAAGTATGCTATTGCCTTCAATTGAACGAATATATTTCATATCCATTCTAGGTAGTGAGAACACTGCAAAAAAAAATTCGCCAATCGCCGTTCATATTTTGATCGACCGACTGCTATTATTTTTAAAATTTTAAATAAATGACAATTCTGTCAAACTAATTGTCAGTATATTTTTTAGTTATTGAGATTAAACATACATTAAAATGGGTTATTCTTTTGGAAAACGTTAGCATGGATGACTAAAGGGTATTGGGTTAATTAATTCTAAAAGTGTGGTACAAATGTTATTTTTTGTAGCCAATTCTTCAAAATTATTAGGAAATATCTTTTCAATATTGAATATTAGTTCTACAAATTCATCATTTCACAGTTGCAGATTTCCAAATGTATCTGAATTGGCGTTATCATATGCCTTTAAAAAGCAATAAAAAGAAAAATCATCTAATTCAACGTGATCTTTGTTATATTTAGGACAGGTATCACAGGAGTGCATCCGCAAGGCTTTTATTAAAAGGTAACCACATACATACCTGATAAAAATTTTTTGTAGCAACTTGTCTTTACAATAATTTAGAGTGTTAATAATTTCATCATAAAATAAAATACAAAGTGTTCCATTTAAAAAACATACATTTTAATTTGCTAGGCAAAAACGTGACACCCTGTATATCCAAAGATATTTTTAAAATATGTAGGTATTTTTCAAATCCATATAACTTTTATTTAAAACTTTTTTGCGTTTCTACAACAAAATATTGAACAATAACGCATTAATGGGACACCCTGTATAAATTATATTTTTAACAATGAAAATTTCTTATAATGTGGTACTTATCGGTTTGGGTCCTTGGAAAAACTAAAGAATGTTTTCTTGCAGGTATAACCCTTATTAAAACAGCTTTTGACTGCACAAACAGAATTATGTCTTTTTTTTCACTCATTCTACTAACAGCTAAAGAGTCACCAAAATAATAACAGTACCTTTAACTCAAACAAAATCAACGAAATTATAGGCTCCACGAAATTATACAATCAACGAAATTATACGCACGACTCAACACCTTACCTAAGTACGCTTCTGAACGCCAAAACCGTCTTTTCTCTCCAAAGGCGGAGCTTAAGCGATGCGCGACGAAATCGACGCAAACCGTTGCCGCCAAGAGAGTGTTTTAGCTGTATTGTATAAGCTGTGGTTCCAGTTTATACACTGCGCAACTCGGATAATACAATATGTGATAAGCGCCTATAATAAAACAGCAGTCTTCTGTGCATCCTGAATTTGTATCCCTGGAGTGGATGTTATTTTGGAACTTTCAACTGGTCCGAGTGAGCTAACTGATTCTTTAGCAATAAACTGTGACTCGAAAAATAATATTCACTGACACTGACAGCAGCAATTACGCCAAGATGTAGGCACTCAGAAAGCTGCGCAGTGCGACCATTCTTCGTGTAGTAAGAGAATCAAAGTATGTGATTCATCCACTAAATTAGCGTGACATCATTTTCAGTCTGTCCAGCATTCGATTTTTTTATTTATTTACGAGCAACCCCATTTGAGAAATAAATTACAATTTTAAATTACATAGACTAAAATAGATGAAGAATTTAAAAGATTTAAAAAGACAAAAGACAATAACTACGTCCAATTGATGTCAGGGCAATGAAAAGGCCGACGAATTAGCCTGAGAAGGCTCAGATAAGGCCATGACAGGCTCCGAACCCTTCTGTGCAGTTGCATAGGCATTGTGCGAGACATCCACCAAACAATGCATGTAAATAGATTGGTGGAACAACTGTTTAAGACTTATACAGGCCAAACCGTTAATCAAGGAACCATCGGCCAAGTTCACGAAAGACCTACTGAATCAGAAACGTCAAATCGTTAGGATAACAGTAAGTTTTCTTACCGGACACTGTTGTCTAACAAAGCACAAGAGTATTATCAATCCAGCTGAATAAACAAAATTGTGTAGGATCTGTGTCAATGTGAGAGCCTGGCTAGATTAAAATTTTCAACATTAGGCGAAGAAAAGCCAAACGCATGGAACTACACTGTCTAACAAAAAAGACCAAGCTAGACGACATACTCTAAAAAACGAAGTCCCACAAAGGATCTAAAAAGGTCTCAATGTACAAGGACAAATAATGTCTAACTACTTTCAAATCTAATCTAAAATGATATTTTAATATTTTGGTAAAAATTTGATGTTCTCGCAGTCATATCAATTGCTTTAAGTACTCATCCTTCAACTCGTCAAGCGATACATATTTAGCCTTAAGCCTTGTTCAGTGTAGGAGCGTTGCGTGATAGCGTTGCGTAGCGACGTGTCGTCAGTAAAACAACCTAGTGTTGCTAAATGCAAACTTTCAGAATGAGAGCGTCCAGCGATGCGATATCACTACGCTTTCCGCTTCTAATCTGAACAAGGCTTTACATTTTTTCGACACATATTACAGAAGAATTAGATGAAGCTTCATCTGCGGAAGATTCCTCTAGCGGTATTGTGCTATTTTTATTTTATTTTTATCGTAATAATTGCATTTTTATCTAAATTACTAGAACTCTTTACACATTGTTTCTACACAAACAAAAAAAAAATATTATTAAATTAATTTTTGTACTTACAAGAACGTGATCAAGGATAATATCGAACATTTTGTTCTAGGATTCTGTTCCTTTTCGTTTCTTCTATAGGGATCCATGTTTTAAAGGCAAATGACAAAACCATTGTACTCAATTTACAATAGATAAATAGATAAATCACTTGAAATTTATCAGTGTTACTTGAGATAATACACTTGGGTACTCTCAAGTTATACGAGGTCTGAATTATAAGGGTCAATTTGTGCATTCAGAAATATCCTACAGAATCTACAAATACAATAAATACACTTAAAAAAAATCCTAAACAACGTAATTTTTGTTAATCAAAATATTTGGCTTAGACCGTCTCTGGCATTTACGGAAATTAACACATATGTACTTTGATTACTATACGAGGCAAGAGAGAGGTCCGACACGCCCAACATAGGGCGCGGCCATTTTGAACACTGTGACACAGTTTACAGCTAAAGAATCAGATCGCTCACTCTGCGTCGGCACTTTTGATCTCAATGTTTCAGTTTATACACTGTACAACTCGGATAATACAATATATGACAACCGCCTACAATAAAACAGCAGTCTCCTGAATTTGTATCCCTGGAGTGGATGTTATTTTGGAACTTTCAACTGGTCCGAGTGAGCTAACTGATTCTTTAGCAATAAACTGTGACTTCAAAAATAATATTCACTGACACTGACAGCAGCAAGCAAAATATCAGGTGCGTTTTAATCATCCGCTTCTGCTTCCGGAATTGTCGGTTTAGTTGTTTTAACCTGTCAGATTAAAACAAGAAAATCGACAATTCCGAAGCAGAAGCGGATGATTAAAACGCACCTATTAAAAATATTGCGCCAAGATGTAGGCAACACGTAATGAGGATTCAAAATGGCGGAGTTTTCTATCTCCTTTTAAAAGGCACTCAGAAAGCTGCGCAGTGCGACCATTCTCCGTATAGTAAAAGAAAATCAAAGTATGTGAGCACCAACCACAAATTGTTAATAGACACTATCACGTGAACGCTTGTTCGTAAATAGTTGGTTGATTCTGTCGACGCAAAGAGTTACCTTTTTTTACAATTTGGCTTGTTTCGCCATGTTGAAATTTTTTATTTTTAGTTAATTTTACTTCAATAAGTGTACAAATGTAGTGTAAATCGGTGATATTAAACTTATAATTCAAGAACGAATTTTTAACCTTTCGTCCACACTACAATGGTTCTTTTACTATCGGAATAAAAAATTGTACTTCCTAATTTTGATCCTTACATCGTCAAATACTTCAACATAATCTGCGTTTCTATTAAAGATCGTCTCGCATTATGTTAACACTTTCAAATAAAGTCAATTCATATTAACTATTTTTCTAGAAAAATAAACAAAGGTACCTCAGGTCATAGAGACAGGGCTAGGATACTTATTTGGGACGTTTCTGCCAGCGGGTCTAAAGTCTGTGATCAATTTTACTCTAATAAGTGTACAAATGTAGTATAGTTGAGTGGTGTTAAAGTTATAAAACGGGATTCAAGATTAAAAAGAGTTAAGAAGCCAGTCGAGCTTCGTACTCTCCATTCTGTTGAAGAAATTTTATAAAATGTAGACAACTATTTCACCTTTATCACAAAGGGCTTAGAAATAAGAAATAAACTAGATAGACTTTTATAAAGCTTCCGAGAAAATTGATTTAATTCAAGAAGCTTTCCTCCGCAGCTTCAAGCACTTAGCTACATCTGCAGTTGTCTTAATCTGATGTTATGTGGACATCAGTATGATCAGTGGCGGGCTCGTAGGGAGTTCTGCAGGGATCAATTTTGGGGACCTCTTTTATTCAACATTAGCTTGTATGATAATGTAAACATCAATGATATAAAAGTTTTAATGACCTAAATATTTACTTAATAAACATATTATGTCTGAAAACGTATATTAAGAGCGGTACCTACACCCTTTCGAAGGGGGTTGAAGGCAAATCACGATAAATGACATAACAACTGTCATTCTCCGTGTTGTAAAGCGAATAATTATATACAGGGTTATTCAATATTACATCTTTTCTTTGCAGACATATATGCTATAATTTTTTTACATAGCTGTACGCCGCTGGTTGACAAAATGAAGTCATACATCTTTTTATTATGATTAAACTGCGGTTTAAGAATTTTCCAAACGTATAAAACAAAATATTACAAATCACAATGTGCGGTTTTATTGCGTTCTTATCGAATTTTACATTTTTCACCTATTGTAATGAATCATTTCAATTGCTAAATTTGGCTTTTGAAAATAGGTAGACGAAGTGTGCGATATGGATTTCATTAATCGAAAAAGCAATAAATTTAAATGAATCCCACGTAAGTAATAATAAATATTGTTGCATTATCTAAGCATTTTATGAAGTAGGCTCTTTTTAATTGTTACTAAGTTTTTTCATGAGGTTTCGCTCCACTGGATTAGGTATTTATACCCTAGTAACTTATTGGGGTTTAGAGAACTTTTTCCCTTATTCACCCCCCTTAAATGGATTGTTTGAAAGATGGCCTTAATACTAATTTTCACGATGTTAAATAAGTATCTGCATTATGCATACCAATTTTTAGGACTGAAATATTAGAAATAACATTTTATTAAGTTTGTTCCAACAGCAATATAGAACCATTCGGAATTTAACTGCGCATGAGTAGTATAAAAAATAGAACAGCTAAGTCGTACTGCTCATGCTCAGCTACATTCTGAACGAATCCGTACTGCTGTTAGAACATATCTTTAATTCCCCTTCTCTTATTACCTTACTCTTTTTGTCACAAATTATAGTGAAGCGAACATGAAGAAAGATCATTAATAAATATTAAAAACAATAGATTTGATCCTCTTGGAATACCTATAATTTTTTTTTTTTTTTTGTTATAGTATTGTTACTACAATTTTAATCTAAAAATCTTATAACTAATAACTTATTTAAGAAGTCCCCATTGAGCTGTCTTAATTATTTCTATAGGAAAGCATCACAAGTTGGCGTGACGATTTATTACACTGTTTTACACTAGCACTAACATTAACGTTCACTGCACTAGCTCAAATGGCTTCTTCCTTTTGAGCCTTCTGTTAAGTGTAGAGTTGTCCAGTAATTGCAACGCTTCTTCATTGATGTAGGAGTGGAGTCGACCCTCATGTTTCGCAGCAAACCTCTTTATTTCTTCTTCGATTGTTGGCATCTTCAGGTCTCTATGAAGATAAACGTTTCGGTAGAACCAAGGTGCATCAATAATGCATCTTAGGACTTTATTTTGGAAAACTTGTATCATTTTAATATTACTCTTACTGACACATCCCCATAGCTGTATGCCATAAATCCAGATTAGTTTTAGGATTTGTTTATAAATCAGCAATTTGTTTAGCACTGACAATAAGTTCAAGTTCTTTACGCTTTTTTTATGTGCTCTTTCCATTTAAGTCTTACATCTAAGTTCATCCCTAGGTATTTGGCCTAATCGTAATGTGCAATAACGTCAATGTTTATTCTTATTTGTTTTTGTTCATTTGGTCGAAGTGTAAAATCAACATGCATTGATTTAGTATGATTTATTTTTATTTTCCACTTTTTTGTCCATCGATTGATTCTGTTGCAGGTTTCCTGAAGTTTTTCTGAGGTCTCTGTATTAGTTTCACCAACTGACAATATTGCACTGTCATCTGCAAATGTTGTTATTTTAACAGATTGTTGTTGAGGGATATCGCTGGTGTATAATAAGTAAAGAACCGGTCCTAGCACACTGCCTTGTGGGACACCTGCTTTAATTTCTTTCATTTCGGAGTATGCCTCGTCTTGCTTTACTCTACTTCGTAAACTCTTTCGATGATAGCAGCTCGATCTATTGTCGAGTGTTTGTTTCTAAAATCAAATTGGTGCGAAGGGATCAGATTTTTATTTTCAATTATTGGTTTTAGTTGTTTTAGTAGTAGTTTTTCAAATAACTTAGATATTATCGGCAACAATGATATAGGTCTATATGATGACACTTCATTCAGAGGTTCTCCTGGCTTAGGAATAAGGATAACTTCAGCCATTTTCCACCCATCAGGTATATTTAAGGCGAAATGCTGCATTTATGAGGTATGTCAATTTAACAATAGCCTTCCTTGGTAGTTTCTTTAATATTTCTCCAGGTCATATCCTGGGGCTTTCTGTGAGTTGATGTTTTTCTGAATTTCTTTCATTGGGAGTAACTAGCTTAATTTCAAGTTGTTCCATATTATGGATGGTCTCAATAGGAGTGTCTTCATTTTCATCTAATTGGAACGTCTTTTGTAGGTGGTCAGCGAAAATATCAGCTTTTTGTTGATTGTCTCTTGCCCATTTGTTATCTGCTATTCTGATTGGAGGACAGTGTTTACACGAATTTTTCATCTTTTTAGTTGCCTTCCAAAGTGACTAATCAGTTTCTGTATAATCTGTTAGCCCTACTAGATATCTGTTGAAGGATTCTTCTTTGTGATTTAGGATTTCTCTTCTCAGTCTTTCGGTAGCCCTATTTAATATATTTTTATCTCCTGGTGATTTTGTCATCTGCCATTTCTTTCTTAGTTTTCTTTTTTCTGCTACCAGTTCTTTTATCTCTATTTTCCAACTGTTAATCTTCTTACTTTTGATGTGTTCCTCCATGCAGCTTGCTGGATTTCAACTATAAACCTTTCCAGTTCTTCATCTAGCTGATTTTTCGTTTTTAATGTTATGGTCAGTTGAATAGTATTTGTTAAGTCCTCGTGAAAACTTTCCCAATTAGTTTTCCGATTTGCTAGGGTCGGTTTGGCTTCTTTTTGAATATCTATAAATAAGACTTAAACCTAAAGTAATTTTTGAAGAAACAAATTAGTAAAATGTCTTTATTTTACGTTTGGACTTGGACTATTCAGCTGTTACTTTTAAGGACACACTTTGATTATGAGTGAAAAAAATACACTCTATATACTATAAAAAACAAATTATCTACGTCATCAATTGATTAAATTATCTATAATATTAATTTTTTTCATATTGTTTCTTTAATGTTGATAAAACTTATCTCCAACAAGATATTAATAAACGTTTTATTACAAGATTATAATAAAAACTTCAAATATTTTGAAAATTACTCGTAATTGATGCAAAATATTTTGAACTTTGTATTTAACTTAAATAGTTGCTAATAATTACAAAATGAACAACAATAATAATGCATACTAGCTGTTATAGTGAGTGAAAAACATTATTAAATTTGTTAAAAAACATTTAGTGCTGTTAAATATGAAAGAACTGGATAACAGTATATAAGGTTTGTATTTTGTGGTCCTATAAATGAATTTTTAAGTTTTTTGTGTTTAAAAAGTATGTGCTATAGGTCTAAAATGTGTAGAGTAAATTCTACTATTAATACCAATCTCTGGTGATATTCCTAGGGTACGTACTCAAAGGTTTTTTAATTCAGAATTTTCAAGAAATCTAAACATAATATTAAATTAATATGGTATAAAAGGCTAAACAAACAGTTTTATAAAAAATTTAATGATATTTAAGTTACAGAACCACCTTTAAAGTACTTTCTACCACAAAACATATTTAACAACCATTTTTCTGAATATTTTACAACAGATTACATAAAAATAAAAATATCTACTACAAAATTTCCACAATGACGCACAACACAATCCAAACAAAGTGTACTCACCCTAAACTATATACCTAAAGAGACGACACTGTTTGGCCACGTCTTGTATATGGTTTTTTATCTTTCTCTAATGGTTCTGAAACACAATTGGACAGAAAGAAATATTTTATTAATTTAGAAATTTTGAGCCGAACATTCATAGCTCAAACGGTTGCATATATTTTTAATTTCAATGTTATGGGATTTTGTAGTAAAGATTGACTTAAATTGGAGCTTAAATTAAGTTAGATAAATCTTCCTTTCCAGGAATGAATGTTTCAACCTCCTCCTCACAGAATCTGCACTCAATATCTTCTACTACTCTCAGTTTATTAAAGAATGTTTCTGTAAAAAAATTAAATTTTAATACAGAAACTGCTTAAAACTATAACCATGATCAAAGCAGAGAACGACTTTGATCCCTTGACAGAAGATGATAATCTCGAAAAAGAATTGATCATTTCCTTTCAAGGCCATCATCCTCAAAGAGCAGATGAAAATCCAAACATTAAATTTGCCGAAATAGTATAGTACGCTACTAAAGAAAATGCTCGTCAAATACAGATTCTTTAAAGTAAATGATTTCCAAATCGTGATAAGGAGGTTTTAAGTATAATCCTGTAAAAGATCAAACACATAGTCAACGAATTTTGGAGGCTGTTAAAATGAAATCAGAATTAGATTGTAAAAAATTGCTCAATGGACGTGGTTTATCCAAATATGTTGATTAGCATACAATATAAAAAACAGGGATTATATAATTATTAAAGTAAGCGTAGAACTTGATTTTTTAAATAATTGCACCTTTAAAAATTCTACGCCAATGGAAGAAAAGGAGTTTAAGTATGAAATTTAGATTGCGCAACTCATTTACTTTAAAAAAGATACTCTTGATAAGACTCGATTACTCTCATGGTTTTCGCTAAATTTCTGTTTTAATAATTTAGAGTGTATAGGTTTCACAAAAATATTTATTTTATTTATTTACAACATAATCAAAATAGAGATTTTACAAAAATTGTTCAAAATGTTTACCATTTTCACGCATACAAAGATTTATACGTCGAAGAAAATTAAAATGTATCCTTTCCATAACTTCTTCATCACCTCTAAGGATGTTGTTAATGCATCTTGAATACGTTGCCAGAGTTGTTCCTCATTTTCTACAGGTTCCCTGTAAACTGTGGATTTCAGATATCCCCATAAAAAGTAATCTATCGGTGTTAGGTCTGGGGAACGTGGTGGCCAGTTTACAGGTGCGTCATTACCTCTGCCTATCCATTTGTGTGGATATTGTTCATTCAAGTGGTTTCTAACGTTTAAAGAAAAATGTAGTGGAGCTCCATCTTGCATAAACCACATATCTCTCCGAAGTTGGAGAGGTAAATCTTCTAACAATTCTGGCAACGTATTTTGTAGAAAATCCAAATAATTTTCTCCAGTTAATCTTCGTGGAAGTATGACAGGACCAACAATGAAATTACCAATTATTCCAGCCCACACATTAATTTTGAATTCGTGCTGAAAATGGTTTACCTTTATTGCATGCGGATTTTCAACGGCATAAACATGTTCATTATGGGTATTAGTTATACCTCTTCTTGTAAAACCCGCTTCATCGGTAAAGAGAACCTTCTTGACATCTTTACTTACTCCTAGTTCCCTTCCAATTCGTCTGGTGCTTAATTCTGGATCTTCTTCAACACGTTCTAAAATGTCTTCTTCGACTTCAGGAATCCTTACAAAACGTTCTCTTTCATTATCAACAGTGTTGGGAGCAAAGGAACCGGTCTCCCGAAGACGTCTCTCAACAGCAGCAAAAGTTAGGTGGCTAGGTACAAGACGATTTGGAAACCTTTCAGAGTACACCCTGACACTCTCTCGAGCATTTCCTTTACAAAATCCTAATGTCAGTAACATATCGGTATATTCTGCTTTGGTATATTGTACAGCCATATTAATAAACCACGCATTTGTTTTTTTAATTATTGAGTCAGATAGAACACTTTCAATCGTTAACAAGAGATTAGGTGTTAGAACTTGACAATATTTTTATTTAGATGAAACTATGGAAACCAACAATAAATGTTTTTGTATACGTATTGCAGGCAAATAATTAATATTCCTCAAAAAATCGTACATGGCAAGAATCGAGTATTTTTGTTAAAAGTCTCGATTAGAGGTGTTGAGGAAGATATGAAAAAAGTACATTTTTATGTTTTTCAGCGTATAAAATTTTGTCCGATAGTAATACATAGGCGTAGAACTTGATTTTTTAAATAATTGCACCTTTAAAAATTCTACGCCAATGGCAGAAAAGGGGTTTGAGTATGAAATTTGGATTGGGTACTCATTTACTACAAAAAAGTACCCTTGATAACACTCGATTTACTCTCATGGTTTTGTATTTTAATAATTATTGTTTATGTTCTAAAATTACTAAAATGCAAATTTCGTCAAAACCATGAGAGTGATCAAGTCTTATTAAGAGTACCTTTTTTAAAGTAAATGAGTTGCGCAGTCTAAATTTTATACTCAAACTTCTTTTCTTCCATTGGCGTAGA
Source organism: Psylliodes chrysocephalus (assembly GCA_927349885.1). Taxonomy (NCBI): domain Eukaryota; kingdom Metazoa; phylum Arthropoda; class Insecta; order Coleoptera; family Chrysomelidae; genus Psylliodes; species Psylliodes chrysocephalus. The sequence continues at coordinate 12,670,700 of OV651830.1, forward strand.
ATTTTTAAAGTTGCAATTATTTAAAAAATCAAGTTCTACGCCTATGTATTATTATCGGACAAAATTTTAATACCATTTTTTTGCCACATAAAACTCTACCAATATACCAAATTTCAGCAAAATCGCTTATGCCGTTTTAAATTTATATGGGAAAAACGATTTAAAAATTGTAACTTTTAAGGCCCTCTGGAGTTCAAACGAAGCAACTTTGTACTAAGGTAATTTTACTTAAATCGACTTATTTTGGTCTAAGGAATATGTTTTTGTAAAGACCTTTTACAGACACCCTGTATAATAATAACAGTGTATCATTAACCAACTGGGTAATTTTATTTTATACTTTTTATGATCTTTTTAATGGTAAAATCCCATTTAAAAGTCAACTTTCCCAAGAAAAAGATGTATTTAAATTGTTTGTCATACGCAAATATTGATAATAAATATTTTTAGGAATTTCCTAGAAAGCGAAATGATCCTTGATAGATCTGTAAACATTATATATATGCACACACAAATGAATGATCAATATAGTCTTTTATAACATAGTTGTTAGATACATCTCCATTCAATGTTTATGATACAGGGTTGATTGTTAACAGATCTTCAAAGATTATTAAATGTGTAGGTGAGTATCAATTTTAATTAAAGAAAAAAATTATTTTAAGTACAGTGACACGGGATAGTTCCATCAAAATTAGTGGTTTTTCAGAAAAAATTATTATTAAATTTTATAATCAAAATTTTAACTACCACATTTAGAATTTTTGGTATTTTACCACCACATAGTTATTAATTTTTTCATTTAAATAGTATATTTATATATTTGTTTCGTAAGTTTACTTAGAAAATTATTTTAAGCAAATTTTAAACTATTTTTATGTTGTTTTGGTAATTTATACTTTTCAAATATGTTTAAAATGACGACAAAAAGTGAAAAACTCTTTCTCAAAAAATAGTGTATTCAATAATCATATTTATCACTTCTAATAGAAAAAGACATTAGTTTTTTAATTATATCTTTCTTAAGAATAAAGTCTTCGTCTTTTACATTGGAGAAATAAAAATAAATTTCTTTCAATCCTACATTATTTCTAAAAAAGTTGCAAATAAAAGATCTACATATTAAAAAATTTTAGTTAGACATTTTACAATTCCATTAATAAATATGTGGAACAATATTGGACCTAGGTGGGATCCTTGCGGAACATTTTATATCTTTATGATGACTAGAGCTAGGAATATATGCAAAACGCCATATTTTGCATATGTTGCATATATATATATACAATTTTTGATTTTGAATGCATATATTGACATTTTTTGGCATATATCTGACGTACTAATTGTCTGGACATATTAAAATTATGAGTTTTGGACCAAAATAATATTTTGTGAAATGCCTTTATAGGTCGATTTCCTAAAATTTTGAAGGATTAACTTTTCCCTGTAATAAATTACGGTTAATGGTGTAGGTACTTGAGAAAATTAAATTATAAACACACTCCTTAAACCAACAAATTTTGCTAAATATCCATCAGGTAGTTGTATTAATATCTTCAAATTTCTAAATGACTCAGTTTACTTTCAACTTCATTTCAGTCTTTATTGTTGTGTTGTGTTAACCAGTGAGAAAAATGGCAAAATTAATTGAGTCGTGGGTAAAATCTTATTCAGATTTTGTTGTAGAAGGTGATAACCAGGTGATTTGTAAAACATGTTCTAAAATTGTAAGTACTTTTTTATTTTATATTTTATTTTGACCTTTCACAATGGTAAATCGAACGACAGTAAAATATTATTTCAACTCACAGTTAAAAAAAAGTAAGGCAACTTTACAACGTACGCATTTATTTAATTTAATTAAAACTTCAACATCTACAGGAATTTATTTGTTTTAGATTCCATGTTAACCCTTAAATGCATCTAGTTGCCATATGGCAACATACCGATATTTTACTAGCCTAAACACACTGGAACGCAAATTTACGCTCGATACATGCTGTAGCCAATTGAATACATACCGTTTAATGATATAATTTTGAAAGTTACTATGTGATGGCGCTACAAAGCGTGAGTGCATCGGTTTTGTCAGTTGATGCATGGCGCGCAGACGTTACTGCTGTTTATAAATTTGTGAATTCTGTAGTGTTTCTCCAGTGACGATTTGAATATTATAAAATTGTGTTTCCTAGTCCAATAAGGTTTGTATTTTACTATAATATTTTATATTGCGGTTTATATCATTGTTTTTTCTGTAAACTGCAGTTTTGTTTTGTTGCCAATCGGCAACATTATGCTTTTAGGATATAAAATGTTATATATATATATATATAATTTTTTCGTATTTCAGAATGAGCAATAGAGATAGACGGCCCTTATCAGAAAAAAGGTTGACAGAGTACTGGGAAAATTTCATAGGCCTAGATAGCGATGATGGTGTAGTTAGTGATGCAGACAGTTGGGACGAGCCTATCGAGGAATCTGTAATTTTTCCCAAAGATGATGTTGAAGATGTCAGCGAGGCCGATCACTCTGAAAAAGAAGATATACCTACACCTAGACCTACATTTAGCGACGATAAAGACAATTTACCTCTATCTGTGCTAAGAGGTCAGGCAAAAAAAAGAAAAAACGACTACGAACAAGAATATTTTGTGGAAAAAAAAGTCCCTGCAGCTAAATGAGGACCAATTACGCTTCACAGGGGATACAAAACTTGATGCCAATATTTGTAAGTTGGAAACCCCTTACGAGTTCTTCAGTTACTTTTTTTCAAGTGACCTAATACAACAAATAGTTCATGTAACAAACTTATATGCTGTACAGAAAAAACCTGAAAGGCCTCCTGTTTTTACAGAAATCGACATAAAACAATATGTGGGCATCATAATATACATATCGATGGTCCATATGCCAAATACTAGGTCATTCTGGAGTGAAGAACTTCAGTTTTCGCCAATTGCTGATACCATGCCTGTAAATAATTTTGAAAAAATTAGGCAATATATCCATTTTAATAATAATCAAACTTTTATACCTCGCAATCAACCTGGACACTATAGACTACATAAAATAAGACCTCTTGTTACACATTTAAACGAAAAATTTCAATCAATTGCCTTGGAACAGCACCTAAGTATAAACGAGCAAATGTGTTCTACCAAGGTAAGGCATTACATGAAACAATACATGCCAATGAAACCCCATAAGTGGGGTTTCAAGTTTTTCGTTTTGGCGGGAGTTTCCGGATTTGCTTACAAGTTTGAGATTTATACGGGTCAAGAGAAATTTGAGCAGTTAGTGGATGGTGAACCAGAACTAGGAGTAACTTCAGGAGTAGTTTTACGATTAGCAAGAGTTATACCACGTCATAAGAATTATATATTATACACAGCTTTGAAACTCATGGTGCACCTCGCTAAAGAAGGTATTTACTCCTTAGGTACAATACGAAGAAATAGACTTCCTAACTGCAAATTGCCCACAGAAGCTTCACTAAAGAAGGCTACTCGGGGCACCAGCCATGAATATGTTGCAACTGTTAATGGGGTAGATATATCATCAATCATTTGGAAAGACAATAAATATGTCACCCTTATTTCATCATTTGTTGGCAAAAATCCAATAACAAAGGTCAAGAGATTTGATCGCAAAGAGAAGAAGAACATTGAAGTTGACTGCCCTAACATAATTAGTGAATACAACAGACATATGGGGGGAGTGGATTTGTTAGATAGTTTGATGGGTAGATACAAAATTCATTTGAAAAGCAGAAAATGGTACATAAGGCTCTTCTACCATCTTATTGATATGTTCCTAGTAAACAGTTGGCTCCTTTACAAACGAGTAAAAAATGAAAATGGAGAAGGTGGTAAAGTCCTGAATCAAGCTGAGTTCCATACTCAAGTGGCTTACCATTTATGCAATCTAAGGTCGACTCAATTTAGGCGTGGCAGACCAAGCAATAGCTTGGAAACTGATATTGCGGCAAAAAAGAAGAAAGGTCCAACCAAACACGTTCCACCGAAAGAAGTGCGCACGGATCAAACTAGTCATTGGCCTGTTCCCCAAGATGCTAAAATGAGGTGCAAATACCCCAACTGCAAAGATTTCACTCGCATCAAAAGTGTGAAAAGTGTGGGCTTGAATTATGTCTCAACAAAAACAATAATTGTTTTAAAAAATTTCATAACTAATTTTTTGTCGTAAATGCATACTGTAGCCCTTTGGCAACAATCCTTTTTTTGAAAATAAAAATTTGAAAAATTAGGTTGGGATTTTTTCACTACTTTTTTGGTGTTGGTTTGTACTTTTTCTAATGTATTTTTATTATTTTACAAAAAAATAAAAAATCATGCATTTAAGGGTTAAAAAAGTTTCAAATCGACCAACACGCGAAAACACCCTCACATATAGCAAAGCAGAAATCTAAAGACACTCGCAGACAAAGTCAATTTCCCTTGAAACAAACTTTAGAATCTGGATCGTCTAGAAGTGAACAAGCTATTTTTAATGAAGATTTATGCAAAGCTTTAGTGACTTCCAATATCCCTTTAATACGATTAAATAATCCAAATCTCCGATCATTTTTGCAAAAATACTGTAAATTTAATATTCCAGAGCACAGTATATTACGCAAACGTGGTGTTGACAGTTTGTACATTGACACTCGTGAAAAAATTCGTGAGATTACCGTTGGAAACTATTTCTACATTATTGTGGATGAAACAACAGACTCTTGTGGTCGATATATAGCCCATTTAATGATAGGTTTATTACGCGAAGAAATGCAAATTAGTCCATATCTAATCGCTTTAAAGCAATTAGATAAAACAAATAACTTGACAATAACTCGTTTTATCCAGACATAATTGTCTTCCTTTTTTCTTCCGGAAGCCGTTCCAATAGAAAAATGTTTATTGCTGTTATCCGATGCTGCCCCGTACATGGTAAAAGCCGCACAAAATTTAAAATTGTTTCATGAAAACTTAATCCATGTTACATGTTTGGCTCATGGCCTTAACAGAGTTGCAAAAGAAATTAGGTCTAACTTTCCTTTAATAAATGATTTAATTAATAATGTAAAAAAAATATTACTTAAAGCTCCTCTAAGAACTCAATTGTACAAAGAAAAATTTCCTGAATTACAGATGCCACCGGAACCTGTGATTACTCGGTGTAGTACCTGGCTTAAAGCTGCCTTTTTGTACGCAGATAATTATGAAAAAATTAAAGAAATCATATTTGATTTTGATAATTCATCCAAGGGAATATCTAATACAAAGAAGTTGTTTCAAAATCACATATTACCAAAGCAATTAGTGTTTTTAAAAAATTATGCATTTGTACCCAAAATTATATTAGATTTAGAACAAAAAAATTTACCTTTGGTGACTTCCGTAAATTTAATTAAGATGTTTGAATCAGAGTGTAAAAATGTCCAGGGCGGTATTGGAAAGACGATTTTTCATAAATTTTCAAATGTTATTTTAAAAAATGAAGGATTTATTGTTTTAAGAAACCTTGCTAATATTTATTCTGGTAACTTTGAAGATATTACAGTTCATCAAATTTCTAGAGGCTTTCGACGGCTAGACAGAGAAAGCACTACTGACAGGCATCCCGACGGATTTACGCAATGAAAGTACACTCTGCGCATCAAGTATTTCACTATTTCATTCAGACGTAAATGTCAGATGTAAATTTCGCTAAAACATTTCTTTTATTTTCGTTTGTGTTTTTTGTTCATTACAGTTTAATAGAACCTAAGTATGGAGTTTAATAGCAAATTAAGAGGCCGCGTAATTAACAGTCAATCTCGCGAAATAATAGCCAATGTTATAGAGTTTATGAGAAGAGAAGGAAACTTTAATTCACCTTCAATACCATTTAAAAATGTAAATGATCGTGTTGCTGCAGCCACAGGAGTATCTAAAAACACTGTCGTCCGCATTTCTGGAGAGAAAAAAAGAATCGATAACCGTGAGATATCGGAATTTTCATCACCAAGAAAAACCATTAAAAAACCAAAAACAGTTAATGATATAGATGAAGCTGCACAAGAATCAAATTTTATTTTTTTTATTATTAGATAGCTATTTTTGTTTCTGAGTTGTGTTCATTTACAGGCTCAATTTTTTTCCGTTTCTTCTTTTTGATTTTATATGGGGTTTCAAGTTGTTTTTGACTTATTTCGACGTAAATCACAACAACACACTTTTTTAATAAAGCAAACAAGTGTTAAGAGGTATATGTACGTGTAAACTACAATTACAAAAAATTGATATGAAACCCATGAAACCACCAACAAAAATGTAAAGCTAGCTTCCGTACTAGAACATGGTGTCATTCGTCGAGATAATTTATCGTTTTGTTTAATAGATCAAGAAATGTAAATATTCTCCTGTTATTTTTTATAAAATTATAAGAGAAATAAAATTTTTTCTAAATAGTATAGTTTATTATTTTGTAGAAAAACAAAATTTCGAAAATTTTAGTAATGTTTCAGAAACAATCTTTATTAATAATAGGTACCATTTTCCTTAATAAGGTAGAAATAAAATATAAACTATTTCCACGATTTACAAAGGCCTACAAAAAAATTATAGGTATTTTCCGCTATCCTATAAAATTTATATTTTCTGACTCAATTTCAAAAGGTTGAAGGAATTCCAAAACACCTTTTATGGCATAATAATTATTTTAAATTCTACATACTATCTTTAGCTGCTTTTAAAAACGTTCTAAGAAAGTCCAATCAGACCAATTTAATCCCTAAACTATTCCACACTTTTAAAATTTAATTACCTAAAAATATTAAAAACTATTTAAAATAACTTGTTTAGCAGACTGTACAATAGCTATCTTAGTCACACGTAGCGCGTTCTCTGTCTGGGCGTCGAACACCGCTAGAAATTTGATGAACTGTAATACTATCCATCCAGATATTTCAGGAAAATTTAAGTTTGCACCTATTACTTCTGTAGATGTCGAAAGCAGTTTTTCTTTGTACAAGTACATACTTACTGATAGGAGACAATCATTTAATACAGATAATTTAGAAAAACATCTAATTGTTCATTCGTTTTATAATAATGTTGATTTGTAAATACAATTAGTTAATAATTAAATAATTATTAAGTATTATATTAGGTATTGTAAAATAAAACAAATAATAAATATTAATAAACTATTTTGGGTGCACATATTTCTAGGTCTAATGATGACTATTATGTGCAACACAAATTACCCTGTATAAAAGTGCATGTTTTAAATAGGCAAAATTTTATTTACATTAAATATCCCTGTAAACTTTTCCGATAACAAAATATACATTTATGTACTCGATTATTAACTGAAATTGGCACAACGTTTTCTTATATTATAGACCTTATATAACTTGGGAGTACCTAAGTGGATTATCTCAGATAAGACTGATAAATTTCGAGTGATAGATTTATTGAAGATTACAACATTAGTACTATGGTTTTGGTATTCACTTTCAAAACATGGATTCCAATAGAAGAAACGAAAAGGAAAAGAATCCTAGAACAAAGTGTTCGATATTAACTTTGATCACATTTTTGTAAGTACTGTTATATACAAATTTTAATGATTGTTATTTTTTTTGCGTAGAAATATTTTAGATAAAACTGCAATTATTACAATCAAAATGTTATAAAAACTGTATTTTTGTTATTATCTACCTATTGGTGACATTTAAAAATAGCTCAATGTTAAATGGATGCGTCATAACTTTGTTTCTTTTTTTTGGAAGTACAGTATACCAAGTATACCTATACAATTGGTCAAAACATCATCCAATCGTGATCTATAAATAGCTTATACGACTATTTTTTTTTTTATTTTTTATACAAGGATAATTCTCAGTTCATACTAGAATTTTACATAAATAAATAAATAAATAAAAATTCTTTGGTTTTATCGGTCAATAAGTGTCTATTTATCAAACAATGTTTCCTCTAATACAGCAAATTATAGCTCATAAAAAAATGCAAAAAATGTAGTTCATGTAACCAAAGAAATTTTATTTCTTTATGTGATATTTTCTTTGCACACTGTATACCCTACCTATCCGTTTTTAGTTATACTTTCCGTCTATTCAAAAAGGGTAGAAAAAAGGCTCTCGAAGATGAGGATATTTACGAAATACCCTCCTGGCTGTCATCGGAAAAACTGGGAAATGAACTTGAAGATACGTGGACCACGCAAAAAAAGAACAGCAAAGATCCCTCCCTCATTAGAGCGCTGATAATGTCTTTCGGGAAGGGATTCTTGTTTTTAGGAATAATTCAATTGGCTGTTAAAACAGTGATAATGTAAGTAGAACATTTTTTATGATTAGATAATGTAGAATTTCTTCTTCTTCTTCTTCTTTATTCTTTTATTGGGCTATGTTAAATGTAGAATTTGAATTGACCTCTTCATATGCTAGTAGCCTTGGATTCAGAAGTAACACACATTCAGTCAGAATATGACAGAATCTGTAAGATATATTCATGGAGGTATAATACTAATGGAGATGCCATGAGTCAATTGTTTTGCATATGATACGTTTTATTAAAAATGACCCCACTGGGCGTGGCTTAAATGGTTGACTAAGCAGGATCGTATTCAAATATAATTAAAGTCCGTGTGCAGAATTACAACTTTTAAATGACTTACTTACCTAAGATTTGTTTCAACATGATCGATTCCAAATTAATTTGATGACATTGCGCAATTATGACTTCTACACTATTTACTATTATTTATTAACCGTTTTCCGACCAAGCCAATGCCAAGACCATAAAAGAGATTAATATTATTATATTGTTCTGTCTTCGCCGAAACCGTCCGATATATGACCTGTGTGATCGAAAATCAACGTTCGAATAACACTGTGCATCAGATTTGTTAATCTCTTTGTGCTTTAAAACTAAAACCCGATCTACGATTTTTCGTTCAAGGACTCTCTTGTCTTGATCAAAGCTGCCAATGTCAAAATCTCACAATGAGGAGAATTATGACATCAAATTACCAAATCAAAAACCAAACCTCTACGTGAATTGTGAATAAATATATTTCACTAAAAATACAGCAGAATTTGTAGAAAGGACAATTAATTACTTTTAAATGTAAAACATGTAGGTCTTTCTGCTGCAGATGACCCAAGTAACAATTTGATATTTTATAAAAGCTGAAAAAATGTTTACAGAACAAAATTTATAAAGTAGAATATTAGCTAAGAACATTTCCGGAACATTCTTTCAACAGTAATAAACACAAAATGGGCGCAGTATTACAGAACTATTTGGTTCTTTTGTAAATTCTATAAGATTTGTTGAATGCAGTTACCGAACAGTTACTACACATTTACACAGACTTTAAACAAATGTTTTTTTAAACTTTTATAACTGTTTTATAAATTTTCAATTTTGAGGTTAGGTTGCATATCAAAATCAGTAACATTTTAGTTTTTTAAATGTATCTGGTGAAAACAAATTAATTCTATATTTGTCATAAAAGTAAATTCAAGGCGATATTAGTAAAATCGCAGTATCTACTTAAGAGATATCTATAACGCGGTTTAGACATAATATATGACCTACAATAAAGTCGTTTTTGGATGCGCAGCAAGAATTACTGTTAATTATATAGCACATACAATACTAAATTTTTAAGCGCCTCGAGTTTGATTCATATTTCTAATACTTTTTCAGTGTGAAACAAAAATTAAATTTATGAAATTTGATTTTTTTTTTTAGTAATAAGATTATGCTAATATTACTAATGATTAAAATCTTTAATTAACATTGGTTTTGTCTTAAATACTAGTAAAACCGACAGTAGATTTAGCTTTAAAACTGTCTTAGGTTTTTGTTAAATATGGCAGCTATTCAGAGGTATTAGAAAGTTATTTTAAGACTGAATCATAATTATAAAATATTATTGTAGTAAAAACAGCTGTAATACAATAATTAAGTTGTACTACTCATTTCTACAAAACAAGTTCATCATGGTTTGTTGTATAATAGTTTCATATTCCTGCACTATATGACAAAATATAACATAACCTTACTAAATCGTTTCCGATTTAAGTATTTGGGAATTGAAATGATTAGATTTGTTTCTACAGCTTTATAGAGCAAGCATAATTTTTAATATTACGAGAATAAGCAAATTTAACATGGACATCGCCAAAAATATGGCTTTCTTTTAGTATTGGGGCATGATTATTCAGAACATACCTAATTACTATCTGGCTAAATGATAGTTTTTTTTTTGAGTGTTTAGACAAACCATCAAAATGTTTTACTAATATTTTTTACTGTTCTCTGAAAAGCAGGTACCACTTATTTTTTATATTTCTTCACTATTTAAATCTGACATTTTCAGACCATACACTTACATACAATTAGTATGGGAAGTAGTCGAACAAACATAAAATACAAAAATAATATGGCGTAGGTACTACCAAATGTAGTTGCTTTATTTTTTTATAAATATTTTGAAAGGGATAATACTATTCTTAACTAAAATAATAGTGTATTTCGACAATATATTACAGTTATTTTAGAGTTTTCATCAGAAGCAAATTGCTATTGATGCGGAATTATCTCACACTAATATTTATATAACTATTTTTTAAAGCGTTATTATGAGGTTAAGAAACAGTTATATTTGTATGACCAAAAAGTTCTAAAGGTAATCCAGAACAATAATATAGAATAACTATAAAGCAATTTTATTTTATAAGCTGAAATATTGTATAGAACAGTTGTATAAATGATTATGTAACAATTTCATAGTTATCGTGAAAACTATTTTATAATTTTGCTGTAAGAATATTGTAAAAACTAATTTATATAACTATTTAGTTTCAGAGAACAAAATAGTGATTTCTGCAACTGTAGTACAATAAATTAGCATTCCAGAAACAACAATATAATATCAATAAAATATAATAGTCTTGTAAACTAAAAATTATAAAGCTACTTTGTTAGTTGGGGACATACATTAAAAATATGACCCGCTACAGTCAAAAGTTTAAAAAGACCAAAAATTCAGCTAGGTATGACTTTATGGTTAAAAGTAGATGGAAGAAAACCATGATCAAAACTACTCTGTCAAAACCAATCGGAACTAAAAAGACTCAGATAATAGTTGTTGGTTTTATTTATGTTTGAAATAATTAATTATATAGGGTAGGTACATATATTACTAAAATTGCAAGCAAGTACTTACTAAAGATTTCTATAATTGCTACCTATGTATAATAAACAACAATCTCACAGATACACAGCATACAACTAGACAAATGGAATTATAGAGATGATTTATTTTAAAAATAGGCATTCAGTTGCGATTTGTGATTACAAAAAGATAACTTTAACCACTTTTTCTGATCAGTAATGTTAGTGTTATAGTGGAAAAGTTTCTAGAAACTGGTGTTTTTATTCCTAATAAAGCATTGTGAACTTCCAACAAACTCCTCATGTTGACGAAAGGCCATTTCATCCATAATAAGTGCACAAATTATTTTTTCATTGGAACAATTTGTTTTAATCTGTAGGGCATTGAAAGCCTCACTTGTGAATCCAGGCTCACCTTTTATACTTTGATACCATCGACTGATTGTACGGACATGTGGTAAGCAAGTGTCAAATATTCTTCTTACATAATTATAAGCAGTAGGTGAGTAATAGTGGAGAGTTAAGGAAAACACTTTTAGCTCTTCTGAATACTTCTTAGGCAATGGTAGGTTAGACTTTTTTTTTAATTGCCTGCTTCATATCTCGATGGGGCCCCCAAGTTTTTACATTATATCTAACTCATCTTCCTGTATCAAATGTTTTTTACTTACATCATTTAATATATTTTTTAAGTTGGCAATTTTATTCACTTTTCGAGAAAGTTGTCGTCTTAGCAATTTTAATTTTTTCTTTCTTTTTGCACTTGTTGCCCGGACAGAGGAAAGTGTATGTAATATTTTTTGTTTCTTTGGCGTCAACGGTTCTTCATATGGAATATTTAGAGAAGAAGCAGAGGGTACAGGTAATTCGATCTGACTGGTTTGATTTGCTGGTTTAATAAGAATATTTGATAGGATCCTGATTTTTGGAGGAGGAGGTGTAGATATGGATGGGTTAGTCTAGAACAAGATTTTGTATCTTATAAAGCCTTAAATATAGATCCATGATACAAAAACTACTAGTTTAAGTTCCAAAACTACTAATTTTTAAAAATCATTAACTTCGTAATATGTTTTAAATTATATTTATTGTGTATTGTGAACAAAGTCGGGAGGTTTTTAAATTAAGGAACATCAATTTAATGTTTGTTCATTTAATATTAATAATAATTGTAATGTGGTACATAAGCGGGCATACTATTTTATATCATGAGGATGAGGAGGTACATAGCAGTGAGTGATGGCCACAAATCTAATTAAATAATAAAAATACATCATCAGTATTTATTATTATACAGTATATTCATTATCAAAACGGTATAATAATAGGAAATTAGGATCTAATAAAAACTACTTTTAAATACTTGAAATTTTATTCTAAATTATGTGTTACTTAAAAAGTTATTCATTTAAGTGTAATTATAAGTTGGTTTTTAAGTTTAATTATAAGTTGGTTTTTAAGTTTAATTATAGTTGGTTTTTAAGTTTAATTATAAAGTTAGTTATTTAAGTTTTATTATAGTTATCTAAGTTTTAATATATTTATTTGTCTTTATTATAAAGTTAGTCAAGCCAATGTTCTTTATTAAGTTAGTTATTTAAGTTTTATTGTAAATAAAGTGTATACTAACTAAACATTCATTTATTGTCGGAACAGCATTCTTCTTCAATCTGACCCTAAACTCACTCTTATCAAAAAATTCTTCCTTGCTATTCGGTATAGGCTCAAATTGGTCTTTTCCCACAAATTTAGACCAAATTTTGAGATATTGTGGGTCTTTTGGAAACCTATAATAAAAAAAAGTTAAGCATTCTAAAAAAAATTCTAAGTACACTCCTTATACTTACTAATGAAAACTTAAATTAGATATTTTCCTACGCTCTTTCACTGAAGAGTTTTTACAATTAATTTTTGCACACTTAGTCATGATTTTTATACAAATTAATAAAACAAAAACAGTTATTAAGATAGAAATAACGTCGAAATATTTAAATTTGAACAAAGTTCTGACAGCTCTTTGACAACTATGACATGACCACTAAGAGAGGGGGAAGGGGTGTCGTTTTTTGGCATGTCATCTCCATAGTATCCAACCTCATTGGATATATTCCATATTACCAAATTGGACGAATTAAAATTGTCTATGACTCTATTACATGCTTCATGTTTGTTTTTTAAAGATTTAGCATCAGTTTTTTTATTTTCATTGATAATAGAATTATCTTTCTATTCTCTTAATATATTCTTTATTAATTTATTATTTTTGACAATTTAAAAAAGGAGTCAACTATCAATGCTAGGTATTTCGTGGAACATCTGAACTATTTTAAAAATGTTTTTTTTTTAATAATATTATTACTAAGTGATAAAAGGATGAGTGTGTGTGTGTGGCAATAAAGTTGCTTCCAACGATGAAACTATATCCAAAATTGCTCCCTAATCAAGACATATCTAGGTGGACAGTATACTACACAGACAATGACTTCATGTCTCATACGTTTTAGCATTTCTATAGATTGAATCTCTTTTGTTCTTGTTCGATACTCCGTTTCTTGATGATGTATAACTGATTCTGTTATTATGAAAGCAGCCTTTAGCTGTGTTATTAGGATGTAGATGTAGAGTAAAATGAAAATGAGATTTATAGATAAGGCAAATATCAATTATTTCTATATCCAGGATTACCTGCAGTTCATATTGGTGTTGCAGGAGTCTATTGGCGTTCCATTCCATTATCCTTAAATTATTTAACGATATATAATGTTTAGGAATAGCTCCTTTTACTGCTATCCTAGTCACTCTCTCATCCCTTTTTAAACATCTTTGTTCAATGGAAGTCCTTCGTTATCATTATTTTTAATTTCTGAGTTACTAGCAGTTGCTGCTTTGTATGTTTTTCTTTTTTAATTTGTTTAATTTCTTATTTCTTGTTGATTTGTTCTTTGCGATGGATTAAAAAGAACCAGTTGTCTTCCTTTTTTTTGCATTTCTTGTGCAATCATGCATGCTCTGTAGTCAGAAGGGTGAGATTCTTCTCATTGAAGGGTTTCTTTAGGTTTGTCGTAGTTCTAAGTTAAGGACGGGGTATCCCTGTGTATTAAAAGTGTATGTGTAGACCAAAAGTTAAATCGACAGTTTTCCGAATATGTAGTGTTTAAAAATCTAATTTTTGGCCAAATTAAAAATAAAGGTCTAACTTAGGTCACCTTACTATTGAAAATTAATAAATTTATTATTTTCAATAAAAACCAATCATGTAAAATAACCCCCTTTTATTTCATCTCAAAGGTGCCGTGTAGAATTATTTTAACCTCGATAGTATAGTATAGGAAATTAGTACATTCTGAATGATAATATCATTTTAATGCTATTTTTGAAACTAGTTCAAAAGTTGTATTTAACGATACTTAATGTTTCATTTTACCGTCAGTTTTAGTTTGACATATCCGTCATTTTATGTTTACAAAGCTCAGTTTCTATTCGAAAGTAAGAGAAACAGTCAAAATAAAATGCGAAAAACACTTTTTATCAATTTCGTTTAAGTCAACTGAAAGCGACAATTGCTGAAGACATAACAAATAAATTAGGTCGAGAAATAAAAAAATCTATACTATAAGTAACATACCATATATTATACTTGTTAAAATAAATCAAAAATAAGAGAACATATCGTTGACGTATATACTTTCCCATCTGTGATTAGTGATTACCAATTGCAAATTACGTATGAACATGATTCTGCGCAAAAAAAACCATTATTTCAAGTACTTGCATCATTAAAGTCCATTAAATTATTATTTTTATAAATTTGCTAATCTTTGCACTTTAAGTTTCATTATATGGGGTATCCAGACATTTTAATCCTCGTCCTCTTCTATTTAAAATTATCTCAGGTGCCATATATTCCGAGTAAAATTTTTCAACCATATTTTAAAAAAAAATGGGTTGAAAATGAATTTTTTTCAACAAATAGTGGATTTTCATCTCCAGTATATACTACAAAGTAGCACAATTTTTTTTGAGCTATACCTAGCTGTCCTTGAATCTAAAAGTATATAAAATCATTATTAGAAAATCAAACATAAAAAGAATATTAATATTGTAGTATCATTTCTAGCACATTTCTTAAAAATCATGAATTATTTTAACATATTGAAAATTTTCACCTGGTAAAAGTAGTTATGGTTTTCTTTTAAATGAATGTCGCCATCTTCTATTTTTAAGCATGGAAATGGGTTTGAATATTAGGTAATGTGCCCCAATAATGTCAAATTATGACAATTCGCAGAAAACGTCAACTTTTTATTTAGATTTTAATGTGCAAAAGCCTACCTACTTTCGATATTGATCGTAGAAAAAATATATTCAGAATAATGAAACATTATTATTAAATAACAAGTTTTTTTATTGTCAAATAATACGTTATATTATTTTTTAATTGCAAATATTTGAATGTTAAAATTATAGCGTTTAATTTTTTTATTCAATGACGAACTCGAGAGTGAGAAACAAAATACTACCTACCTTTAATGCAGGAAGTCGATGTCAATTTATCCAAAAATAAAACTGATTAAAATGTACAATGAAACTCACTAGGACACTTGGCACAAATAAATCAATTTTCTATTAAAGAAAATAACACTTATTAAAAACAAACAGCACAATAAAACACTTCAGAAAGGTGTGATGTAATTTTGAAAACTAAATACCCGTAAGCTTGTTTGTAAATTTATAGACTCTTAACTCCTTCCCCCAGCCTTCATTAAGTATATTAAAAGTCGTGACGTCATATTGGGGAAATGTTTCTAGGAAATAACTACCTAAGATAAGATAAATGAATGTTAAATACCTACTCATAATATCTATTGTAGGGTTTTTGTACTTTAATAGGATAAATATTTGTGCGGGCCTGGAAATTCCAGGAAATGACAGTCAAAATTACCCAAAAACATTAGGTTAGTACCAACATCAGATAACAGATAACTTCGGTATTTAACCAATTAATCACAATTAATATTCTTGAACATTCAAATGACAAAAACTTCCATCTTTAACCAATGAGAATATAGTTTTCATTTGATACTTCAAAATCACAATTTATTAATTAGGTAGAATAGTTTTAAAATATATTGCGAATTGCGACACGTCAAGCGTCCCACTCCGACTCAATGTGACGCAATTATTGTGGCAATATATTTTGAAACGACTCTATATTCGTGACTTGAAATTATAAACATCCCTCGTATTACTACCCGTATATAAACCAAATTATTTGTTTTAGGAAATATTTATATTTAATGTGAGGCAAGATATCGTTTTTGTTGTTACCATCTGCATACCTACCTCATTCTTTACTTTGGTCCAGGAAACAAAGTCAATTTTCGATAAAAATAAAATGTAATAGGTAGGTAATACTTTATGAAACAGTACAATAAAAGTATTGAAATAAAGTATGCTCATACTCCAAAATGAGTCCTAGAGTTAACATTTTTATAATATTATAAATGGCATATAAAACGATTGGACCGTTTTCACAATCGCGAAATAATTTTTTTTTATTTGGTAAAATCCTGGCAATTATTGAAAAATAGATTTTATGTTCAAGACTATTATTATGATCCTTCGAACTCAGTCTACTAAAAACCGGTTTATAATACAATATCCCCTAATAGCTAGTCGGTCGATATTTATAGTTACTTAAAGATTTCTGTAATAATTTGCACTAATTCAATCTCTAGTCGGTAGGTAACAGCACCTCCTTGATTGAATCTAAATTGACATAATTTTGTTCAGAAATTCCTAGGAAACGCTGTCCTTAAGTGTTGGTCTGTATACCTAACACAGCATGCCTCTTGGGCAAAATTACTCAGGCTTAATCTGTTATACTAAATATTTTGTCAACATATTGCAGATAAGTTGTTTTGTCTTGTATTTTAGTTAAGCGGTGGCTTCCAGTACCTTTCATTTTATTAACAATTTCTTAATATTTAAGGGAATAGTGTATGCATGTCCCGCTTGTTCTCGTAGAAATTATTTTAAAATGTGTCTCATTCCTATTTTAATGTTTTTATCATTAATAACTTTTATCCAATGTATTTATTTGCTTGCAGATTTGTTCAGCCGAAGGCTTTAGGCAAGGTAGTAGCCTATTTTCAACCCAATCAAAAAGTAGTGACAGAAAATGATCTTTATATGTATGCCTGTATCCTAATTGGATTGAATATATTTAGTACAATGTACAATCACAATTATCAACAATTTCAAATTGAATATTGTATTAGAGCCAGAACGGCAGTCGCAGCTCTAATTTTTAGAAAAGCTCTAAAACTGGGACCTAACGCTTTATCAAACGTCACTATGGGAAAAATAGTGACCCTTATCACTAAGGATGTTTTTGCTTTCGACACCGGTTTGATGTTTCTAAATGACATGTGGATCGGTGTCATACATATTGTCGTTATAACCGTCATTATTTATCAAAGAATAGGAAGCTCAGTTTTTGGAGGAATAGGATTTTATTTGCTCATCATTCCATTACAACGTAAGTAGAAATTTAAAAAAGTCCTGCAGTTTACTGTACTCAATTTTCAAAACACCCTGTTTGTTCAGAAATCAACGCCATGGAAGTGATCTCTACTTAGGTCTAGTGACCTCCGTGGTCCATCTAAAATGGGCAGGTGCATCAATCTGCAGACTTACTTGATCTGGCAAGATAGACCATTAAACGATTAATTCTTTTATAATTCTTGGCCACATTTTTATGGAAAATCGGCATTGAAAACACTGCATTTTTTTTTTAGTATTTGTCGGTAGACGAGTAACCGTGAAACGAATGCAAGCTGCTAAAAAAACAGACGAAAGACTTCAGTTGACAACTGAAACGTTAAGAAACATTAAAACCATCAAAATGTACAGTTGGGAAAATTTTTTCGGCGACAAATTAAAAGAACTTAGAAAGTAAGTAAACTATAATAATCCAACCAACTCTTTGAAACCTAATTGTCTTTTTATAATAAAATCACTGGCACGAAAATGTATTAGGGGTCTATTCTGTAACAATTCCTTTATCTGTTAAAATATTGGAGACCTTTAAAAATATTTTCGTATTTACTAAATTACTTCTGTCATTATTTAAAATACATTAGAGGACTATCGCAAACATGACGGGCGCTCCTCCGCCAAAAATCAATTTTACATTTGAGGCAGTTAAAAATAAATTGTAAAAAAAAATGGTTCAGGCCAATCGTTGTAAAAATGAACCAAGAATTTCGCTAAACCGCAAAAAACTTATATTTTTAAAGAAAAACAACAAAAATTTCAACTTTTTAACAAATTTAATTTTTTGGCTCTTTAGCGTCATTCTATAACAAATATCTTAACTATTTTCTAAATAACTTTTTTTCAAAAAGATTACCAATTTTAAACAGGACCGAAGATTAACATAGTTTTCATTCCAATACTAATTCTATTAAAACAATGATACCAGTGAATATGGCAACGCTGCTAGTCTATAGCTTTGTCCCAACATCTCACAAAATCGTAATATTACGGTCATCGTCATGCGCAGTAAATAAAAACCTATCAATAAAGCCCAAAGTCGAACGGTTTTTATTTACTGCGCATGACGATGACCGTAATATTACGGTTTTGTGAGATGTTGGGACAAAGCTTATGAAGCCCGTGGTTAAAAGGGTAGCTGCTGTTTAGTTAAATTTGTTAATTCCTGTGTCGAAAAATAGGTAGTTGTTTTTGAAGAGGTGCGAAATTATTGTGATCGTCTTAGTTTGTTGTTGAGGCGTTGTTAGGTTTGTGTTTAATTTAGTTTTTAGTTAATTTATGAAATGAAAAATTCTGGAAGGCAAAAATGCACAGCTGATAAATTTATATTTTATTTGTTTGCTACCAGAGTTAGTAAATGCTAGAGAAATACGACATGTGCCAATTAGGGAAAAGAGATTGTCAAGAATTTTGCCCGCTTAAAAAAATGTGTATTATACAGGATGTTTCTAAATACATGCGACAAAATTCAGAAACTGATTGCTCGTATGAAATTAAGATGGGTCTTTCCTATAACAAAATTTCCTCAATCCACCCCTTTTCTAGATATCACCCTTAAAAGGTGGTGAATAAAATTGAGTTTTTATTTTTTTTTCTAAAATTTCAGTAAAGCTAGAAACTTGAAATTCTGTAATCGCAAAGGACTAACCACGGGTATTTTTTCAATATTTCTGTTACATTATAGGGGAGTGAAATTAGCAACACTTACTTTATTTCACATGAAAACGTTTTTTCGAGATGAACTTTTATGAAATCCTTGTTTTATTTAATTTTTTTTTTATTCTTGAATTTTTTTCCCAAAACCAATAGCTTCAGAGAAAAAAATTAACACCCTAATATATCATTTTTTTTTTACTAAATTGAGTGGAAAACAGTTTTTTTTTATGAAGGTATTGATTTTGGGAATTTTTTTTTAAATAAAACAAATATTTCAAGTTACAAAATTATTGTTAGGAATTGAATGAATCACCCTATATAAGACTTAATGTGATAAACGTCAGTACGAAGTACAGAATGTCAATTGTGTAATTCTTGATATTGTTATCATTATAGTTGCATGTTCATTTTATAGTAATATATAGTTATATCCTATACGTAGTCCATCTTTACTCAGTCCCAGACTTCTAGCAACTCCAGCTGTTTCTAACAGGTTATGAGCCCAGCTACGGTTCATCTGTGGTACTGAATGAAGTGGCGTGAAGCGTAGAATAAAATGAATGGAAGCAGCTCGTTCAGAATTGAAACTCTTAATAAAGAGAACTATGACACCTGGAAGATGCAAATGGAAGCATTGCTCATTAAAAATGATGCTTGGGTGTATGTAAATAGTGAATGTCAAAAACCAGTGTTAGTAGCAAACGATGCAGAATCAAAGAGAGCGGTAGACAATTGGATCAGGAACGATAGTAAAGCAAAGTCTGACATCATCCTATCCATCAGTCCTTCGGAATTAAAGCTCGTGAAAGGCTGTACCAGTTCACGTGAAATTTGGTTGAAACTGGAAAGCATCTATGCATCGAAAGGGCCGGCAAGAAAGGCTACGTTGCTGAAACAACTAACTCTACAACGCATGCATGAAGGGGAAGACGTGCGTGAACATATTAATAAGTTTTTCGATACCGTGGATAAGTTAGGGGAAATGGAAATAGAAATAAATCCTGATTTACTAACGATTATGTTGTTATACAGTTTACCCAGCACTTACGAAAACTTTAGATGTGCGATAGAAACCAGAGATAGCTTACCGTCACCAGAAACTCTTCGTGTGAAAATTATCGAAGAAAGTGAGGCAAGACAAAATAAAGTGAGCCCTATCCAAGATGCTTTGATTGGAAAGCACTCCCATCAAAAATCATTCAGCTCTAAAAGGCAAGATGATGAACCGGGACCTAGCAATACATATCGAAGCTCGTTTAAGTTTCGTTGCCATAAATGTCGGAGATTTGGACATAAAGCTACAGATTGTAAGACTAAGAAAAATTCTGTGAAAATGACAGAAGAAGAGGAAGAAGAAGAAGAAGAAGAAGAAGATCTGTGCGCTTTTCAAGCAGAACATAAAGAGAAAAAGACATTTAGATGGTGTTTGGATAGTGGCGCTACGTCACATCTGTGTAATAGACTAGATAAATTTACGAAAATTAATGAATTTGAAGGTGGTATTTTAAATTTTGCAAATAAAAGCTCTGCGGAAATTAGTGCAAAGGGTACTGTGTCACTTACTACGGAAGTACTCGGTAATATGAAAAAGTATTCTCTACAAGATGCGTTATATGTTCCAGAGTTACGCACTAACTTGTTATCCGTTAGTAAGATGACTAATAAAGACTGTGAAGTTATCTTTAAGAAAGACAGTGCCGTAGTTATAGGAGTCGATGGTCACATCAAATTAATTGCGGACAGAGTTGGTGATTTATATTTTATTAGAGAGACTATTTTAAATGACTCTGCATATTTTAGCAATAATGATGAACTATTTGATCTTTGGCACCGACGCCTTGGACATTTAAATGTTAAATATATGGCGGAGGCTGTAAAGAAAGGAATAATACATGGCCTCAATATACGAAATTTTAATATTGAATACCAATGTGAAATCTGTCTTCACGGAAAAATGGCAAGGAAGCCATTCCCGCAGAAATCTGAGATAAAAAGTGAAGTTTTGGATAATCAATAGGCAAAGCTAAATACTTCGTTGAATTTATTGACGATTGCAGTAAATGGTGTGAAATAAAATTTTTGAAGTCAAAAAGCGAGGTATTTCAAGCGACAAAGGACTACATCGCTATGATAGAAAGGCAGAAAGGAAAACAAGTTAAATGTTTACAGTCAGATAACGGAAAGGAGTATACTAGTAATGAATTTAATGACTTCTTAAATAAAAAGGGAATTCTCAGAAGATTAACTGTACCGTATTGTCCAGAACAAAATGGCATATCTGAAAGAAAAAATAGAACTTTATTAAATACCGCCAGATGCCTGATGATACAGTCAAATCTTCCACCAACTTTTTGGGCCGAGGCTGTTAACACGGCTAATTACATTAGAAACAGATGCCCATCTAAGAGTTTAAATGGAAAGACACCTTTCGAAGTTTGGACAGGTGAGAAGCCAGACGTTAGTTATTTTAAAGATTTTGGATGCAAAGTATACTGCCTGAATAAGGATCCCCATAGAGGAAAATTTGACTCTAGATGCAGAGAAGGAGTTTTTATTGGATATGCTAAACATTCTAAGGGTTACAGAGTGTGGGTAAAATCTGAAAGAAAAATTGAAATCTGTAGAGATTTAAAATTTGTAGAAAAATCAAAGTGTGAGATTTCAAAAGAAAATTTAGATTTTATTCTAGATGATCAAAATAAAACCCTTCTACCAAAATCACAACCAATATATATCGAAGTTGAAAACAGACTACCAGAAAATATCCAACCGTCCGACACCGATGAGAAAAATGTTGAGATAACCAATGAAAACGAGAATATACATTCAGAAAATTCTGACATTGAACAATCTGACATTGAACAATCTCCTGTAAAACATAATACTAGAGGTCGTGGAAGACCTAAAATAATAAGAACTGGTTCAAGGGGAAGGCCAAGGAAGGAATACCAATCTGCATATAATACTTCCGAAATTGAATATTGTTTTATCTCAGAAATACCTATAAAACAAGCATTATCAAGTCCAGAAAGAGAGGAATGGTTGGAAGCAATGGGAAGCGAAATAACATCGATTATTAAAAATAATACATGGAAGCTTGTAAATCGTCCTGAAAATGTAGAAACAATTGGAAGCAGGTTAATTTTAAGAAACAAGTATAAGTCGGACGGAACTCTTGACAAAAGAAAAGCACGTCTGATAGCACAAGGATTCAACCAGCAACCTGGAATACACTTTAATGAAACGTTCTCACCAGTTGCTCGTATGAGTTCCATTAGGCTTTTGACCTCCCTCACCGTACATTTTGGTATGAAAATATATCAATTTGATGTTACTACAGCTTATTTGAACGGCGAGTTAGAAGAGAAAATATTCATGGAGTGTCCCAAGTATCTTCGTGAAATTTTGGAATACTTATTGGAAAGAAGAAATTGTTCAAATAAAATATTGTTGAGAGAACAAGAAATGTTTGAAGAACTTAAATCAGGAAATAAAGTATGTCTACTGAAAAAGGCTTTATATGGACTTCGACAATCAGGTAGGAGTTGGTATAAAAAGTTAGATTCTGTTTTAAAACATTTTGGCCTAATCGCTACCAATGCTGACCCCTGTATGTTCTTTAAACGAAATGAAAGAGATTTACTTTTGGTCGGAATTTATGTTGATGATGTCATTATGGCATGCCATAAACCTGAATATGTAAAACTTTTTGAGGAATATTTGAGTTCACAATTCGAGATAAAATATTTAGGAGAAATTGGATACTGTTTAGGAATTGAATTTAGTAGAAATCGAGAAAAAATTACCATGAATCAAATAGGATATATCACTGAGGTTCTAAATCGTTTCGGAATGAGCGACTGCAACCCTATAAGTACTCCAATGGAACCAAATTTAAAACTAATGAAGGCAAAAACAGATGATTCAGAAGAAATGCAGAAATATCCCTATAGAGAATTGATGGGATGTTTAACTTATTTGGCAGTCGTCACCCGACCAGACATCAGTTTCTCAGTAAGTTTCCTAAGTCAGTATAACCATTGTTTTGGAAAAGTACATTGGGCCGCTGCGAAACGTGTTCTCCGTTATCTAAAAGGCACTATAGACCTAGGAATCACTTATAAACCTACCTATGAACCTATAAGAGGGTACGTTGATTCAGACTGGGGCAATCAACCAGAGGATAGGCATTCCTTTACTGGATATATCTTCATGTTGAGTGAAGGACCTATCTCATGGGAATCCAAGAAGCAACGGACGGTAGCATTATCCTCTACCGAGGCCGAATACATGGGATTAACGGAAGCAGCGAAAGAATCTATTCATTTATGTGGATTTATTCGTGAATTAGGACTGAAGGATTTGGACGATATCACTGTCTTCAATGATAACCTTTCAGCCCTAAAGCTTGCCGAAAACCCAGTTTTTCATGCTAGGACCAAGCATATCGACATTAGATATCATTTTATCAGAAATGCTTTGAAAGAAAATTGGTTAAAAGTGCATCATGTGAGCTCTAACGAAATGGTAGCAGATGTACTTACTAAAGGGTTAACCAGATGTAAACATGAAAACTGCGTCAACATGATGGGATTGGTCAACTTCAAACACGTTTCGAGGGGAAGTGTTAGGAATTGAATGAATCACCCTATATAAGACTTAATGTGATAAACGTCAGTACGAAGTACAGAATGTCAATTGTGTAATTCTTGATATTGTAATCATTATAGTTGCATGTTCATTTCATAGTAATATATAGTTATATCCTATACGTAGTCCATCTTTACTCAGTCCCAGACTTCTAGCAACTCCAGCTGTTTCTAACAATTATTTTATAAAAAAAGTTTTGATATGAAATAAAGTAAGGGTTGCTAATTTCACCCAGAATTTCAAGTTTCTAGCTTTACTGAAATTTTAGAAAAAAAAATAGAAACTCAATTTTAGTTACCACCTCTTAAGGGTGATATCTCGGAAAGGGGTGGGCTGAGGAAATTTTGTTATAGGAAACACCCATCTTAATTTCATACGAGCAATCACCTCCTGAAATTTGTCCCATGAATTTTGAAACACCCTGTATGTTGGTATATTAAGGTGAATGCAGCAGCCTTTATAATTTTCGGAGCAGGATATTTCAAAAAGTAATTTTGATTAAAAATTAAAATTTTGGCAAAATAAATTAGGAAATATTAACTATATATATTTTAGTTTTAATTCCTTTCAGTTTCTGGGAAAAAAAATCAAATATGATAATGAAAATAAATGCATTCTTCAACAGCACTATTCTTAATATAATCCCGAAATTTAAACTCTTAATGTCTTGGTGATGATTTTTTAAAATTCGCCAAAATTAGTGGCTAAAACGCCTCGTTATGTGCTGCCTTCGGGTGTAACAAGCTTGTAACTATCGTATCGTACACTCTGTCATTATTCGTTTCTTCCAATAATTTACACCAGTTTACACCAGAAGATAGCACTTAACGAAGCGTTTTAGCCACTAATTTTGGCGAATTTTAAGAAATCATTAACAAGACATTAGGAGCTTAAATTTGGGGATTATATTAAGAATAGTGCTGTCGAGGAATGCATTTATTTTCATTATGATATTTCAAAATTAAAGCCCTTTTAGTTTTTTTGGGAAACTGGAGAAGGAATTAAAACATTAAAATATATGCATATTATAGATATTATTGCCTAATTTATTTTGCCACAATTTAAATATTTCAGATATCCTTGTCCAAAAATTATAAGGGGTATGATCACCTTAAGATTGAAAGAGAATTAGCTTTAATTCATGAGATGCGAAGCATTATAATTGTCGCGTCACAAAAACCACCTGCTGCCAAGAGAAAATTTTGATTCAGCAGTATTGTATATTTTGTGTCGTAAAAGAGAAAAAATTAACATTTCGTGTTTTAATAGTTATTTTTTTAATTTAATAATCTATGTGAAAAAAATTTTTTTTAATACAGACTTTAAAAAATTGTTATATTAATATACTTATTTAATTGTACTTATATTTGTTGTTCCTTTAATACAATAAATACAATTTACCTATCTCCAATTCATCACTTTCCGTATCCATATACCTAGGGCCCGATTACAATTAGAAAAACACCGCTACGTCATAACTATTATTTTGAATTTCCAATATACAGGGTGTCCCGAAATTAGACGGTCATATTTTAACAGCGTAATCTACATCCTACAAGTATTAGAAATTAAAAATTAAAAAAAACCGAATACAAAAACGTGCAGATGCCGTCACCACATCTTAACCAAATTTATATAGGATCACCCCTGAGGTACCTCCGTACTACCAAAAAAGAATCATATAAATCGGACAAGGTGGTAAAGCATTATCGCTAAACATACATAAAAAATGAAGAGTTTGAGGATTTTCTCATGGGCCCAATTATTAGATTTTGACTAAATTTATATGAAACCACCCCTGAAGTACCTCCTTTCTAACAAAAAAAAGAATCATTGAAATCGGACACCGTGTTAAAGAATTATCGCTGAAAATACATAAAAAAAAATAAAAAAAAATATTGCGACCAATTTGAAGTCGGTTGAAAATAGGAGTAAAAGTTTATATAAACATAGGTCTGAAAACGTTTCGTTTTCGAGATACAGGGTGTTACAAGTGAAGTCCAGATGAAACATTTTTGTAAATATTTTCTAAAATTTCTTTAGTTACCGGTTTTTCAATGTTAAAAAAAAATAAAATTTCTAATTCTACAGACCTACTAATTATTGTTTACACTTTCGAATAAGGTAACATGCTTTTGTCTTAAAAATGACGCGTCCTAGCGAGATGCAACAAATGTAGCTTTATTATACAGAAAATATTGGTTTTCCAAATTTTATAGTCAAAAATCTGATGTGTCCAACACATGACTTTCCTATCTAGTTATTATAGGCTTTTTCTGGTTATTTTGTACAACTTATTGCAGTACCTCTATAAATGTTTAGAGGATAAAGGATAAAAATATATACATTTTCCACATACATGTACCTCGAAACATTTTTCTATAGTTATTCATTGAAAACGAAAATACTGAAAAATTTAAATTTAGCAATTTTCCTACAATTTTTCCATTACGGTCCATTTTAGAAAAATCATATATAAACAAAAATTATAGAGATCGATATCGCAAACAACTTTCAGTTCAACAATTTTCATAAAAATCAGAATTTTGCACATTTTGTCAAATTTCTCGAATACGGACCATTTCAGGAAATTTTAACATAAAACAAAAATTATAGATAATAATATTAGAAGTAACTTTTATTTGAATAATTTTCTTCTCCAAACATAAATAACAGATATATTCAATAAAATATAAAAACGGCCTCCCATAAAGTATTCCCCCAGATGTTCCGACTTTGTCCAAAATCTAATCATTTTACGTCATGCCAAAATAAAACTTAAGTTTAAAATTTAGTGTTTTTCTGTGTATCGGTTCATGAGTTATGGTGGATATAGACACACAGACACACACGGCAATTTTACCCTAAGCTCCCCTTAATTTACCCACCCAGAAGATGATCAATAACTGGGGTTTAGTCCAATAAATGAAGCCTAAAAAGGTAAGTATTTGTAACAAATTTTACCTAATTATCTTTAAACGTTTAGAAAATATTTACAAAAGTGTGGTATCAGGACTTCACCTTTAACACCCTGTATGTCGGAAAAGAAAAGTTTTCCGACCTATGTTTATATGAACTTTTACTACTATTTTAGGATGTAGATTACGCTGTTAAAATATGACCGTCTAATTTCGGGACACCCTGTATATCATCTATAACTATCAATAAATAAAAAATATTTAAGTTGTTTGGTTTAAAAATAGTATTTCTACATTCGTATATTAACAAGCCACTAACCCCCAGTAGGCGGCGATAGCCAACGAATTATACCTGAATTGTAATCGGACCATACCCAATATGATTAGCCTTCAGCACACGACACACAACATTGCCAAATTTATGTATCGAACAAGGTTCCAAATACTTTAAGGGGAGGTCGTGAGATTCGTGCGGTGTGACTTCAGAAGGGACTGGATTGCTCTTAAATAATGACAGAAGTAAATTAGCGAATACGAAAATATTTTTAAAGGCCGCCAATATTTTAACGGATAGAGGAATTGTTACAGAATAGACCCCTTTTACTGTAAATAATGTTATAATGTCAGTTCGAATGGTTGTCGATAGATGATTAACAAAAAAAGTTAGAAAAATAATCGGTCCAATAATCAATCCTTGAGGCATACCTGCATTATTTGTATTGATGTGGTGTTTGTAATAAAAAAGATACAATCGTTTTGAAAATATTTATTTGATGAACAAAGATTCCGGCATATACTGAAAAAGAGGAAGAAAATTTATTTTTTATTTTGATCTTTTCAAAAAAAATGTTTTAAAACTAATAATATTTAGTGAAACAATTACAAAAATTAAAAAAATAAATAAACATTTTTGCTGTATTTGCATTATCAATTGCTTCTTTATAATCCTTTTTGAATTCCGATAGTAAATTAAAGGATTCTTCTATTCCTGTGCATGTGCATAGTCTATTTTATTTTATTCTATAAAAAATCGTAACCATTTAATATCAGTAATATTTTTCTGATTTATTTTTTCCCGGAAACATTTTGTTAAACAAATCGATAAATATATTAAACACCTCATTATTGATAAAATGTTCTGCCCCAGTCATATATAAGTAAATGTTCACGTAAGACAACAAGATTATGATCATTAATAAACCTTATTTTTTAAAAAAACATTGCATTTTTAGTAGAAATCTTAGAAAAGTCTACAACTTCTACTTCATTACTTTTAATTTTTAATATCTTTTAAAGAGACGTTGGAATACATTTTCCATATAACTCACATGTCAGTATACAGGGTCCGAAAAAATTAAAGGGGTGATTCTGTGATGAAATTTTTTGAAAAAACCCTCCCCGGAAAAGTTACACCCCTTCGAAACTTAAAAAAAAATAGTTTTTCTTTTTTATTTTCCCTGTATATCAAGCTAAAAACACGAAACTTGGTAAACATTATCTGTCAATAAAAGTACACTTTTTGAAATTTTTTCATCCCTGAAGTATGCTTAGAAGGGGTTGAAATAATCAACCCCTAAGATATTTTTTCTTACAACTTTTTTTAGATGAAATTTTTTTCTTTAAAAAAGTATGACTGAAAAGCCCAATTCATTGACTAACTTTTTTATCTCTACAAGTTTTTTAAAACTTAAGCATTTATGAGAAAAAAATAAATAAGCTCATGTAAAATAGCATTTTATTAAACAACAGCCAACCAAATTATGATTCTTAAGACTTCTACAACTAAAAACAAAAGTGAACAAACAATGAACAAAAACCTGTCGAATATCGACAATACAATTATAATAAATGTTGAAAATGACCGCCTTCAGCTTCAATACAAGCATCTACCCTTTTCCTCATAGAATTGCGTATACGATGAAATATTCCTGGATAATTTCTTATAGTTTCACACCCTGCTACAATGCGGTTTCGCAGATCATCGATATTTTCAACTGGGTTTGTGTATGTCAAAGATTTCAGATATTTCCATATGCAAATATCCAAAGGATTAAGGTCAGGGGAGCGGGCTGGCCAGTTTACAGGTCCTCCTCGACCTATCCATTGATTGGCATACACCTCATCCAGGTGAGATCTTGCACGTATACTAAAATGAGCTGGTGCACCATCGTGCATAAACCATAAATGTTGCCTAATTTGAATGGGAACCTCTTCAAGAAGAATATGCTTCACCATTTAATCGTAGCGGAAGAAAATGGGGACCAATTAAATGATTATCAATAATTCCGAGCCACACGTTTAATGAAAATTGATACTGATGATTTCCTTCAAAAAAGCCATGAGGATTTTCGTCAGCCCAAAGGTGATTGTTGTAAAAATTTCTAATACAGTCTCTTGAGAAACTCGCCTCGTCAGTAAATAAAATATTACCTAAGAACTGTGGTGATTGGCCAATCATATTAATAAGCCACTGACAAAAAATCACACGGGGTAAAAAATCTCGAATCATTAACGCCTGCACCCGTTGAAGATGATAGGGATACAACATTTGTTCTTTTAAAATTCTAAAAACAATGGAATGGCTTACATGTAGGACACGAGCTATTCTCCTGGTACTAGTTTTTGGGAATTCTTCAATTGAATTAAGTACGGCTTCTTCTGCAGCTGCAGTTCTAACTTCTCTAGTACGACTAGAATCATAAGTTCTTTTTTCAAAATTACCACGTTCCCGCAAGCGTCGGTGAATAGTTGTGAACGTAGTATGATGGGGTAGTCTCATAGAAATAATATAGAAGACCAATATAAACATAACATTTAAGCAGAAATTGAAACCCACTGTGCATAAAAACGCGTCTCTGCGCCTGACATCGCAAAATAGTGTGTCTAGAAGCTTGTGCAATATGCATGACTTGTCCCTGTAGTGTTGCCAAATATATTAAACATACCTAACAGAAAAGAATTTTAAATTAATTAATTTTTAAATTATATGATTTAAACAGTTTCTATCTACGAAATATCGCCACAAAATAACTTATACACATTTAAATAATTAACTAATAATATTTATGTGTAATTACATTCCCAAAAATATATACAAATACCGTAATAATGTCATTAATACCGTATTTTTAATGTTCAATAAGCGATTCACCTACAAATTCAATATTGACCTGGCAATAGCACTAAAATCCGGTGTTTCAAGGCTATATGACGCTGCCCTTACAGGACCGTTTGTAGTTTATTATTTGTGCCGCGTTTGAGAATCCACATCGGATGCATCTGAGATGTAGTAAGTAGTAAATCTTTGATCACGTGATTCAGTATACGTAAATGTAATGGGACAGATGTGTCCGATGTGGATAAAAAACGCTCGAGATGTAAAAAATGCATCCGATGTGGATTCTCAAACGCGGCATTAATTACACGATGAAAGTGGCATTTTATTTTTAGTTTTGTGTAGTATTTAGTCAAATCCTAGGTACAATAAAAGACATTTTTACATTGGCTAATGAAAATGTAATCAATGTATTAGGCAGCTGTTATATTTATTACAAGATTTATGTCTGCAAATCTAAACCTACCTAAGAATTATAATTATGTAAATAGAGAGCTGTATATTTATTTACAGGCTGCCCAGCGACGGGGAGACATTATCGATATCGGTTTTAAGGCATTTTAAAACATAAACCCGATCTCAACAATCTTAGGAACTCTTCTGTCACTCGATATTTTAATCGGTACTTCCTCTTCGCTTTTTGGCTGGCACAACAATTATTTACATTTCTTCATTCCTTACCGCGTTCGAACCAGTAAGGTTTAAAGAAATTTAAAAAAAAATAATAATTAAAAATAAAGATGTTAATGATTTTCTTATGGATCCCATCTTCAGATCTTGACTTAATGTATATAAAACTGTTTCCTTTTCTAACAAAAATAATCCTAGAAATCGGGCAACGTGGTAAAGAATTATCGCTCAATATACATAAAAAAATATTTCAACGAATTGAGAATATCCTACCATTTTGAAGTATGTTAAAAAAAAATTGTTAATAAAGTGAAAAGTAGGGCATGAACATATATTATAAAGTATATAAAATGATAGATAAATCCAGTTTAGAAGGTATTATAAATAAACTGTGGAAATATCGAGAATCTCGATTTTGAATCGGAAAAATATTCTACGCAATTTAGTATGAAAGCTGATCAAAATGAAACACATGAACGACAAACTGTTAATGACAACTTTCTTCAAACGTTTTCTATTTTTCCGAAAACTAACTAGATAGTTCGAAAATCATTTCCTTCGTTAAAACGCTTCTTGTTCCGAAAAAGGTACACGCCTGCCAACATTCATCGTTCATTAAAAAAGTGGTAGATACAAAACGCTTCGTATTGTAAGGCCAAAATATATTTAGAAATCGAAATAGTCATATAAACAAAAAAATCATATGAGTGAGATAACTACCAAATTAATGATTTACAAGTTTATTCCTATTATTTATAAAATAGGTTTGCAATGTGCTGGTGTGGAATGTTATCATCGACTAAAAACTTTAAATCTTTATATTAAATTGATTGAAAACAAACTATAAATTGGTTTAGGCTATATAGAATGTTTCTAGTAAGCAGCAACTAATTTTTATTATGGAACCGAAAGACCCTTTTAAAAAGGTTCAAAATTAAAATAAAATATGTACCAAGTAAATGTAGTAGTATTTTTTAATTTTTTAATTTATATTGAAAATGGTAACATGAAAGGTTTTCTGTCTAACGACTCATAGTCTCGGCTGACAAAATGTAAAAAAATATCGAACATAATATTCCTGGGCCCTATTTTGCACTCCCCAGATTAAATTTAGTTGTAGCAAATGATATTATCAAATAAGATGTCAAATCATAAGCAAAATCTCGTGACTACAGTACTAATGGTTGCCTGTTTGGAAAAGTATCTTTGTTTGTAAATATTTATATGCATAGTTATATTTAAATGCGCGAGTGTAGTGTTAAGTATAAACAAAATCCGCCCATTATGTATATACGTTTAGTTACCGACCCTAGTAGATAGGCAATTTGTTATTGTTTTAAATTTTACCGTAGGGAGAGAGAAAATCAATATTAGGATAAATGGTCCAGCTCCTTTCTGGTTACGTAGGTACCTAAAAAGTATTTTAGTTTTTGGTTAAGTAATTAATTATTGTAACAGTGATTTTCTTGTGATAGTACCTAATTTAGATTGTGGATTAAAGTTTTTGTATATAATTTCGCTGTTTAATAATAAACGTAGTCAAAACCGAAGCACGTGGTTTTTCTGGAAAGTATTTTTAAAATCACAAGCAAAATCTCATGACTACTGTACTAATGATTGCCGAAAATTAACTAATTCATATTTTATGCCATATCTTTCTTAATAAGGACTGTCAAACCATATTTACCTTAACTTGAAATTTTTTTAATCGTTTTTTGTATAGAATCATCTCTAAAAATGTATGATTGAAATATCGTGCGAACTATTTGTTCGATCAGTAAAAAACTTGCACCGGTCCTGTTCGCGCCAGCACCGTTATACGCATGAGCTCCGACACACTATTTTCTCCTTATGGTTTCATTTTTGATATATGGAATCGGCTTTCTATACTATTTCTATAGGTAGTCTACGCTGTGGGTACTGTTCAGCATAAAGTCTTTGCGCTTCCAATGAATTACCGTTAGCACGACCGTATGTAAAATGCATATCTGCCATTTCCAAATTCGAATATGCATTCATATTTTCAATCAACTAATATTTCCTACAATACACAATCATAAAACTTATGAAACAATAAGATGGGTAACAGAAAATGACACTACACAATCCTGGTATCAGTATTAATGTTTTTATGCAAAGCACAGGCCACTAGACTTGACGCAAAATACACTCGCGTTAGCTCATCTTTTTGAAAATGCATTGCATTAGATTTTTTTTCTCGTAAATACTCAAGTTTTAGAAAAAACTTGTAGAGTTAAAAAAGTTAGTCAATGAATTGGGCTTTTCAGTCATACTTTTTTAAAGAAAAAATTTTCATCTAAAAAAAAGTTGTAAGAAAAAATATCTTAGGGGTTGATTATTTCAACCCCTTCTAAGAATACTTCAGGGTTGAAAAAAGTTTATAAAGTGTACTTTTATTGACAGATAATGTTTACCAAGTTTCGTGTCTTTAGCTTGATATACAGGGAAAATAAAAAAGAAAAACCATTATTTTTTTTAATTTTCGAAGGGGTGTAACTTTTCCGGGGAGGGTTTTTTCAAAAAAGTTTATACCAAACACTCACATTAATTTTCATCACAGAATCACCCCTTTAATTTTTTCGGTGTTATTTAGATAAAATATTTTTTAGATCAGAAATTAGTTACCTGACTCCTGTATTCTACTTGAAAGCAGTGGTCCTTATTGTAGCTTCTACAGCAACAAGTTTGACTTTCTTTTTAATGATAATAACCTACATTATGACCGGTCATTACACAGACGCCGAAACTATATATTACATCCAAAATTGCTACCTAAGTCTAAAAACCTACATCCAAGTGTCCATACCATTTGGAATAGCACAATGTTCAGACCTACTTGCTTCCTTAAAGAGAATAACAGAATTTTTAATGGCTGAAGAAGTGGTACAGAGAATTACCCATACAAGATCACCAAGAGTATTTATGAAACACGTTGCTAGTAAAATTAAAGAAACAGAAGTACTAAGAGACATATCATTCAACTTAGAAAAAGGAGTTCTTCTAATCACCGGTAATCTAGGTAGTGGTAAGAGCTCCATAATCAAAACTTTGCTTGGAGAATATCCTGTCACTGGCGGTCAAATGTTGATAGACGGCACGATTTCTTATGCGCCAGAGGAACCATGGTTATTTCCCAGTACCATCAAACAAAATATCCTCTTCGGTCATGAATACGACGAGAAACGGTACAATGAAGTTCTGAATGTATGCGCTCTAACTGTAGATCTGAGACGATTGGAGAAAGGCGACCAAACTATTGTTGGTGATGGTGGTGTCAATTTTAGTAAAGGACAACAAGCTAGGATCAGTTTAGCAAGAGCTGTGTATAGAAACAGCGATATTTACTTGCTGGATGAGTGTCTGTCTTCTTTAGATAGCAAAGTAAATGGGTATATTTTCAAGAAATGTATTTTGGGGTTTTTGAAAGGTAATTGCATTTTTTTTATTATTATTGCATACTTCTTTTTATGTTAGCAACACATTTGGCTTTTAAATTATTACTCCAGATTAAATATACCTACTTGATAATGATTTAAAACGTCGACGTCACTTTCTAACTCGATATGACCCGAGAATAACGATCAATAGTTTAGGAGCCCACTGCAAAATGTTGGGTCGATCACTAGTATGGCTAAATGTTCATGAAAACGTCTGGTAATATATTGTACAATAGTAATCCGTCGGCAGCCGTCCCAATATCGTTTGCGTTTTACGTTATAAAAAATTATTAACAATAGGAAATATGTGCTACCCTCCACCCATCGCTTTTTTGCCAAATTTTCTACTTAATCGATAGATAGTAGTTAAATATAATTTTCTATATCCGGCTGCCGACCATCATCCTTTGCCTTAAGGGTGGCTGATGGGGCCGAAAAGTACTATATCGATGTTGCTTTTATACATTCATCGGTGTAATAGTTAAACAAAATACCGTTGGAAAAGTCGCAAAATTTCCAACAAGAAAATACCCGGCTGCCGCGCGAAAGCGTTTGCATAACTTAGGCTGCCGCGATTTTGTGCGCGCGCAAGATTCGATCACGTATGAAATCAGCGCTTTAGATAAATTACATGTTAAAATCAAAATGTCATAATTTTGCACTTGCGTCATTGTTTTACCGGAACAGCGATATTGTGTTTTTGTTTTTTATTTTTAATAATCCACCGCATTTACACCCAAAACATAAATTTTGTTAAGAAATCTCAACGGGAGGGGGGAGGGGGGGACAAAAAATCCTCAAAAATACCTCATGTAATTAATGGACGCCTCGGCTATCGTTTTCTAAAAAACGTATAAGCTTTAGCAACATGCGAGATATTTGCTATTCTCGACATTCGTTTTAAAAGCGTGTACGTTTCTAAAACGGGTATTTTACAGCCAGCGGATTTTTCACACGTTTTTGATAAAACGTGCATGTTTTCAAGGATTTAGCTAATGTCACTTTTAGGATGAATAATAATATTGATTGATTTTAACAAATTCTAGGTATACTATTTTTTATTTATATCTATGAAAGTATCTAATTTCTTACAAATATGGTTTGTAGTTCTAAAAAAGTCTAATAACTGAGAATTTCTTTCAATTTTTATTAATTATTCAATTAGAAAACTTGGAAGATAAGAATCCTTAAAGATTCAGACACGCAGAGGCAGAATTCATTTTTTAAATTTAAGGAATATTTTTTTATATCTTACCGTGCAAGAATTTAATTATTAATTCATGTCTGTTTTATTTACAAAAATTAATTTGCTTGCGGTTTCTTGCAAGTGGTAGTTCAAAGCTCTTCTGTATCACACGTTGTGATCAGAAATTTTAAAAATTTGGGCACAAAATAATAAAAAATTAAATGAGATATGTCAAGTTATTATTTAAATTAATTTTGTACTTTAAAAACTAGGTTTTTTATGACGTACGATTTTCCTAGAATTTTAGGTTGTATTAACTGCACCCGTATAACAATTTTTCCGCAAAAAAAAAAGGTTCAGGTTTTCCTGAACATTTATTTATTATGTGATTGGAAAAAATCATCATTCGATAAATTTACAAATGGTTTGTTGTAATTAAATTACATATGCTGCGTTTGAATATCTACATCGGATGCATCTGAAATGTTGTGAATTTTTATCACGTGATAGTGGATTAAATTTAAACGTAGATGTAATAAACAAACGCTCTAGACCTTATTGGTCACGTGACAAAATGACAATTATAAGTTACAAGTTTATATTTTTTAAATTTGACTTTTGAGACTAAAAATCAACCTAAATTTGAAATCTAAACAAAAATTAAACACACTAATCACTTTTATATTCACGCTATAATAAAAAAAGGATAAATTAATCTTGATTTCAAAAACAACTCGCTTCTCAACCACACACTTTCGAAAACGGTTCGTTTTTTAGGGAATGTCGAGGATAGCCGCCCTGGTTTTTTGTATGTAAAAATGACGGTAACTTCTTGAAATGCAGCAACGAAACTTAAAAAAAAACCAGTGTACTAGAATTTCGCAAAGAAAAAAATTTAAATACGGAAATTTGTTGTTGCTAAACCAATATGACGCCGAACATCATTCGAAATGTTTAAAGAAAATAACAACTTTGAACCCAAAATACCGAGATGAACTTAAACTTGAAAATATTAATTTGCAAACAACTGTACGTATTGACTTTTTATGTGATTATAAATCTATCTACTGCATTAAATGCAGATTAAATAAAACAAATAAAAATTAAGTAGTTGTGGAATTGCCCGTAAGAAAATAATTGTATTTCGAAAGAAATGATTATTTATCAACGCGAACGAAATTATCTAGCAATATGCCCACATAGCACACGGATGTCTTATGGACGTCTAAAAGACGTCCTACAGGGACATATTTTGGTACTGGGACGTCAATCGGATGTCCCGTTTCCGTCCATCTTAGGGACGTCTCTTAGGGACGTCTCTTAGGGACGTCCCTGGGACATCCCAAAAGGACGTCATAGGGACCATTGAGGGACATCCTAGGGACGTAAATCAGACGTCCGAGGGACGATATTTGACCATAATCCATAAAGGATAATAATAACAAAAATGTTAACATCAAAAGGGCTTTATTTAACAACTTTTATCCTGAAATGACTAGCTAGAGTAAAACGTTTTCAGTTTACAAAAAAAAACAGGAATGAATTAAATTTAACACACAGGGCTGGTAAGATGAATCCTTGGGTCCAACTTATAGCTTGTGTCGATATAACTAAGTTTTATAATTTTGTCAAAAATTTGTTTTGTTCCAACTTTCCGCCATTAAGGTCTTTTCTTTTCGCCAGCGGCTACCGCCAATACACATCACTTATTCTCACCTCAACAAAAAACACTCACTTATAATCTCTTTACCACCAACATCAAAAATAACAAATAACACTATATTACCTTTTTTTTTTTCGTTAATCTAACTCACTTATATAAGTTAATTATTTAATTCCGAAATTTGTAATTGTTGTTGTTCATTTGAAAATAAATGATAGGTTACCCAAGCAACAATTTGATATTTTATAAAAGCTGAAAAAATGTTTACAGAACAAAATTTATAAAATAGAATATTAGCTAAGAACATTTCCGGAACATTCTTTCAACAGTAATAAACACAAAATGGGCGCAGTATTACAGAACTATTTGGTTCTTTTGTAAATTCTATAAGATTTGTTGAATGCAGTTACCGAACAGTTACTACACATTTACACAGACTTTAAACAAATGTTTTTTTAAACTTTTATAACTGTTTTATAAATTTTCAATTTTGAGGTTAGGTTGCATATCAAAATCAGTAACATTTTAGTTTTTTAAATGTATCTAGTGAAAACAAATTAATTCTATATTTGTCATAAAAGTAAATTCAAGGCGATATTAGTAAAATGGCAGTATCTACTTAAGAGATATCTATAACGCGGTTTAGACATAATGTATGACCTACAATAAAGTCGTTTTTGGATGAGCAGCAAGAATTACTGTTAATTATATAGCACATACAATACTAAATTTTTAAGCGCCTCGAGTTTGATTCATATTTCTAATACTTTTTCAGTGTGAAACAAAAATTAAATTTATGCAATTTGATTTTTTTTAGTAATAAGATTATGCTAATATTACTAATGATTAAAATCTTTAATTAACATTGGTTTTGTCTTAAATACTAGTAAAACCGACAGTAGATTTAGCTTTAAAACTGTCTTAAGTTTGTGTTAAATATGGCGGCTATTCAGAGGTATTAGAAAGTTATTTTAAGACTGAATCATAATTATAAAATATTATTGTAGTAAAAACAGCTGTAATACAATAATTAAGTTGTATTACTCATTTCTACAAAACAAGTTCATCATGGTTTGTTGTATAATAGTTTCATATTGCTGCACTATATGACAAAATATAACATAACCTTACTAAATCGTTTCCGATTTAAGTATTTGGGAATTGAAATGATTAGATTTGTTTCTACAGCTTTATAGAGCAAGCATAATTTTTAATATTTCGAGAATAAGCAAATTTAACATGGACATCGCTAAAAATATGGCTTTCTTTTAGTATTGGGGCATGATTATTCAGAACATACCTAATTATTATCTGGCTAAATGATAGTTTTTTTTTGAGTGTCTAGACAAACCATCAAAATGTTTTACTAATATTTTTTACTGTTCTCTGAAAAGCAGGTACCACTTATTTTTTATATTTCTTCACTATTTAAATCTGACATTTTCAGACCATACACTCACATACAATTGGTATGGGAAGTAGTTGAACACACATAAAATACAAAAATAATATGGTGTAGGTACTACCAAATGTAGTTGCTTTATTTTTTTATAAATATTTTTAAAGGGATAATACTATTCTTAACTAAAATAATTGCTATACAGTTTTCTGATTTGTAATAATGTATTTCGACAATATATTACAGTTATTTTAGAGTTTTCATCAGAAGCAAATTGCTATTGATGCGGAATTATCTCACACTAATATTTATATAACTATTTTTTAAAGCGTTATTATGAGGTTAAGAAACAGTTATATTTGTATGACCAAAAAGTTCTAAAGGTAATCCAAAACAATAATATAGAATAACTATAAAGCAATTTTATTTTATAAGCTGAAATATTGTATAGAACAGTTGTATAAATGTTTATGTAACAATTTCATAGTTATCGTGAAAACTATTTTATAATTTTGCTGTAAGAATATTGTAAAAACTAATTTATATAACTATTTAGTTTCAGAGAAGAAAATAGTGATTTCTGCAACTGTAGTACAATAAATTAGCATTCCAGAAACAGCAATATAATATCAATAAAATATAATAGTCTTGTAAACTAAAAATTATAAAGCTACTTTGTTAGTTGGGTAGGTTTTCTGTCCTCATACTCTTGCAAAAACAAAATGTTGAATTTCAAGTTATCGATTTAAAGACCAACGATGTTAGTACATAGAAAGTCCCATAGACGTCCCATGGACGTCCCATTAACGTCCTGGACTCGGACCGAAAACTAAACACTTTGACGAAATGGGACCAAAATAGGACGTCCAGAGGACGTCTGTCAAAGGACGTTCCAGTATTCACGGTAATCGGAAGTCCACTGGACGTCCTATTTAGGTCCGGGACCAACCGGACCAACAAGGGACCAAATCAGGACGTCCATGGGACGTCCTATGCTATCTGGGTGACAGCGGTGTCTATTCCAATATCAATTACTCAGAAAGCGATTATTCTGAGGAATTTAGTGTATATTCTTAAACTTATTTTTTCACATTTTGTTAACTTTAACGATGTATAATTTTATAAATTGCAAAAAACAAAATAAAATTAAGACTTCTCTATTTATTTACCTCTCTTGAACATTAATTACTTTCTCTGCTTTAGATATATAGGGACGTCTTAAGCATAACTAAAAATAAAAACAATAAACTCCTTATCTAAAGCGTGGATAAGCTGTGGCATGACTTTGATTGATACACAACTTAGCACGCTGAGAAAACATGCTTATTTTCTACACTGAGCGAAATAATTTGGCAAATTATCTGAAATCATTGTTATAGTCCATGCGCAAATGTTGTAATGTGATTTAATTACATTGAAGTAGTTAGGGTTAATAGCAATGGTGAAATTTCGGCAACAAAATATAATTCATTATGTAATAATTAATTATTTATTATAAAAGTAAAAGACGTTTATAATTTTATAATTTATCTATAAAATTTGTTCAATATTTGGTTTATTTATTGTTAAAAATGAAATAAAAGCCCCATATTTAAATTAAATTACCTTTTCATTAAGTAAAAATAAGGTAAATAAAATTAAGGGTGTCAAAAAAATTTAGGTAACAATTAAAAAGACTAGAGATTAAGTTTGAGATATTTAACTAAATATTTGCAATGTGCTTATATTTTCAAAAACTTTTAGGTTTAAAAAGTAGTTACATATTTTTAGAATTTCTGGATTTATATTATATTAAAAGGACTTTCAAGTTTATCACTCATTTCTGTATAAACAAGTGTTTTCTCGCCAAGTTAGGCCAGATGTCATTTGAGGTTTATGTATTAAGAGTTAAATACCTGGCCTGGCTATCACCCAGACAATACAAATATCTCCATTGGACGTCCATTAGATATACAATTTTGGATGTCTAGACGTTCAAGAATGAGTTTTTTCTGGACTTCCGACATCCAATAGACGTCCAGTGAAGTATAC
The DNA here is from genome assembly GCA_927349885.1 of Psylliodes chrysocephalus. Classification (NCBI taxonomy): domain Eukaryota; kingdom Metazoa; phylum Arthropoda; class Insecta; order Coleoptera; family Chrysomelidae; genus Psylliodes; species Psylliodes chrysocephalus. The sequence continues at coordinate 12,711,159 of OV651830.1, forward strand.
AAATGGAACACTTTTGACCATTCAGAGGACGTTCAATTCTGGAATATATTTGGACGTCGAATACTGAACATTCAAAAAACTTCCAGGATTATATTTCCATTGAGACTACATTCCCACTTTTTTTACAGAACGCAACTTACCATACACTATTTTATATTATTAATAATTTGTTTTTTATTTTCACTAACCGCCCCAACAAACAATAAATTGCCGGGATATTGCTGGCCTTTTGCTGTAATTGATGGGAAAATGAATGCGACGATTAAAAGATAAAAGCCTACTTTTGGCCTTTCGATAGTGGCCCAGCATTATGTTGCATGATGATGGCCTTATGAAGAGTAAGTAACTGTATTGAGTAAAAGCATGGTAAAAGTCAAAAGGTTTTTAACTGCCGCAAACAGTCCAGGAGGACCCCATCCCGCGTTCATAGATGGAGACACCGATGATCGCTTGTTACATACTCAACAAGTGGACATGCGGGCCAGTCTCGTATTGCTGGTATTCAGAATTCATTGTAATTTTTTACTTTTACATGTTAATTTAGAATATTTTATTAATAATTTTTTTGAAGAAGACATTTTTTTAGTATTATCATATATTATATAGCTGAATTAAATAATATTTCTACAATATTCTATATTGAAATGCCTTCTGTTTTTGTATAGATATTATAGTTCAAACGGTGTACTACTAGTCAAAGGACATGGCCTTTATTAATATGGTAAAAGGCCAGCAATTTCCCGTTAACTTCCCATCAATAGGCCATTAATTGCCAAAATATTTATTTCTAGACATTAAAGGAGAAATGAAGGCCCATTAATTGGTTATGATGGCAAAGTGACTTCGGCCCGACTGTCGGTCGTAGTGACCTATATATGCCGGCCTTTTAATTAAAAAAGTCAAATGGCCATCAGGACGGTGACAGTGATTAGACCTTTACTTCCCCTACACAAAATATTTGTTGAGTCTATACACCATTTATTTTTTTTTATTAAAAATCGCTTGACCTGAGCAGGCATCGAACTCACGACACATCCATTATCGTTTTACCCTTTCAATCGCTAGACGAGCTCGACCAAGGAACCACTTGAAAACTGTTTACTAGATACAGTTATAATTGAATAAGATTTCAAACTTCCGCTGATAGAATGAAATGCAATAGATTCAAGTTGTCAATTTTTAATGACCAGTTATATTAAAAAAAGAAGTATATATTATAGATGAGTATTATCTGGTAGGCTTAATAAATAATGACCTAAGATTGACGTCCACTGGACGTCAAAATACTACTAAACTTAAAAGTAAGTCCAAAAACAGACGTTCTCTGGGTATCAATATTCAGCTGTCACTTTAATTAGCATAAACGGACGTACACTGGATGCCCGGATATGGACACGTCCTGACCCTCAAATAGATCTAAAGTGGACGTCCATTGGACGGGCAAAACATCTTTATATTGACATAATTGTAACTTACAATTTAGCTATAATAAAGGGATTTCGTCCACTTTGACCAATCCTAATTGAAACACGCGGATTTATTATATTTTTTTTAATATAATTTCAAAATAAAATAAACAAAATCTGCAGTTCATTTTTTATTAAATTTATTTAAAAGAAGAAAACATATATTTTACAAAATACAATACCTACATATGAAAAATAAAATATCAAAAATGATTAAATCATTATACTTAATATTTATGCATGTGATAAAATTCTTAGTTTCCTAGTAACTTTTTTGGCACATTTTATATCTGCATTAGAATACCTAAGTGTGTAAAAATCTTCATCTTATTACTACACAAAACAAACACCAAAAAATATCACTTAACATTGCTCACGTACTAAACACAACTTGGACTGACTTTGACAGATAACATCATTTTGAGTGATACACAACTTATTTTCGCGCATGCGCGTTACAAAACGGTACACTAAAAATACCAAGCTGTCGCTTCTCCTTGACCGTTATTCTCGGATATGACCTCAAAGTTTGTCTAACTGTCTCATATTATTTGAGTCTCATTATTCTGAGTTGTTTTTCTATTGCATAACCAAGATATATAGGGTCTTTGGAGAATACTCCTACACCAGTGCCTTCTGCTTTCTTAGACTCATCTGTAAACAGTTGTATTCCTGTCGTTAGACATTCTATTCTAGTTGTTATTAAAGTCTTGGATGAAGTGTTGGTTATACGATATGTTCTCATTATTTCTATCGAGATAAGTACAAGGAGTATAAGTCAAATATAATGATTTTCCAGAACAAGCCTCCAAAGTTTTCTGAATATGTTTCTCTTGTATGCATAAAATTGATAGGTAATTTATTATACGTTTTCCGCAAAACAAATATGTTGTATTTTATTGAAAGTTAATAAACAAAAAAAAAATAAAAATAATATGTGGTTTAATTCCACCGTTTCTCCAGTAGATCGTACTAACTGGTACCAATCGTGGGGAACTGAAATTTGCATCTGTAGATGTTTTTTTTTGTTTCTCTATCATCCCATGATGGCTATGACCACTGACCATAAACTTGTGGTCTATTTGCTCCAGCTGAGGACATTGCTGCAAAAGTGTTAAAAACATAGCTGAGACATGTGAATTTATGTTTTAGCCCCCAAATGAATCTGAATATAAAATCACTTTTTTGATTTGTTGTGGCAAACTTAACAGTTGACACCTTCGGCATCATGCCACATGAAGCAAGTTACATTCCCTGTTGTCGTTTCATGGAAAGTTAGGTTGAACGTCCACAGTTGGTGTTTATAGAATGCCACCGACGTATTTAAGTAGGGTGTTGGCAGGCACTGTTGGAGGTCAAATGCGTAACATTTAATGGTGTTGTCCTCCTTAGCACCTTGTTTGTCCTCTTGCTTTTTAGTATATACCAAATCTGCCTCATCTTGATGTTTAGTTTTCTCATCTTGTATAGACTTTAACTCATCTTCTGAATTTGCTACTCTTTCTTTGATAGAAAGTAGATCACACTTGTGACAAGTACCTGCTTTTGGCCCTTTGAGTGAAATGTTGAGTGTTTTAAACTCACGCTCATAAATTGATTTAGAGGCAGGGTTTGTAACTTGTTCCACATAGAGTGCAAACATTTTTGTCAAGTTTAGGTAAGCAGGTTAATATTTTTTTTTGCTTTTTATTACTGGTATAGTGGGATTCATAGGCGGGGAAGGATTTTATGTGATTATGAATCGAATGGTGTTGTCTGAAAGTTTATTAGCAGGCGAGTCTTTACCTCTTCTACTGGGTTCCAAAATACCTGTGATTGATCTTTGGGCAGACGCAATAGCAATTGTCAAGAACATGTTTGTTTTTCCTAAAGTTTTCTGAAAGCAACCTCGGCAAACCTTAGACAGTTTCCCAATAATTTTAAAATAAAATGTGTTGGTGTACTCTCTAAATTTTTCTTTGTCAGAATCATCGGTTCGTTTCCGAATACCTTTAGGCTAGGTTGATTGAACTAAATTAGCAACGAATTTCGTTCTTTCATCTCGACTTATGAGGCTCCAATATTCTTTAAAAATAACATCCTGGACCTCAGGGGGGATACATTCTATACACTTGGCGCGGCAAACTGTCAAAGCTGTCATTGCCCTTGCCGGTTTTACTTTTCCATCAAGAGTTTCATAGCTCTTCCCAGCATTTCTATTTTATATTTTTCTATTCTTCTTTTTTTTGGAAAATTTTCTGTCAGTAGGGGTATCTTGGATTACATTTTGTTCTAAATGTGGTTTCTTCGATCTATTTCGTATTTTAGAGCTAGAACTCCGTGTTTGATGGAAAACTTCTTCATCAGAGGAAATACTCTCCTGTTCAGGGTTAGGATAGTTAGGATACTTGTACATTTTCTGAGCCTCAATTATCTATAAAAATAAATGCTTACCTTCGTCAGTTTCTTGACCAAAACTTTCAGCTATTTCCATGTCTTGTACTAGTTGAGTGTGTTGGTCTTCATCATAGACAGTACTCTGTTGATGGTCCAAGTCTGTAAAAGATACAGACAATTTAACGTTTTAAGTTGGAAAAAATAGACAGTTAGGATACTTGTTGCCACATAAAACTCTACCAATATACCAAATTTCAGCAAAATCACATATGCCGTTTTAAATTTATATGGGAAAAACGATTTAAAAATTGTAACTTCAAGGCCCTCTGGAGCCCAAACGAAGCAACTTTGTCCTAAGGTAATTTTACTTAAATCGACATATTTTGGTCTAAGGAATATGTGGTATGTTTTTGTAAAGACCTTTTACAGACACCCTGTATAATGAAAAAATAAACAATTTAATCTGCTCGATATCAGAGTCACTTTTGTCCAAAGATGCCAACGCCTGAAGGGTGGACGAGGTTGCTTCCAAAAACTAAATTTAACTTTTCCTTTGAAATTTCTTGGGACATAGGTACCCAAGAGGGCATAGAGACCTGGAAGTGCTTCAGCTTTTACTTGGTCAAGGGATTCGTATATTGGGTGTAATGGTATTTCAAGACAGCTAGAACGAATAGAAATAAATACATTAAGTTATAAGGATGCCCTTCTCAAAGCAAGTACAAATACATCCGTGTCTGGTGAAAATATTCTCAATTTTTTTGCTGTCCTACTCGTTGCGGTGGATAATAAGCAAACGACTTTTTTGTTATGCTTATTGCTAGATACAATAAGATTATGTGAAAAATACTGGGTTATGCCTTCCTTGGTTGATGTATGGGACAATAATTTATTGATGTTATTATTCTTTATATTAGTTTTATCGTCAACGTGGTAACGTATAGGGTCTGTACCTCTTTGCCTTCAGATAATATGCATTGTAGAAGTCACATTCTATCCAAGACTCTGGAATACCAGAGAGTTCAATAAAACAACCTGTTGCTCTTAAACATTGCCATTGTAATATGAAGGTCTCCAGGAATTAGCAATATATTTTCCATTTTTTTCTCGGTCACTAATTTCAGCAGGGGCTTGTAAAGCCCCAAATCAGCAGTTATTACTGTTCGTTTACCTGTTGCCTGGAGGCCTGGTTATCATTTCTGATTGCCTCTTCACAACAGAAATAATTTCACCTGTACCACAAAGACACCATTTGAAAAATAGTCCTTCAGGAAGAAAATCACTATCATCGAGAGAACCTGGGAAAGTCCATTTTGTTGCAGACAAACACGACTTTCTTAAAATAAGGGCTGCATTTAGTAATACCGTAGGTTTAAGTGAAAATCGGTTTTTTAAAATTACTTTTAATACCTGTTTTAAAATAATTAATAACATTTCAGATAAAATAGTTATCATGGTAACAAACAACATCAACCACGTCAAACAGGTATATGGAAACAACATACTTTACGTCGAAAGTGGTAAAACGCAGTGTCTGGAAAAGCAAAAGGAAGCTATAGACAAAAGGATAACCTACTACATCGATGACATTGACATGAACTACTTCAACGAAGACAACGACATAAACGAGAGTGATATACCAGACATAGCTGACGAAAATACATTGTTGATCCAAAACCAACAAAAAATAGAACAAAAGAGTTTATATTACGAGGAGAAAAAAGTCGGAAAAGTTAATATTAGAGTCTATTTAAGATATTACAAGCATGCAGGAGGAATATTAATGTTCGTTATATTGGCTGTGATATTTATAGTAACGCAAGGTGCTGCATCATTTGCAGAAAAAGCCCTAAGTTGGTGGTAAGTTTTAATTAATTACAAAGTTTCCACTTCTTGCACATTATTTCTTTTATTTAAAGGGTAAATAACGAACCAATAGTGACAGAATTAATCAAGACTAATCAAACGAATACAACGGAGTACGATATAGCCGTCCATAAGCGTCAAAATTACTTAGGTATTTATTCGGGCATGATAATAGGAGCTCTGTTACTGATGGTCCTTAGAATCTATTTGAATTTCTATTTCGCTCTAAGAGCGTCTAAAAATTTACATAAAAAGATGACGAGTTCTGTGTTGAGCGCATTCATGACTTTCTTCGACAAACATTTGGTGGGGAATATCATTAATAGGTTTTCAAAGGATATAATGACTATGGACGAACATATTCCGAAGATTACATATGAAACTTTCAAGGTAAATATCTGGTCAGAATTTTTATTCTTTCACAATTTCCCACTACCTATTATTAACTAATAAAAAAGTTTAAAATTGTTATCTTTTTACATTTTTGTATTACAGAATACCTTAGCGATGGCAGGAATTATTTATTTGGTAGTCTCTGTAAACGCTATATTTATAGTGCCAACCATATTTTTAATTATAAAACTAATAATGGTTCAACGATTTTACATACCAACTGGTAGAGCAGTCAAACGGTTAGAGGCTTCAAGTAAGTACACAATTCGCATTTCTAAAAAAAAGTAGAGAGGAAATGGGAAACCATAAGGAGCACATCCGATGTCAATGACCCCTTCAAGATTATAAACTACATTACATCAATTTCAAATTATTGGAGTAAATAAAGGGACTCTAGTACACAAAACGGGTTATATTTAATATTATACACAACTGCTTACAATATATAATATAAGGCGTTTTCTAATACTCATCGATACCATCTAGTAATCATCAAAAGTGTTTTTATTCAGCAAAAATTTTTAAATGAGTCATACTTCAAATTCTTAAATTCAATCTAATTCTCAGATGGTTCACACCAAATCCATCGACTCGATTATGTTGATGCACTGATGGATCACGTGACATAACCTTAAATTATTAACTAATATCAAACAAATAAGGAAATAGAAAAAGTTCGTGGACAATTCTTAATAATATGAATAAAGAAACTAACTGGGTTTTATTAAACCAACCTTTAAGTTGGCTAACTTTTAAAATAAGATTATCAGCGTTAGATATAAGGGTTGATTTATAAACTACGTTCAGTTCACGCTCAGTTCAAGTTGGCAAGATATAACCACACATTCTACAAAATAAAATTATATTTTGTTGTTATTTCTGTTTTATTTATATTTATAGATGGTGTTGGTTATAAAATAATTATGAATCCTTTATAATTTCTTATCCAAAACATACTTACCGTGTCATTTTGCTCTATTTATATTGAACTCGAACTGAGCGTGAACTGAACGCGAACTGAACGTAGTTTATAAATCCACCTTAAAGCAAGCAAATGAAGGCAAGTACATATTTTTTTTGATTATTATATTGTCCATACTTGTCTTTAGTTTTTATGCTCATCAAAAAGTATTTGAATTGTTTGTTTTCATTAAATAAAGACAGCTTGACAGTTAAGATTACAAAATCACAAATGCCAGTCGTTCTCCTTTTGCTAGGATACACACGTTTTGTATAACTTTTTATTCTTCCCATCTTTATTACACAAAAGTCCTAGGTGAACATTTTGGCACAAACAAAAAGTCCTCAATAACTACTAAACTATCACACTAGAACTAATGCGCATACCACCAAGGTATTTATTAAATCGCACTCCCATGTAATATATATCGCTACTGTTGCATCCATCCATCCATCTGGGCGGGCTTTTAAGCTTCACGGGTTGATCGCCAGGCCAACACAGTTTTATGTATTTTTGTAATTCCTTTTAAACTCGAAAAGTATTCAATAAAATTCAATTATTTTATCACAGATCGCTCCAGAATCTTGTCCTGAATGTCGGAATGCTATTTTTTGAACAAAAAATTGGCTCAAATATTTGTATTTCTTAATTTTCAAATTTTATAGACATTCCTGGTTTGTTTAGTAAAAATCGCGGTACAATTGCTTTTTTAGTTCAAGAGGTATTAGTTGAATTACGATTTTCATAGGTATAGAAGCCTCTTAAATTAATTTCAAATACCTATATCTAATATAAACGTTATAATTTTAGCCAGAAGTCCAATGATAGGTTATATAAATGCAACTTTAGAAGGTTTATCAGCCGTTCGGGCCTATGACAAGCAGGACTTGCTAATATCAGAATTTGATAGACACCAAGATCATTTTACGTCAGCTTCCTATATGGTGACTTGCACAGGAAGATTCTTTGCTTTTAGTTTGGACATGATTTCTACAGTTTTTTCGGCTGCTGTTATAGCGAAATTTGTAATTTTTAAAGGTAATATATTACCTTATTTTGGTAGATTGTGATTGTATCGATATTTTAGGTTCACAAGCAGGTGATGTAGGTTTGGCTATATCCCAAGCAATGGGCCTTACAGGACTGATGCAATGGGTTATCAGACAGTATACGGAATTGGAAAACAATATGACAGGAATAGAGAGAGTGCTGGAATATACTGATATTGAAAAGGAAAATAGAACTAAAGGTATTTTATCTATTTTCACTTCTGATGTAACCAAGTTACGTTTTTAGGTGCATTTTATGAAGACTGGCCATCCGAAGGAAAAATAGAATACAGAAACGTTTCTTTAATATACGAAACCTCAAATCAAAAAGTTTTAAAGAATATTAGTTTCGTTATTAATCCTAAGGAAAAAGTAGGAATTGTAGGTAGAACAGGAGCTGGTAAATCTTCAATAATCTCCACGCTATTTCGGTTATACGATATCGAAGGATCGATATTTATAGATCAGGTTGACTCCAAGGTTCTTTCATTGGAGTGTTTGAGGTCCAAAATGGCTATCATTTCACAGGATCCCATTTTATTTTCAGGTGATTTTAATAAATGAATTGGCATGACTTTTCTGCTTACTGATTTGTAATTTTAGGTACCATAAGATCAAATTTAGATCCAAAAGGTGATCACCTAGATTTAGAATTATGGAATGCAATAACGAAAGTAAATTTGAAAACCCTTTTCATGAATTTAGACGAACAAATTACCGAAAATGGATGTAATTATAGGTAAAATTTACTTTATTTATATATGTATGGATCTACTGTTGTTTATTTTTTTAGTTCTGGTCAACGCCAACTCATCTGTTTAGCTAGAGCAATGGTCAGCAAAAATAAGATAATCGTATTAGATGAAGCCACAGCAAATATGGACCCAGAAACCTGCCGGCTTCTACAAAGGACAATACGAGAACATTTTTCGGGTTGTACAGTACTGACTATTGCCCATAGGCTTAACACAGTCCTTGATTGCGATAGGGTAAAAAAGAATCATATCAATACACATGGATATCCCGTCCTTGTGCCTTTTTATTCAAAACTATTTTTTTGTAGGTGATGGTTGTGGATAACGGTGAAATTCTGGAATTTGATACGCCAGAAGCACTAAAAGCAAAGGAAGGTGGTATTTTTTATACCATGATCAAACATTCAGGACTTAATGAATAAATATTTATTTTGATATTGGAATACTGAAAGGTTTAAATCAAAAATATTTTTATTGGTGTATCGATAAGATTATAATACAGCGGTTACCGCTTGTTTTTAATCTGGCCAAAATTGTAAAAAATCGGGATTATATTTTTGAATTCTACTTTACCAATGTACTTGGTTGGATAACTTTGAATATTGACAACAAAATATGTTCTGTAAAATATACATATATTCGAAATATTTTATTTTTTCTAAAAACGAATTAGTAGCAGTGGGGTTTACAATGACAAAATATAGATCTCACTACAGATTTTAGTGTTTTATAAAATGTATATTATACCTCTCTAAAATAATGAACGTTTTTTACCTACATCCATAGTGAGATCTATATTCTGTCATTGTGAATCCCCCATATTTTATTTACAAGCCGTCACTGATTATATGAGTATAATTTTTTAATTTTATTATAATTTTTGTAAATAACTATTTCATAAATAAATCAGTATTTGTGTTCGATCTTTATTTAAATTGGAACAATATAGTTATACTTACAACAAATTTCCAACATATTTTACAAATATATCAGGCTAGCTCGGTCCCTGAGGGCTAAACTAATCAATTAAGTAATAATCAAACAAGTAACTCTTCAAAGATAATTTAATACCCGAAAAAACTAAAACGCCGACCCTGTCTTGCAAATAAGTTAAAAGATCCAAGAGTTTTAGTCGACGGCACAGATAAATTTTATTATTCCACAATTAAATATCAATAATATTCACAAAGACACCGCCGACGTCCAGATTTAGTTGTCAAATTGCAAAAAAGTGATACGTTCAATTCCATTATAGCTAAACGACTGTGTACGTTTAGCGCATAGTACACTTTGAGCAAATATTTTCGAAGATAGTATGGCATAAATATTTTATGCCTGACATCGTTGTAAGACAAGCACGTTAAGATCAGATTAATGTTGTGCAACTTAATTTTAGCGTCCTCCTATTGGCTGAATAGAGCCTTTCTCAGATTTCTATTTGTAGAGCACACGATAGTCCGTAATAAATGCCGCTACCAACTTATATTCTAATTGATTCGCGACGCTTGGCTGTGTCATCGTCCTGTTGAGTGAACACAGGTGGACAGTGTTTGCTTATCCAGTGTTGTATTGACATTACTGTTTGAATTTTTAATTTATAAAAAAATAGCTTTTTGGGGGCCTTTTGAAAGTGATGGAAATGTAATCCCTGAAGGTATTTAAATTATTATAACTCTGATTGAAGATATTTTAAATAGGTAGGATTAGTTGCACCCCAAAAACAATTAAATTGATATTTAAATACTCATATAAATTGTAAAATTTAAATAGTTCAATCTGCTTTGGCAGTTTACATCATTGTTTGCCCATATAAGGTGATATTGTACCTGCACACTCTATAGTGCAAAATGTAAATTTTTGGATAAATAACTGGGGTCAAATAATAATACATACAGTTCATCAAATTTCTAGAGGCTTTCGACGGCTAGACAGAGAAAGCACTACTGACCGGCATCCCGACGGATTTACGCAATGAAAGTACACTCTGCGCATCAAGTATTTCACTATTTCATTCAGACGTAAATGTCAGATGTAAATTTCGCTAAAACATTTCTTTTATTTTCGTTTGTGTTTTTTGCTCATTACAGTTTAATAGAACCTAAGTATGGAGTTTAATAGCAAATTAAGAGGCCGCGTGATTAACAGTTAATCTCGCGAAATAATAGCCAATGTTATAGAGTTTATGAGAAGAGAAGGAAACTTTAATTCACCTTCAATACCATTTAAAAATGTAAATGATCGTGTTGCTGCAGCCACAGGAGTATCTAAAAACACTATCGTCCGCATTTCTGGAGAGAAAAAAAGAATCGATAACCGTGAGATATCGGAATTTTCATCACCAAGAAAAACCATTAAAAAACCAAAAACAGTTAATGATATAGATGAAGCTGCACAAGAATCAAATTTTATTTTTTTATTATTAGATAGCTATTTTTGTTTCTGAGTTGTGTTCATTTACAGGCTCAATTTTTTTCCGTTTCTCCTTTTTGATTTTATATGGGGTTTCAATTTGTTTTTGACTTATTTCGACGTAAATCACAACAACACACTTTTTTAATAAAGCAAACAAGTGTTAAGAGGTATATGTACGTGTAAACTACAATTAATTTAATTACCTAAAAATATTAAAAACTATTTAAAATAACTTGTTTAGCAGACTGTACAATAGCTATCTTAGTCACACGTAGCGCGTTCTCTGTCTGGGCGTCGAACACCTCTAGAAATTTGATGAACTGTACTGAGAAAAAGTAATGAGCGTGAAAACTTTACAAGAACATATATTAATTTAATACGTAATTACTAGTAAATAGAGACTTTATTAAGATTACCATTTAACATTTGGGGTACAATTAAATGAAACAAACAATTGGCATTTATATACAGGGTAGCTGTTAAAGATGGAACCAAACCTATAGTACTTAAACGGTTCAACATACAAATCCCAAAATTTCAGAATTTCTACTAAATATATTTGCACATATTTTAGCCCAAAAATTATTTTTTTTTACAATTACTACATTTTAAGCATGACCGCCATCTTGATTTTTTTAAATAGCAACATAGGTCATGTGATATACCATTTGAAAGGGTTTACAAAGGGATTACAAAAATGTATCACACATGGGGTCTAAACACAACAGAAAGGATATTATTAATAGGGAGCGTAGGAGGCTGTGCATTTGTGTTTAGACCCCATGTGTGATACATTTTATAATCAGGATGTTAAACCGTTTGAAATGGTATATCACATGACCTATGTTGCTATTTAAAAAAATAAAGATGGCGGCCATGCTTAAAATTTTATTTTTAGGCTAAAATATGCGCAAATATATTTAGTTGAAATTATGAAATTTTGGGTTTTGTTGGTTGAACCGTTTAAGCACTATAGGTTTGGTTCCATCTTTAACAGCTACCCTGTATATGATAAATTTTAGTATATTTTTTTAAATTTGGTTGATCCACATTAAAATTGAATTTGTTATTATTTAGACTATTGTTATTAAGATTTGTATTATTACGTTTACCCCAAACGCGTTCTTACGTCAACTGGCCCTACATAATTCTATGCAGAACCCATCAGAGTTTGTTCTGAGAATGAAGAAGAATTGGTGGAGGAGGAGGAGGAAAAGATTATAACCAAATTAGTAAATTTCCAAAAGCAGAAGCTCGAAAAGAGGTAATTTTCGTGTTTTTGGACATATTCACCTTTAAAAAAAGATTTGCTTGCAATATTGAGAGGCTTAAATCTTAAACTTAGCTATTTTGTTGATGAGATTGCTACGGCATTCAGTCCTACTGTAATACGTTTACCACCGTATTAGTGTACATTTAATGCAATATAATTAATTTGTAGTAACATCAAAAGAGATGTCAGAAAAAACATGTTAATCCTGCGTTGTCTGTAAGCGTTTTAGAGAAGTTGTTGGAGGTATATCTCAAGAATTATGATCCAATGGGCGTGTTTAGTGAAATTCAAAAATATATTTTTCTAAAAGCTAGCATAAAATCTAATCTAAAAATATTTTTTTGAAATTTTTCTCTTTTCAAATTTTCCTGCAAGAATTTTTTAAAATTTAAAAAAAAATCAAGCAAATTTGGAACGCGCGCCACAATTATTTTTAGGCATCGTCATAATGAAGCCTAAAATCTGATTGGCCAATTTATAACCTTCCAGACAATAATCGATATGTTTTTACCTTGTTGCCGCTTCCTATAAAGAATTATTAACATTCCGGATAACGGACAATTTAAAGGTTAAAATCGTATAATTTAACACAGAAACATATATATTAAAACTAAAAGAATAATTGATTAAATTCAGTTTTTATGAAGCAACTTGACACTTTTTCACTATTTCAATAAACTTTTCTTCTTAATCGAAATGTTATTCAAATCATAATCACCACATCGCAAAATATTTTCTCTGAATCTGGCAACCTCGTTTTCGATTGCGAGATTATTTTGATTTATTTTTTAAAAATGGCTTAAGTACAAACAGGATTAAAAGAAGAATCTTTATACAGCTTACCCAACGTGGATTCTAACATGATTAATGATTTTTTATATAAATAATATATAATTTATGGATTCTGAAATTCGCAACGTAAGTACACTTTCTAAGTTCCAAATCTTTCTAGAATTATTGTATTCTAAGAGATTTGTATTTAAGAAACATTTTTTTATTATACAAACTACTTACTATGAGAAATAAAAACATAATTTTATTCCGATTTTAGAAAGAGATAACTATCATAAATGTCACTATTAGAAAAAGATAAAGATCAACTGTCTAGTTTTACGTTATCACAGATTCTTTAGTGACCAAGCGCTTCATTATGACGCGGTTAATGGCGCAAAAATGAGGCGTTTTAAATAATTGATTTAAAAGTGAATTTATTATCTATTTAAAGAATTTATTGCATGAAAAAAAAGTTTTTTTGTACTTAAGTAATCTTGACGTGGTGAGAAGGCTTGCGTGCTTAAATCTCTTTAGAAATTAAAGTCAAACCAATACATTTCAAAATCATTTAAATTTTTCATATTAAGAGGACGAAAATAACAGTTCAAGCATTTTTTGTAACATCCTACATTGATTTTTAATATTCAATGTAATATTTAAATACTTCAATTAAATGAAATAAATAGTAGATGAGAATAATATAGTTTCACGGTAAATATAATGCGAATAATCTGATAATTTTTAAATGCGTATATTTCCACTTGAAATATACAATAATCTTGAATTAAAGCACAACATTCAACTAATTAGATCCGTCCCTGGACTTTGGTTATAGATGTCTATATACGAATCCCTTTGTTTACCTTCAACTATACTTGGCATTTTATGAGAAGTTGCGCAAAATACGTCTACTCAGGACAACACATGGACAACAATATAGTAAGTAGGTACTTCTAGTCAATAACTGCCAAATAAAAAATTATACATTGTGATTGGGTTATATTAATAAAACCGAAGCAAACGATTTTACTTTAAATTTTTCCACATCCTGAGCCTTGCTTTGTTTTAGAACCGTCGGTGTAGATATGAATCGTACCTGCCACTTCTGGCTCTTCTATTTGTTGTATTATAACTTTATATGGCTTATGGAAGATATATATATCGGTGAGATGGAGTTCATGTTCACTTGACGCAGTGGGAGCGTCTCACCAGATCCTACATCAAGTTCTATTCCAACCGAGCCGAGGCATTTCATTGTCTTCCATTGCTTTGGTCGGTGTGGTTTTATGGCTTCTGATGTCTTGAGACATGCTGTTCTTTGAATTTGTTTTAGCTTGCGAATAGCTCTTGATTTTTGGGTTTTCGGTGCCCAGACAACTGCACCGTTTGTTAGCATAGGTCTTATAATGACATTGATGGCTGTGACTCTGTTTTTTAATTGTGAGTACCATGTTAACATGCTATTAAAGGTGAGACCTAAGTACTTCACCTCTGTTGCTTCAGACCCAGAGATCATCTTGCCTCTCTGTAGCCTGTTAGTTAGAATGGAACTAGAGTGCTCATCTTCTTTTTTAGAAGTGGTCTATCCTCCTGTGCGGGAGCTGAACTTTGTTGTCCAGCACTTGTTGCAGGAGGTGAGCGCAGACATCTTCCTTTTTTGGAGCTGATCATCGCTGTCTAGCCTCCCGGGCCGAAGCTGGATTTTGTTGTCCAGTCTCCTTTACTAGAGATGAGCGTTGACGTCTAGTTCCTTTGAGGTTTTGTATTGCAGTGTCCATATGGTTACCACGAGTAGCTAGGGATGGACAGATTCTATATGGGTGTCTGTAAAAGGTCTTTACAAAAACATACCACATATTCCTTAGACCAAAATAAGTCGATTTAAGTAAAGTTACCTTAGTACAAAGTTGCTTCGTTTGGGATCCAGAGGGCCTTGAAGTTACAATTTTTAAATCGTTTTTCCCATATAAATTTAAAACGGCATATGCGATTTTACTGAAATTTGGTATATTGGTAGAGTTTTGTGGCAAAAAAAAATGGTATTAAAATTTTGTCCAATAATAATACATAGGCGTAGAACTTGATTTTTTAAATAATTGCACCTTTAAAAATTCTACGCCAATGGAAGAAAAGGAGTTTGAGTATAAAATTTAGATTGCGCAACTCATTTACTTTAAAAAAGGTACTCTTGATAAGACTCGATTATTCTCATGGTTTTGACGGAATTTGCATTTTAGTAATTTTAGAACAATAATTATTAAAATACAAACTTTGTCAAAACCATGAGAGTAAATCGAGTGTTATCAAGAGTACTTTTTTGTAATAAATGAGTACCCAATCCAAATTTCATACTCAAACCCCTTTTTTGCCATTGGCGTAGAATTTTTAAAGGTACAATTATTTAAAAAATCAAGTTCTACGCCTGTATTATTATCGGACAAAATTTTATACGATGAAAAACATAAAAATGTACTTTTTTCATATCTTTTTCAACACCTCTAATCGAGACTTTTAACAAAAATACTCGATTCTTGCCATGTACGATTTTTTGAGGAATATTAATTATTTACCTGCAATACGTATACAAAAACATTTATTGTTGGTTTCCATAGTTTCATATAAATAAAAATATTGTCAAGTTTTAACACCTAATCTCTTGTTAACGATTGAAAGTGTTCTATCTGACTTAATAATTAAAAAAACAAATGCGTGGTTTATTAATATGGCTGTACAATATACCAATGCAGAATATACCGATATGTTACTGACATTAGGATTTTGTGAAGGAAATGCTCGAGAGAGTGGCAGGGTGTACTCTGAAAGGTTTTCAAATCGTCGTGTACCTAGCCACCCAACTTTTGCTGCTGTTGAGAGACGTCTTCGGGAGACCGGTTCTTTTACTCCCAACACTGTTGATAATGGAAGAGAACGTTTTGTAAGGATTCCTGAAGTTGAAGAAGACATTTTAGAACGTGTTGAAGAAGATCCAGAATTAAGCACCAGACGAATTGGAAGGGAACTAGGAGTAAGTAAAGATGTCGTTCATGAAGTGCTTAGAGAACAATTGCTATATCCATACCAAAAGAAGCCAGTACAAGAATTATTAGTCCATGATCCTCAAATTCGTTTGGGTTTTTGTCGATTTGTTAACATGCAAAGAGAAAGAGATCCAAACTTTGTCAAGAAGGTTATCTTTACCGATGAAGCGGGTTTTACAAGAAGAGGTATAACTAGTACCCATAATGAACATGTTTATGCCGTTGAAAATCCGCATGCAATAAAGGTAAACCATTTTCACCACGAATTCAAAATTAATGTGTGGGCTGGAATAATTGGTAATTTCATTGTTGGTCCTGTCATACTTCCACGAAGATTGTTGGATTTTCTACAAAATACCTTGCCAGAATTGTTAGAAGATTTACCTCTCCAACTTCGGAGAGATATGTGGTTTATGCAAGATGGAGCTCCACCACATTTTTCTTTAAACGTTAGAAACCACTTGAATGAACAATATCCACACAAATGGATAGGCAGAGGTAATGACGCATCTGTAAACTGGCCACCACGTTCCCCAGACCTAACACCGATGGATTACTTTTTATGGGGACATCTGAAATCCACAGTTTACAGGGAACCTGTAGAAAATGAGGAACAACTCTGGCAACGTATTCAAGATGCAATAAACAATCTTAGAGGTGATGAAGAAGTTATGGAAAGGATACATTTTAATTTTCTTCGACGTATAAATCTTTGTATGCGTGAAAATGGTGAACATTTTGAACAATTTTTGTAAAATCTCTATTTTGATTATGTTGTAAATAAATATTTTTCTGAAACCTATACACTTTAAATTATTAAAACAATAATAATAATAATAGGTGGTGACTTTAATTGTTGGATTTCAGCTCAAGGCATTGTGCCTGTTGAAATAATAGAAATCGCAAATCTATTTAGTAATAGGCTAAGCTTGGATACTATATTTAATTCTAGAGGTAGGCACTTGATTGATTTTATGTATGAAAATTCCTTTTTAGTTATTAACGGTAGAAGTACACTCGATAGACCTGGTAAATTTACATATGTAAGCAAACTGGGCAAGAGTGTGGTTGACATGGTCTGGGTTAATAATATATTTCTTTCAGATCTAAATAATTTTTTTGTTAGTGAAGATGATTTTTTATCTGACCACTTTCATGTGAATTTAGTACTAAACTTTGATGTTACATCATCATACTCTCAAACTAATGAATTAAGAAGTGATATTCAAAACCATAAAAAAATTATCTGGAAAAACTCTTTATCTTTAAGTTATAAATTAAAAATGTTGTTTTTGTGTTTTAAGATCTAATTTTTTATATCTGTACTCATTGCTGTAACTCAGGTTTAGAAGCAATAAATATTATTATTATTATTATTATTATTATTATTATTATTATTAATTATTAAAACAGAAATTTAGCGAAAACCATGAGAGTAATCGAGTCTTATGAAGAGTGTCTTTTTTAAAGTAAATGAGTTGCGCAATCTAAATTTCATACTCAAACTCCTTTTCTTCCATTGGCGTAGAATTTTTAAAGGTGCAATTATTTAAAAAATGAAGTTCTACGCCTATGTATTATTATCGAACAAAATTTTAATACCAGTTATTTGCCACATAAAACTCTACCAATATACCAAATTTCAGCAAAATCGCATATGCCGTTTTAAATTTATATGGGAAAAACAATTTAAAAATTGTAACTTCAAGGCCCTCTGGAGCCCAAAGGAAGCAACTTTGTACTAAGGTAATTTTACTTAAATCGACTTATTTTGGTCTAAGGAATATGTGGTATGTTTTTGTAAAGACCTTTTACAAACACCCTGTTATATTTGTCTTAATTCTCGAGGTACTTCATTGCACTTTATTGCACAACATACGTGAATTCTATTCTATTGTTATTCTATTTGTTTTAATAATTATTATTTTTGTAACAATATTTTAATATTAATAAACTTCATACGTAAAATAAACATTTAATTATTTGTGTAGTTTACAAAAGCCTGCTTTAGAAACATTTTTCGTGAACCACTCCATAGCATTTGTACTACATTAATAGTCAAATATTGAAAAATGTTAATGAAAGAATAAACGTAATCATTTTTTATTACTATTCTTATCTAATCTGTAAATTTCACTGTCTAGTTCATCAAAATATGAAAATTTACTTATATCTGCAAAATCACGTTCCTACTTAAAGATTAAATCATTTATATAACATACTTAATAGCAAAATAATGATTTAATTGTGAAACAACAATAGACCATTCAACGTTGGGTATGTGAGTAAATTTTTATCAGTTTCTGAAACACACATAAAAATAATTTCCTGTAGAGTTTGTAGTTTGTAGCATGTGGCTGATGAGTGTAGTGCGGACTGTGTAGAGATAAAAGGTAGTAGCTATTCAACCATCGCATCGTTCATAATCAGTAATATCTAAAATACATTTTAACATCGTTAAGAAGATTCTTAATTCTTTGGAATATTTTTTTATGTATTTTAAGTGATAATTCTTTACCACGTTGTCCGTTTTCTATGATTCTTTTTTTGTTAGAAAAGGGATACCTCAGGGATAGTTTCGTATACAATTAGTCAGGATCTGATGATCAATTTTTAAGGGCATCAGCACGATTTTGAAAATTACTTTTATAATTTGTCTAATGCAATATCTATTCAACCAAAGCTCATCTTATCTTAATATTAAAATCAAAATATTGATCCTTTTTTAATAATGGTTTCATTAACATCTTGCCTGATCAAAGCATAGTATTTTAAGAATTTCAATAGATATCTTACGATAAAATAGAGACTTAAATTATCTTTTTCAAATGATTTATCACAATGATAGATTTTTCAAGGACAAATTTTGAATTATATTTAAAAATATTTCTATTTGCATTTTTTAAACTATGAACTCATGTAGGTACAGTTAATACTATTTTATATAAGTAAAAAATAAGAGAACAAACAATTAGTAAGGAATTTTACGTTTTAATTTAATAATTATCTTCGAATTTGGCATTTGGAACATGAGGGAATGATTTTCAGGGTACTTTCTTGGACAAATCTTTTTTGTTTATCATATAAGAAATAAATTTGTTTCATAAATTCGTACATCTGGTATAGCAGTTTTATTAAAAAAAAATTCTTTATAATTGACGATCCTGGTTTATAAAAATCATTAAGGTCATCAATTTCGATTTTTTTAAGAATCAGCCATATTATTATGATCATTTTGAGATAGGTATATTTATAACAAATGTAGGTATTATTTTTATTGAGAACGTATATGCTATTTTATTAGGTATAAATAACAATTTGCAATGAATCTAAAATATAACCCTGAGGTATACCGTATTTAAATTCATATAACAAATTGCAAGTAGAATAAATAGCAGTTTTGTCTGTATAGAATGGCCCATTATGGAATTTTAATTTTTAATGATATAAAAAACAAATTATATTAAAATTAAAAATAGAATATGCATACATATACAGGGTGTCCCAAAGAAAAGTAGCCCATTTTGATTTTGCTGATATGTGGAGCTTGGAAAATATGCATTTAAAAATGGTCTAAATATGTATGCATTTATGCGTTAACAATAGACAAAATATGCTTTTAAATATGCAAAATAAAAAGCTAGTCATTTTTTATATTTAAATTTTATTATAGACTTTTAGATGATTTTACATTTCTATCAATTACATCTAATTAATTATTATTATTATTAGAATAAAAACAATAAGTTATTAAATAGTTTTCATTGTTTTCAATAGTGAAATATTGCCACTTGAAATGTTTGTACGCCGAAAATGAACGTTCCACTTCACAAGACGTTATAGGTGCATACTTAAATTTTGATATTAAAAGTGGTGAAATATTTGAATCCAATTCATTATTAAAGTTGCCAGATAAAACATTATTTATGCCCTCTAATGTCTAAAATCCTTTATTATTTAGTAAAACTGATGTAAATTTTTGTGTAACAATATTTTCCATTAACACAGACTGTTCAATAAAAGATTTTAAATTTTTAACTGTTTGTATGCTTTCAAATAATGCCGTACCTCGAGATTCAAGCTTAGTTATGGCTGGGCTATGCATGTATAATTTGCTTGAATGTGGACAATATGGCTATAAACTATAAGATCGTTAAGAGTATCGATGTTTTTTTTTTAATTGCAATTGAGTCTTCTGGGTCAAAGTCGCAGATGACATCTTTAATTTCGTTAAAATTTGTCGCAATGAAAGTAATACAGTTTAACCAAGTTCCCCATCGTGTTAAAACTGGTTCTGGTAGCAATGGAATTCCTGGCAAACGATCCTTATAAAATTGAACCCGAAGAGGAGCTTTTACAAAAACCTTTTTAATATTTTTAATTAAATCATTTACGAGTGGAAATTCATTCCTAACCGTCTCAGCCACCCTATTTAAACCATGTGCTAAGCATGTGTAATGGATTAAATTCAGATATTTTTAAGTTTCCAGCTGCTTTTACCATGTATGCAGCAGCATCAGTGACCATTAATAAAATATTGTTTCTAGGCACTTGTCTAGGTAAATAAAAATTTATTAACGAATCGTTAATAAATCTGGTTATCGGTTAATTATTAGGAGTTTAGAAAGCAAAATACCCACTTGGTTAATATTTCGTGGTAAAATGCAGGTACAATTGAAAAATATTATAATATTTAGATATCGCACCCCTGTTTCAATAGTGCTACAACCTTATAAATGTTAATTTTACAGGAGAAGCGAAGAAAAACGATTGTGGATGTAATATTTTTTTGAGCAGCATTTTCAGTACTTGTGCTTACCAAATTCGGTATACACATTGATTAAAGATGTTTCTACTGATTAATGATACATGTAATGTAATGTGAAATCTACACAGATAAAGCCTTGGCTTCTTTGAACACGCCGTCGCAGTGAGCGGACAGTCCGTCGACCGCTGAGGACAGCAATTTTCGCCCGAGGTGGTTTGTTAAAAAATATAGAAAATGATACTTTCTCTAGGTCTGTACGTGGCTGTTTATGTATTATGAATGTAAACGAAAGGTACTAAAATGGATGCAAATAAATTGTTTGCGTTATTATTGTTGGAAGAGGAAGAACAAGAGGAACTGGCAACTGCAACCGTCAAAGTTTCCAATAAGCCAGTGGATGAGTTGTTTTTGTGTCGCGATACAGAAAATGCCTTTAATATCACTGTGCAGCGGAGGATTTTTGGAAATGAAACAAATTTAGGGAGTATTTTAGACTTTCTACAGTTTTTTTTGAATTCGTGTTGAGTTTTATAAAGGACATAATTTCCAAGAAACCTAAAAATAAAGTCATGATGTCATCTGTATTTGTGTGTCACTCATTGTTTTAAAATTAATAACAATATAGTCTCCTCACACGCCGACGATTCCGCTGATATCAAACTCAACAGATATCAACCGACTCTTCGCGACAAATCAGCGGCATGACGCCGTCCTGCTCAGCAAAGCGGATTCAAGAAAACCATTCCCATTTAAATACTCTGGTTGGATAAAATCGTCAAAACGCTACGGTTGACGGTAGACATGTGTAACGCAGCGTTGCGTTGCGTTATTGCGTTAACGCAGTTGTATGCGTTACGAGCGTTGATACACCAGTTGTTACTGTATCAGCGCAACGCAATTTTCGATACTGAGTCGAAAGAATCGCGAGTTGTTGGTGCGCCATGCGCCAGGCACTGATTCCGTTTTCCGTGACGAGTTGAGAATTTTAATTTACGTAATTGATGCAACTCGTAATGCAGATTACCCAAAATCTATCAAGTAATGATGTTTTTTGCAACATTTCACATCATTTGTAGGATTGTAGGTCGAATTTTATGAATTTTAATCTTGTACACTGTCAATTTTTAGTTCTTCCCAATTTGATTGGCTACAAGTATACAAAATTTATATCCTTTTTATATAAATTGGAATTTTTGTATTTTTTGTAAAATCCGAACACAATGAAATAAAAAAATGAGTGCATTACACTGTTATATTTTCGTTTATTTTTAAACATATAATAAAAAAAATTTAGTTAAATTCCCAATTGCGTTATTGCCTTGAACACGGTTTGACCCTTATAAAAGGACAGCCCGCGCTGAATAACACCGGTATCATGCGATACACCGAGGTGCATCGACTTCATTCGGCGCAGGCAGTGGTGTGACGCAATAACGCAATTGCGTTAACGCAATGAGTTGGCGCAATAGAGTGCGCCGGAGTTAGTGTATCAACGCAAAGAATTTTAGTGCGTTACCCATGTCTAGTTGACGGACTTTCCGCGTTCAAAGAAACCAAGGCTTAAGCCTAAAACAAAAAAATGTTATTATGATATGGCAATACTGTTGATGGCGCCTCACGCGGAATTTATTAGAACTATTGATATGGTACTTTTATGTATTGTAAAAAATGTCAATTTAATTTTTTTTTAGGGATATGGCACTATTGAAAAAGAGGTGCGATATGTATTATTATTTTAGATACGCAATATAAAATTCTGCACTAAATATGCAGGCATGCACTTTATATGCATTTTGCTATAAGTTTTACTTCAATGACATAGAAATTATGTATTACCTAAAAATCTCCTCTTTTAAATTCACCGTAACCAAATTTAATTAAATGGAAACGGGCTACTTTTCATTGGGCCACCCTGTATTGTTTAAACTAAAAACATACGAAAAGCTATAATAGTACTAGTAGTTACTACCGTTATTAAAATTCCTACGCATAACGTATCCAGTTGGCCAGCCAGTTGTGTTTCTATTTGCATGGTTATAGCTAACCATACACGTCGAATATTATCTTTCAAGTACGTTGGTTGGTATTGCGGTTTTTTTCTGTTATTTAATTGATAATATTATTGTTATTGTAAATGCTTGGATATTAATTTTGATTCTTTTCTTTATTTTCGTAAAATAAATTATTCATTTATTTAGACTTTAATGATATTAGTTTACACAAATTTTTCACATTATTTATAATAATAATAATAATAATAATAATAATAGGGGTGTTTGTGGCTCAGTGGTAGAGCCTCTGCCTGTGGATCCAAGGGTCCCAGGTTCGAATCCCACCGTTGGCCGGAATTTTTTCATTTAATTTAAATATTTAAAATTAATTCTGATGCCTTGGTAGGATTCCCCACTCGACCATTCACTGTTGGGTTCTAATTAACAGTGCTGTTCCTTAAGTGGCGCTGGGAAACAATAACAAAACCTACACAGAACACGAGGCGAAATAACCTTAGCAGTTGAAGCCGATGACACACCAAAAAAAAATAATAATAATAATAATGTTTGTTTACCAAAAAGCAAAAATACAATACAAATTTATTTTTAAAGGAGGGGGGGGATATATGTAAATAAAGAATTGTGTTCCCATAAAAACCAATGGTTGTGCACTGGTTGAACTTGTTTATTTGCAACTAATGAATGTTAGTAAGAAACATAATATAATACCTCAATTAAAAATACCATATTTTGATCAGACACAATACTTACAGTCTGTTCGCTATACATACGCGGGTTATGGAATAACAAAATTATGCAAATTAGTCATTGACAACCAGTTCCAATAAGCCTCTTCCCAAGAAATTAGGTAAAATTGCCCTAATGGTCAGATTTAAATTAAAATAACATTAGGATAGGTACTAAATTTGTTACAAATATTGCAGTTGAATTGATTCTTTGCAAGTGATGGCATTGTATGTATATTGTAAATTTACTGGAAATTTTAAAAATGTCTAGACGTGTGTTAGATGTAGCAGTGGCGGCACGTGGAGATGTTCACAGTGACAGAATATAGGTATCAGTACAGATGTATGAAAAAACGTTCAGTGTTTTAGAAAGTTTATAATATACCTTTCTCAAACATTGGCGGTTTTTTAGCTATATCTGTACCGGAATCTATATTATGCTACTGTGAACCCCTAAAATTTTGGTTACTAGCCGCCCCTGAGATGTAGATAGTCTTATTTGTAGGGTACATACGTACTTTACGAATGAAAAAGAAAATAGCGGTCCTTTAAAATCGGTAATGTCTGTACAACAACGCGTATGCGATGCTCTAAGAATTAGTGAAAACAAATTAAGAGGAGTATTACAAAATCATAATAGTGAACTGCCGAAAGAAGATCACCGCAAAACTCTCCCATCATTGAAAACGAAAGATATTCCATATGGAAAGAAATTTGAAATTCGTGATATCATTTATCGAATGACGGCCAACAAGGAACATGTGACCTTAAATACAATTTTCTCGGAATTAATAGATAGAAAATTTGACGACATTGGCAGAACAAGTCTATGGCAAGTGATACATAACTTGGGTTTCAAATTTCAAAAGGAGGATAACAGAAAGGCCCTTTGTGAAAGAAGTTCTGTCGTGTACAAGAGAATTAACTTTCTAAGAAAATATTCTAAATTTAAAAAAGAAGGGGCGAATTTTATATATTTAGACGAAACATTAATATTTTCTAGAGTTGCAACCAAGAGAATATGGCAAGATGATAACGTAAAGTCCATCAAACATACCGATGGAGAAGGGAACCTACATATAATTTTACATGCAGGACGGAAATCGGGTTTTATAGAAGGTGCTGATTTAATATTTTCATCTAAATCAAAATCCAGTGACTATCACGATAATATGAACACAGAAATGTTTGTAAAATGGTTGCATGAAAAACTTCTCCCAGGTTTAAGTGAGCTCAGCGTAATTATTTTAGACAATGCACCTTACCATTCTAAAGTATTAAACAAAAGTCCAACGAATTCTTGGACTGTTGATAAAATTAAAGAATGGTTGACAATGGAACATATACCATTTCCTCAATATATATTAAAATCAGAATTATTAGGCTTAGCAAATATACACGCAAAACCAAAAACCTTTGTTATGGATCAGATTATTGAAAGTTACGGTCATCAAGTTTTACGTCTGCCACCGTATTATTGCCAGTTTAACCCCTTCTAATATATATGAGGAATAGCAAAACAATATTATGACAACCATATTGAGCCTAATGGTTATAGTAACGACGCAGTTCGGGAAACTTGGCGAAAAGCACTTTCAATTGCAACTCCAGAAGTGTGGCGGAACTGTATATCAAAGTGCGAGAAACTAATAGATTGGTGGACTCGTGAAAATAAAATAAACGAAATAAGTCCAATCATAATAACAATTAATGGTGATGATGATGACGATTATGATATTTTGGATGATAATGACTGATTTTCATTTTTGTTGACAAGTTCAATTTTTTTATTTTTCATTTGAAATTCTCTACATGAAACAAATTTTTATGTTAGAAAATATTTTATTTGAGCTAAATAACCCTCTTATTATACATAGACCATATTTTCTGTGTGAAGTGTAATATAAAATTATTATTAGATTCCATTAATGAAGAAGTTTAATTCTGCTCTCAATTATACAAAAGATTCTCCATTATTATTTAATTAAAAAGTTGTACATTATTTTTCATTTCATTTAACCAGTTGATATTTCCCCAAAGAGCAGGTCAAACTTTCGGGTACTTACCTGGAAATACTCAAAATTTTTAATCCGAAACCTGCGTAAGTATAGCGAACAGACGTAGGGATACCCCAGGGGACTGTATTAGGTCCGATTTTATTTCTAATATATGTAAATAATATTTTTAACATAAAAAATGTCAAAGGAAAATTAGTTTGCTATGCTGATGATACTGCACTTATTATTACTGGGAAAACTTATAATGAAGGTCAACCTACTACAGAAACATGTTTAAAAAATATAAAAATTTGGTTAAATCATAATTTACTCAGTTTAACTTTAGTAAAAACAAAATATATAACTTTTTCTCCTACACTAATACTAAATCTCAATACCAAATCTCAAACTACATAAACTTGCGTGTGATAAATATAAATGTTCGTGTCCTGTATTAGAAAAAAACACAGATTTTATCAATAAAGATTATTTTTCCTTTCAATTTATAATAATACTATTGTAGGGGAAAGGTTTATTAACACACTTTTGTCAATGAAATGATCCGCTTTGATTTGAGTTGACAATGGATAGACTTTAGATTTTTCTTTTCTAACTAATATTCTCTGATCATACCATCCAATCCTATAGAAGCAGCATTACAAACTACCTCTGCTTTCGCTGAAGACATGCTTATCATGCTTGAACATTGGTCGATGTCAATACATTGAAAAACTTAACCTCAATTAAATATTTTGTATCCATGAATCTTGAAATATACTGGTAGTGAATCTGCTAAACTGTAGTTTTTGGATTTATACCGATAATCCATTTTCTGACCTTCATTTATCTAAATACTCAGATTAATTAGTGGTCAACGCAATGAACTTGTGCGATCTGGCCTTGAGCGAACTGAATACGTTAATTATTACTTGTATATACCGTGTTTGCAAAAGATAATTGTTTGAAGAACTAACAAATAGTTTTATCGTATTAGTTTAGTGTTTATATGGCGTAAAATTAATCTCCACGCTTTTGTTTCAAATTATATACGTGGAATAGACAAATTTTAGACAGTAAGTAGAAAATCCGGGTAATATTTTTTAGTCTTGACACAATACGAGCTAAATATAGTGTGGCTCAAAGAAAAAGAAGAGTATCATTATTTCTATTTTGAAATTTTCGTGTATACGGTTTTACCTTATCAAGTATACTAAAGATACAACTTTTGTTGTGTAGAAAATAACATTATAAATAAAATAAAAGAAGTTAAATTGTAATTTGGATAGTGATTTTCTTGGAATTTAGTTGTATTTAATAAAAATACTGTGATTTAAATTTGTATCTTTTGTTGATACCTGGGACCTATTTCATAAAACTATTTTGTAACTTTTTACTTTGTATTTTGCAAATTTACGAGTATGTTTCATAAAATAATATCGTTATCTTTGCAGTTTAATAATTTCTCATTTTCACTTTGCAAATTTTAAAAAAGTAATTTTATGAAATAAGCTCTTGGTTTGTAACTTCTTCAGTAATTATTGGTTATGTATTGATATTTTTCTTTTAAAAATGTTTGTTTGTATACATTTATATAATTATCATATTATTATTGATTTTTACAAATTATTTGACATCGGTAATTGAGAAAAAACAAGTCACAATGGTTTAACCCTTTATTAGTCGCGTATATTCAAACCTGCCAGATACATCACTAATATTTATTCAAATTTTTTAATAAACGATTTTATTAATTATTTTTTAAATCCATTTAAAGCTTCAAAATCATTAATTTGAAAATAAAATGGAGGAAAACAGGATAAATGAAAAATTAAAAAAGGCCCATCCATTACAAAGGACCAACTTTTTTTCAAGGCTATTTTTTTGGTGAGTACAACAAATATTAAATACATTTCATTATACAATATTTATATAGACGCTTTTTGACTCATACCATATAAAAATAATAAACATATATTTTTTCACTTTCTACAAATTTCTTATTCATAAAACATTATGTAAAGGGGAATAAATGGCCCAATAAATGTTACTCTTCAATTGTAATGATGCTTTCTGTAATTAGAAGGCCGGCATATATATAGCTCACTACCGCCGAAAGTCGGGCCGAAGTCACTTAACTATCAAAACCATTTAATAGGCCTCCATTTTCCCTTTAATGTCTTTAAATATATTGGCAATTAATGATGGAAAGTTAACGGGACATTGCAGAATATTTACCATATTAATACTGACAGACGGATGACCAGTACCTCAATGACCAGTAGTACCGTTTGAATTATAAATTCTATACTTAAAAAGAAGGCATTCCAATATAGAATATTGTAGACATATTATTTAATTCAGCTATGTAATATAATAATAGAGAAAAACATGTCTTCTAAAAATAAAATATTCTAAATGAACAACAGCAACGAGCGATCATCGGTGCCTCCATCTATGAACGCAGGACGGAACCCTTAGGACTATTGAGTATGCGGCAGTTAAAAGCCTTTTAACTTTTACCATGCTATTACCCAATACAGTTAGTTTCCCTTCATAAACCCATCATCAACCAACATAATGCTGGGCCACTACCGAAATGCCAAAAGTAGCTTTATATCTTTTAATCATCGCATTCATTTTCCCTTTAATTACAGCAAAAGGCCAGCAATATCCCGACAATTCATTGTTTGTTAAGTATTTATATTATTTTTTTTTTATTTGTTAGTTGGTTACCTCCATACCTTTTCAAAGGCTTGAGAAGGAATATTGATGAAGATGATATGTACCTCACAAGTAACGCGCAAAAATCCGTCAATTTGGGAAGACGATTAGAAGACGCATGGAATAAGGAATTAAAAAAGGAAAAACCATCACTGATGTGGGCACTATTTAAAGTTTTTAGATGTGAAATACTGGTGTATGCCGTTTACAATACAGTTGCCGATTTTATCAAGTAATATATTATTCTTTTAATATTCCGTTACAGTATTTTAGATTATTTAGATTTTTTAGACAACTCTTTAGGCTCTTTAGGCTCTTTAGGCTCTTTAGGCTCTTTAGGCTCTTTAGGCTCTTTAGGCTCTTTAGACTCTGTAGACTCTTTAGACTCTTTAGACTCTTTGTTTAGACTCTTTAGACTCTTTAGACTCTTTAGACTCTTTAGACTCTTTAGACTCTTTAGACTCTTTAGACTCTTTAGACTCTTTAGACTCTTTAGACTCTTTAGACTCTTTAGACTCTTTAGACTCTTTAGACTCTTTAGACTCTTTAGACTCTTTAGACTCTTTAGACTCTTTAGACTCTTTAGACTCTTTAGACTCTTTAGACTCTTTAGACTCTTTAGACTCTTTAGACTCTTTAGACTCTTTAGACTCTTTAGACTCTTTAGACTCTTTAGACTCTTTAGACTCTTTAGACTCTTTAGACTCTTTAGACTCTTTAGACTCTTTAGACTCTTTAGACTCTTTAGAATCTTTAGAATCTTTAGAATCTTTAGAATCTTTAGAATCTTTAGAATCTTTAGAATCTTTAGAATCTTTAGAATCTTTAGAATCTTTAGAATCTTTAGAATCTTTAGAATCTTTAGAATCTTTAGAATCTTTAGAATCTTTAGAATCTTTAGAATCTTTAGAATCTTTAGAATCTTTAGAATCTTTAGAATCTTTAGAATCTTTAGAATCTTTAGAATCTTTAGAATCTTTAGAATCTTTAGAATCTTTAGAATCTTTAGAATCTTTAGAATCTTTAGAATCTTTAGAATCTTTAGAATCTTTAGAATCTTTAGAATCTTTAGAATCTTTAGAATCTTTAGAATCTTTAGAATCTTTAGAATCTTTAGAATCTTTAGAATCTTTAGAATCTTTAGAATCTTTAGAATCTTTAGAATCTTTAGAATCTTTAGAATCTTTAGAATCTTTAGAATCTTTAGAATCTTTAGAATCTTTAGAATCTTTAGAATCTTTAGAATCTTTAGAATCTTTAGAATCTTTAGAATCTTTAGAATCTTTAGAATCTTTAGAATCTTTAGAATCTTTAGAATCTTTAGAATCTTTAGAATCTTTAGAATCTTTAGAATCTTTAGAATCTTTAGAATCTTTAGAATCTTTAGAATCTTTAGAATCTTTAGAATCTTTAGAATCTTTAGAATCTTTAGAATCTTTAGAATCTTTAGAATCTTTAGAATCTTTAGAATCTTTAGAATCTTTAGAATCTTTAGAATCTTTAGAATCTTTAGAATCTTTAGAATCTTTAGAATCTTTAGAATCTTTAGAATCTTTAGAATCTTTAGAATATTTAGAATCTTTAGAATCTTTAAACTATCAAAGAAAATAAAATCAATAAATTATTTTTAGAATAATGCAACCAATATTGATCTCACAGCTAGTAACATACATACAGTCAAATAAACGTGGAGAATACCAGCAAGAAATCTACATATGTGCCTCTCTACTTATCCTAGCATCTTTATTTCTAGTGGTAGGCCTTCATCACTATCAAATGCTCGTAATGACGATGGGAATGAAAGTAAGAGTAGCCGCATGCGCATTAATCTACAGGAAAGCTCTAAAATTGAACAAAACTGCTCTAGCTGAAACAACGATTGGACAAATGGTTAATTTATTGTCTAATGATGTAGGCAGGTTTGAATATTCTTGTCAGCTGATGCATACCTTGTGGTTAGCACCGCTGGAAACCATTGTAGTTATGGTGATGTTATACTTTTACGTTGGACCCACAGGACTGGTTGGTTGTGCTTTTCTTCTGTTATTTATTCCTTTCCAAAGTAAGTAAAATCTGCACGATCAATCACTCTGTGTTTACTTTATATCTTTTTAGTTTACGTGGCCAAGTTGACATCAAAATTCAGACTCAAAACAGCTCTGCGCACAGATGAGAGAGTCAGATTAATGAACGAAATCATAGCTGGCGTTCAAGTAATCAAAATGTATACATGGGAAAAACCTTTTGCAAAATTAGTGGAAATAGTCAGAAAGTAACTATTTTATTTTATACTATGGAATACTATTTAAACTATTTTTTTGTGTTTTAGACGGGAAGTAACTGCAATTGGCCACATGTCAAACATTCGCGCCATTATGATGTCTTGTACAATGACTTTGAGCAGAATTGCTATCTTCTTATGCGTATTAACATACGTCTTTACTGGAAATACCCTAACGGCTTCATATGCCTTTACTATAACTTCCTTCTACAGTTTCCTAAGACAAACAGTAACTATGTTTTTCCCACAAGCTATAACACAATTTGCAGAGACAAGAGTGTCGGTTACTAGAATACAGAAATTCATGATGTACCCAGAGTTAATTAAAGAAGACGAAGACAGTAATTATAATAATATAACGATTAGTAGCAATGGAAACAGTAAATTAAGCATTACAGAAAAACAAGAAATCAGTATTAAACTTAAACACGTAGCAGTAAAATGGATCAAATCATCAACAGAAAATAATCTACAAAATATCAACTTTGAAGCACATTCCAATCAATTAGTAGCCTTAGTAGGTCCAGTTGGAGGCGGTAAATCTACTCTATTGCACGTTATTCTGAAAGAACTAGAACCCATATTTGGTTCTGTAAGCGTTTCTGGATCCATTTCTTACGCTTCCCAAGAACCATGGGTGTTTGGTGGGAGTATCAGACAGAATATTCTTTTTGGACAAGAGTATAATGAAAAGAGGTATCAAGAAGTAATAAGTGTTTGCGCATTGGAAAGAGATTTTTCACTATTACCTCATGGCGATAGGACTTTAGTAGGTGAAAGAGGAGCAACTCTAAGTGGAGGTCAAAGAGCAAGAATTAACCTAGCAAGAGCTGTATACAAGGAATCGGATATTTACCTTCTAGATGATCCTCTATCAGCTGTAGATACCCATGTTGGAAAACAGCTTTATAGAAGCTGCATTGCTGGTTACTTAAAGAACAAATGTGTGATATTAGTTACTCACCAATTGCAGTATTTACGTACAGCGAACTGCATCTACTTACTAGTCGATGGCGTGGTTAGAGCATCAGGTACATATCAAACATTGAAAAACTCTGAAAACGCCTTTACCAATCTCCTAGAATCATCAAAAGAGGACGAGAAAAAGGATATATTAAGGAGAATGTCTAGATCGGAATCAATTCAGTCACAGATGAACGAATATGATGAAGCAGAAGATGAAGGAGCAATAGAGCAACAGAAAGAAGAAAGAGCATCAGGTTCTGTTTCTAAAAAGGTTTATGTCAGCTATTTAAAAGCTGCTGGACATTGGACGAAAACGTTAGCGCTTTCTTTGTTGTTTATCTTTACGCAAACTTTTGCGAGCTTAACTGACATATTTCTTACCACATGGTGAGTATTATTTTTTAAATATAAGTCTATATAAAGATTGGTCTAGAGTAGATGGTCCAAGCTAACAAGAATAAGAAAAATCCGTGCAGTTATAGTTTACTATACAGA
Organism: Psylliodes chrysocephalus; assembly: GCA_927349885.1. NCBI lineage: Eukaryota > Metazoa > Arthropoda > Insecta > Coleoptera > Chrysomelidae > Psylliodes > Psylliodes chrysocephalus. Next base: position 12,743,487 of record OV651830.1, read on the forward strand.
GTGTCTGTAAAAGGTCTTTACAAAAACATACCACATATTCCTTAGACCAAAATAAGTCGATTTAAGTAAAATTACCTTAGTACAAAGTTGCTTCGTTTGGGCTCCAGAGGGCCTTGAAGTTACAATTTTTAAATCGTTTTTCCCATATAAATTTAAAACGGCATATGCGATTTTGCTGAAATTTGGTATATTGGTAGAGTTTTATGTGGCAAAAAAATGGTATTTAAATTTTGTCCGATAATAATACATAGGCGTAGAACTTGATTTTTTAAATAATTGCACCTTTAAAAATTCTACGCCAATGGAAGAAAAGGAGTTTCAGTATGAAATTTAGATTGCGCAACTCATTTACTTTAAAAAAGATACTCTTGATAAGACTCGATTACTCTCATGGTTTTCGCTAAATTTCTGTTTAAATAATTTAGAGTGTAGATTTCACAAAAATATTTATTTACAACATAATCAAAATAGAGATTTTACAAAAATTGTTTAAAATGTTCACCATTTTCACGCATACAAAGATTTATACGTCGAAGAAAATTAAAATGTATCCTTTCCATAACTTCTTCATCACCTCTAAGATTGTTTATTGCATCTTGAATACGTTGCCAGAGTTGTTCCTCATTTTCTACAGGTTCCCTGTAAACTGTGGATTTTAGATGTCCCCATAAAAAGTAATCCATCGGTGTTAGGTCTGGGGAACGTAGTGGCCAGTTTACAGGTGCGTCATTACCTCTGCCTATCCATTTGTGTGGATATTGTTCATTCAAGTGGTTTCTAACGTTTAAAGAAAAATGTGGTGGAGCTCCATCTTGCATAGACCACACATCTCTCCGAAGTTGGAGAGGTAAATCTTCTAACAATTCTGGCAACGTATTTTGTAGAAAATCCAAATAATTTTCTCCAGTTGATCTTCGTGGAAGTATGACAGGACCAACAATGAAATTACCAATTATTCCAGCCTACACATTAATTTTGAATTCGTGCTGAAAATGGTTTACCTTTATTGCATGCGGATTTTCAACGGCATAAACATGTTCATTATGGGTATTAGTTATACCTCTTCCTGTAAAACCCGCTTCATCGGTAAAGAGAACCTTCTTGACAAAGTTTGGATCTCTTTCTCTTTGCATATTAACAAATCGACAAAAACCCAAACGAATTTGAGGATCATGGACTAATAATTCTTGTACTGGCTTCTTATGGTTTGGATATAGCAATTGTTCTCTAAGCACTTTATGAATGACATCTTTACTTACTCCTAGTTCCCTTCCAATTCGTCTGGTGCTTAATTGTGGATCTTCTTCAACACGTTCTAAAATGTCTTCTTCAACTTCAGGAATCCTTACAAAACGTTTTCTTCCATTATCAACAGTGTTGGGAGCAAAAATATCGGTCTCCTGAAGACGTCTCTCAACAGCAGCAAAAGTTGGGTGGCTAGGTACACGACGATTTGGAAACCTTTCAGAGTACACCCTGACACTTTCTCGAGCATTTCCTTCACAAAATCCTAATGTCAGTAACATATCGGTATATTCTGCATTGGTATATTGTACAGCCATATTAATAAACCACGCATTTGTATTTTTAATTATTGAGTCAGATAGAACACTTTCAATCGTTAACAAGAGATTAGGTGTTAAAACTTGAAAATATTTTTATTTAGATGAAACTATGGAAACCAACATTTACTACAAAAAAGTACCCTTGATAACACTCGATTTACTCTCATGGTTTTGACAAAGTTTGTATTTTAATAATTATTGTTTATGTTCTAACATTACTAAAATGCAAATTTCGTCAAAACCATGAGAGTAATCGAGTCTTATCAAGAGTACATGTTTTAAAGTAAATGAGTTGCGCAATCTAAATTTTATACTCAAACTCCTTTTCTTTCATTGGCGTAGAATTTTTAAAGGTGCAATTATTTAAAAAATCAAGTTCTACGCCTATGTATTATTATTGGACAAAACTTTAATACCATTTTTTTTGCCACATAAAACTCTACCAATATACCAAATTTCAGCAAAAGCGCATACGCCGTTTTAAATTTATATGGGAAAAACGATTTAAAAATTTTAACTTCAAGGCCCTCTGGAGCCCAAACGAAGCAACTTTGTACTAAGGTAATTTTACTTAAATCGACTTATTTTGGTCTAAAGAATATGTGGTATGTTTTTGTAAAGACCTTTTACAGACACCTTGTATAATGACAGTTGTCATATATAGTAAGTTTTTCATACAGAACCAATAACATTTATTTGATCATGCACTAATGGGTTAAAATCGTATTTTTAGAGAAAATACGTTAAGTACACAATCAGTTAAAAGTTGTACCATCTATAATATTGTATACGTTGTATACGCCATTTTGTGACGGAACTAAATATTTTATATTTTGTCCATGACCACTTAATAATAAATCAATATTCTACCTCCTAACTAAAAGCATATGGTACCCATATATCACTAGAGTGAATTATGATAATTCACGCTTTTGCAATTCTGGCAATTTCCGGTAGATAACTAAAGATGGGCGATACTTTTCACAACGATATTTTCTAGATCGAATAATCAGAAATTCGAAAAGTTGAAAAATTAAAAAATCGAAAAGTCAGAAATTTCAAAAATTGGAAAATCTGAAAATTAAAAAGTCGAAAAATCAAAAAATCGAAAAATGGAAAAATCGAAAAATCGAAAAATTGAAAAGTTAAAAAAACAATAGTTAGTTACCTATGTTTAATAAATTTTTCACTCTACACAACTTTTATTTAATAAAAAAACCATAATGATCGTGGACAAAGTATAGTATTAGACTCGCAATTTATGGCCATTATTCACTCGGGTGACTTGCGCACGTAACCCAGCGTGAATAATGGCTACCATAAATTGCTCGTTTAATAATATACTATAGTTCTTTAATAAATATCATAATTCACCTAATATTTTTGTTTTTAGGGTTAACACAGAACAATTAAGAAACGAAACCAATTTTAATAACACAATGAACTCGAATACTACATCAACGCAACATTTCTTGCTTCGACTCCTCAATAGAGATAACACGCTCATAATATACAGTTGTTTGGTGTTATTAACTGTGTCGTTTGCTATTACAAGATCATTATCGTTCTTTCGATTTTGCTTATCAGCGTCTACTCGATTACATAATGCTATGTTTGGAAAAATCGTATTCTCACCGATGCTTTTCTTTAATACCAATCCTTCTGGTAGGATTTTAAACAGATTTTCTAAAGATATTGGCTCTTTAGATGAGACTTTACCTATTTGTATCGTGGATACAGTAGGGGTAAGTATTTTTTACTCCAGAAGAAGTTCAAGGTCTAAATACAAGTAATTTTTTCTTTTAGATTGGCCTGATAGCTGCTGGTATCACTTTGACCATTGGCACAGTAAATCCATGGATTTTAATTCCAGCTGCAATATTGATGATTATTTTTTACTACATTCGAAAGTTGTTTCTGACTTCTTCAAGAAATATTAAACGTGTGGAAGCTGTAGGTAAGTAAATAAATGATTGCCTTGAAATTATCACTAACTTGTAACTGAAATATATAATCCTAATTGTATTTTTTTAGCAAGAAGTCCAATTTACACTCACTTATCGGCGTCTCTACAAGGTCTGACAACCATCAGAGCTTTTAGAGCAGAAGAAATACTCAGCAAAGAATTTGATAACTTTCAAGATGCATATACCTCCGCTTATTACATGTTTCTAACAGCTAATAGAGGATTTGGCTTTTGGTTGGATATGCATTGCTTAGTCTTAATAATATTTGTGGTTATTAGCATTCTTTTTATACAAGGAGGTAAGTTTCTATTTTTTTTTTTTTTAATAGATTTTACTACAATGATTATAGTCGAGGCAATGAAGCACTAAAAAGGCCAAAGTTACAGGGTTTTTCCTTGCAAGTCGCTTGCAAAAATTATTTGTATCATTCCCCCGTAATTTCCGGGTCATACAAACCGGAAATCGCATTGCTGCAGCCAAAAATGCATTCAAAAAATGCATTATTTGAGAGGCCTCTTGGATGATTTCAAAACTTGTTAAATAAGTGTCAGAACTAGCCCAGATCGGGTTCTCGGGCTTTTTCGAGGTCCCTGATCACGATTATGATGTCTAAATTGACCCACAGCCGACCTGGAGCTCAGGAACGTCGACGAACGTCATCTTCGTGGAACTCTCCCAAAATTCACGCGGGGAAGGAGGGCAACTAGGCTATCGGGGTTTTTGTGGGTCGCTGAATCCAAATATGATATCGACAAATACCCCCCGGACACCTGGTGCGCCCAAACCTCGACCTGGACGTCATCTCCGAGAAATTTCCTTACAATATCGACAAGAACAACCCGAAAATGATTAAGCGGAGTTTTTGGGGCGCTGAATCTAAATTTCACGTCGAAAACGACCCCCTGAACTCCTGGTGCACTAAAACTTGGCCCTGAACGTCATCCCCGAGGGGTTTCCAGACACAATTAAAAAAGACGAACCGAAAATCGTTCCGGGGGATTTTTTGGGGCGCTGAATCCGAATTTCACGTGGAAAACGACCCCCCGAACACTTGGTGCGCCCTAACCTGGCCCTGAACTTCTTCACCGAGGTTTTCCAGACCCAATTGAAAAAGACGAACTGAAAATCGTTAAAGGGGGGTTTTTGGGTCGCTGAATTCAAATATGGCATCGGCGAACACCCCACGGACACCTGGTGCATATGCCAGTAGTCGAGGATAATATTTTGTTGCTCCATGCAATAACAGGGTGCGATGCCGTTTCAGCAACGTATTACCAGGGAAAGACAAAATTTTTCAAGATCTTCCAGAACTTCCCAGATCTTCGAGATCATGCTGGGAAGTTCAAGGAAGCTGATTTGTCCAGCGAAATAATTTTTGAGAACGGGGCGCAGCTAATCCTGGCAATGTACAGTGCTCCAATATCATTCGAGAAACCAAATATTCCCGACAAGCCAAAATGGGACCAGTTACTCCAAACGTACAGGTGCGAAATGTACAGGAGAACCGCTGCGACGGACAGAGTAAATTTGGCCAAAATTCTCCCTACAGTAGACGCCATTCAACAACATCTAAAGAGGGTCTATTTTCAAGTACAAGAATGGCTACACGGAGACCAGCTGACCATGGACCCAACAAAATGGGGGTGGAGAAAGGAAGGCGACATACTAGTGCCTGTACAGATGGAAGAAAAACCTACGCCCAAGAATATTATGGAACTAATATTCTGTGGATGCAAAGGAGATTGTAATCTGAACACATGTAGTTGCAGGAAGCACGGCCTACCTTGCAATCTTGCCTGTAAAATTTGTGAAAGATATTCAGATGAAAACGTTAATGTGCCAGAGACAGAGGCCTCAGATGAGGGAGATGTTCCCCATATGAATACATCAGTCGATGACGAAGAAAATGACCAGACACATTTGAGTTATTAATTAATTAAGGAATGACAAACTTACAGGTTCATTGTATTTGATTTGAGGCCAATAAAAATTGTTTTACCGTAAATTACATAAATATTGCGTTTCTATTCATTCTCTTTCTTTCCTCCGCACGTAATCTAGAATCAACAATTGCACACAGCTATTGCATTATTGACGCCTCGGAGATGACGTCTAGGTCTAGGTTCAGACGCACCAGGTGTCCATGCGGTGTTCGCTGATGCCATATTTGAATTCAGCGACACAAACCCCCCCCCCCTTTAACGATTTTCGGTTCGTCTTTTTCAATTGGGTCTGGAAGAACCTCGGTGAAGACGTTCAGGGCCAAGTTAGGGCGCACCAGGTGTTCGGGGGGGTCGTTTTCCACATGAAATTCGGATTCAGCGCCCCAAAAAACCTCCCGGAACGATTTTCGGTTCGTCTTTTTCAATTGTGTCTGGAAACCCCTCGGGGATGACGTTCAGAGCCAAGTTCCGGTGCACCAGGTGTTCAGGGGGTCGTTTTCGACGTGAAATTTAGATTCAGCGCCCCAAAAAACTCTGCTCAATCATTCTCGGGTTGTTGTCGATATTGTGAGGAAAATTCTCGGAGATGACATCGTCGGGGTTTGGGCGCATCAGGTGTCCGGGGGGTATTCGCCGATGCCATATTTGGATTCAGCGACCCAAAAAAACCCCAATCGCCTAGTTGCCCTCCTTCCCCGCGTGAATTTTGGGAGAGTCCCACGAAGATGACGTTCGTCGACGTTCCTGAGCTCCAGGTCGGCTGTGGGTCAATTTAGACATCATAATCGTGATCAGGGACCTCGAAACCTCCCGAACACCCGATCTGGGCTAGTTCTGACACTTATTTAACAAGTTTTGAAATCATCCAAGAGGCCTCTCAAATAATGCATTTGTTTAATGCATTTTTGGCTGCAGCAATGCAATTTTCGGTTTGTATGACCCGGAAATTACGTTGTTTTTGAAACGCAGACCTCTTTGGTACAGCCCCAAAGCTGACTGTCCATACTGGTTTCAAGATTTGCTTGTATAACAGAAATTTATTTTATATGGACTTACGTTATGTCCTAGTATCCAATACATTTTTTAACTTGATATCAACTTTTTTCGTTTTTTTTAGACACGACTTCCAGTATACTCTTGTATCTAGGGTAATACCCCAATATTTTGCACTGAAGTTTTGGCATATTATTTGTCCAGCTTTTGATCTAAAGTTGGAACGTCACTAGTATAAAATAGGTAAAGGATTGATCCTAATGCACTCCGTTGTACCTAAATCCAAATTGATGGTCAGGAATTAATTTATTTTTTTCTATGTTTGGCTTTAATTTCCTCAGTAAAAGTTTTTCAAATTGTTTAGACATTACCGGTATTAACGAAATTGTTCTGGTTTAGGTATCATTAATATGTAACTTTCTATATCGAAATGCAGCATTTATTAGATGTGCCACTTTTATTATGCCTTTTTGTGAAAGTTGGTTTAAAACTTCTCCAGTAATCAAGTCAAATTATGGGCTCTCTTCGGATTTATGTTCTTCTTTTGGTGTAATAGGTCTTACCTATTCTTTTTGGTATTTCATCTTCTTCGTTCTATTTTAATTCTTGACAATGTTGCAACAGGCCATTTGCATTCCATTCCATTATTCTAAGAATAGATAAAATAACATAAAGATATTAATATTTTCATTTCAAGAATCCTTTGGAGGCAACGTAGGTCTATCGTTAACTCAAGCAGTAGCGCTTTCCGGAATGGTTCAATGGGGTATGAGACAGTGGAGCGAACTAGAGAACCAAATGACGTCCGTTGAAAGAGTTCAGGAATACGCAGATCTTCCGGTAGAACCAGATGTCCACAAACGTGATCCTCCATCAAATTGGCCGAGCTTAGGTAACGTCAAATTCGAGAATGTGAGTCTCAAATACGCAGAAGATGGTGAATATGTACTTAAGAATCTTAATTTCGAAATACAACCAAAGGAAAAAATCGGTATAGTCGGTAGAACCGGAGCTGGAAAGTCTTCATTGATCCAGGCTGTTTTTAGATTGGCCCAAATCGAAGGTAGCATATTTGTTGATGGTATTGACAGTAAAGATGTACAGTTGAGGATATTGAGATCGAAAATATCAATCATTCCTCAGGAGCCGGTGCTGTTTTCAGGTACGCTGAGAAAAAATTTGGATCCATTTGATGAATATAGAGATGAGGTAAGAAATGAATCACATTTTTGATTTAAAGTTACATTCATGGATTAAAATAAAATCCAATTTGGCAGCATCGCGAACAATTAGACGTGGCGCTATCCGAAACTTTATTGTGTTGTGTGTGCGTTTGTAGATGGTTTGCAATGTTTGCAGTTTTTTTAAATGAACAATTTAAATGGCAAATTCCGTTTCAGATTCTATGGGACGCTTTAGATGAAGTGGAGCTCAAACACGCCGTAAACGAGCTATCAGCAGGGTTGGACAGCAAAATGGCGGAAGGAGGCTCTAATTTCAGCGTAGGTCAACGACAACTAGTGTGTTTAGCTCGAGCTATAGTGCGAAATAATAAAATTCTAGTCCTAGATGAAGCTACAGCTAATGTAGACCCCTTGACCGATGCTATTATTCAAAATACTATAAGGGAAAAATTCGAAAATTGTACAGTATTAACCATAGCGCATAGACTTCACACCATCATGGATTCTGATAAGGTCCTGGTCATGGACGCAGGGCAGGCTGTCGAATTTGATCATCCTCATGTACTTTTACAGAAAAAAGGCGTATTTCATAGCCTTGTGAGACAAACCGGAAGCGTGATGGCAGCTAGTTTACAAGCCATAGCTGCTGAAAATTTTGAGAAAAACCCACATTAAATGTCAGTGTAGCGAAGACGCTGATTCCTAGGAATTTTTTTTTTATTTATTCTTTATTTGTAATTAAAATGTGATACTTATTTTTACAAAATAAATTAAAAATACTAAGTACATTAAATATGTGTTTGTATATTTTTGCACTAAAAATCTTCTACTAATATTGGTTGTGAGAAATTTAAATAAAATATGTGTTTTTGATGCTGTCCTTAACTTCTATTGTTCTTTCATTGTTCGTAAAAACATATAATATGAAAACATTGTTTTGTATGCCTAAAAATTTATTATATTCAAGAAAACTTGTATAGTTATAGTTAAACCAGAGATCTAGTGACTACCATAAAACAGCAGGTAATTTACTTATCTATAGGTCAATAATTGGGGTAAAATAAATATTAAGAAAAATTGCTATAATTCAGAATTGTTAATTTAATTATACAGTGTATACAAAAAGTAACGTGGTAACTTGGTAAAAGCAAAAATCAGTATGACAAAGTACAAAAAAGTAAATAAGTAATAAAAGTACTAAAAAGTAAAAAATAAAGTATTTAAAACTATAAAATGTAGGTTGAATATATAAAATTATTTTTGCATAAAATAGAACACATACTTGCAATATTTTATTTATTTTTTTACAAACATTTGAAAAAAATGGTGGTTCAACAGTTTAACCACTAGGACGCAACTGGCGCAACTACTTGCTATGATATATTTGATAACAGTTTCTTTTGTCCGATAGGTATAGCCCAACTGTACAAATGGAACAGTGCCATTTGGTACGATGAGGTTCTAACATCGAACGCTAGTGCCATATTTTGGCAAATGAGCAGCTTTATCTGTTCTTATTTCTATTGGTACACGTAATTTGAATGGATTTTCTGCAGTTTGTCTTCTTCTTGTCTCCGACGCATTGAGGTTAGCTCCGATCAAACCTGTTATTACTGACAATTTGAACTCCTTTAGTGGCATGACAGTCACATACTTTGATTTTCTTTACTATACGGTGCAAGAGAGAGGTCCGACACGCCCAACATAGGGCGCGGCCATTTTGATTCCTATGCCACAGTTTATAGCTAAAGAATCAGATCGCTCACTCTGCGTCGGCACTTTTGATCTCAATGTTCCAGTTTATACACTGCGCAACTCGGGTAATACAATATATGACGACCGCCTATAATAAAACAGCAGTCTTCTGCGTAACCTGAATTTGTATCCCTGGAGTAGATGTTATTTTGGAACTTTCAACTGGTCCGAGTGAACTAACTGATTCTTTAGCAATAAACTGTGACTCCAAAAATAATATTCACTGACACTGATAGCAACAAGCAAAATATCAGGTGCGTTTTAATCATCCGCTTCTGCTTCCGGAATTGTCGGTTTAGTCGTTTTAACCTGTCAGATTAAAACAAGTAAACCTACAATTCCGAAGCAGAAGCGGATGATTAAAACGCACCTATTAAAAATATTGCGCCAAGATGTAGGCAACACGTAATAAGGGATCAAAATGGCGGAGTTTTCTATCTCCTTTTAAAAGGCACTCAGAAAGCTGCGCAGTGTGACCATTCTCCGTATAGTAAAAGAAAATCAAAGTATGTGCATGACAGTACTATCAATATTTTCTTTATAAATAAGATAAGCATTGACTACTGTCAAATCAACGAAATGCCAAAAAAATACGGTGCCACCATTTTTTTGACTTGCGATTAAGCTCATAGCATTTTTTTAGCATATCAGATTTATCAACATAACCCATATGTATGTTGTAATCTCTTACTAATTTGATACAACTGATTTCTTTTGAACTGCCATCTTTTTGTGTTCTATATACGGTATCATCATCAGTTGGGTTATGAAAATTACTTAAAAATACAATTGGCTTGTTGTCCATCCACTGAACAGCAAAAATTGTATTTTGCACACAAGATTCGACACAGTGGACCTACCCTTCATAAATCCGTGTTGGTATTGCGATAATGAACCCGAAAGATGTCTAGATAAGTATGTATGAATAATGATTTCAAATACTTTGGATAAATTACAAAGTATGTTAACATGTCTATAGTTGTCAAGATCATCTTTGGTTCCCTTTTTATAAACTGGTGTAACGCGAAATAATTTCCATAGATCAGGAAACATGACTGTTTTTAATATTAAATTAAAAATAGTACACAGTGGGGTTGAAAGAATGTGTGCGCAATCTTTAATGAAGAAGGAAGGAAATCAGGTCCCATTGTCATTTTTGGCTTTAATCTTTTTATAGCGTCTCCCACTTCTTTATCAGATACATGATTTATAGATAAAATAGGTAAATTAACAGAAGTTGATTGAACAGATGTGATAGTACGTGTTGGTAATGTAAAATTGTTTGAAAAATGCTCTGCAAATGCCTGCACAATATCTAATGGATTATCCAATACATCATTATTAATTTGTACTGAAAATGAAAAGCTTGAGGAGTTCTTAAAACAGTTTACGTATATCCAAAATTTCTGAGGGTTTTCCTAAATATGATTTTCCATTCTTTCAGCATATTGAGAATGTGCAAGCTTAACTTGTCTATTTACATTAGTACGTGCGGATTTGAATGTATTTAAAGCCTCTAAAGAATCTGTAGACTTAAACCGACAATGAGCTTTATCTTTTTGTTTGGTCATTTTGATAATAGACCCATTAAACTATGGAGGCTACATTTTATTACTAGCTTTCTTTTTTGGAACATGTGAAAATAATTCATATAGTTTTTCATTTAGTTTTTTTACACCGTCATTCACATCATTTATATTATTTAAAAACTTCCAATCGATAGATTGGAGGTCAAAATAGAGAGTCGCATAATTGGCTTTTTTAAAATTAAATTCTACTGAAGAAGAATTATTAATTACATTATTTATTTTTTTGTATTGTGATATATTTAATTTGAGTGCTTCTTCTACAATAGTTTCCTCCGATCTTACAACTTCACATTGGTCGTTATAAAAAATGAGGTCTAGCATGCCACCAAATTTATTTTTAACCTGATTTAATTGTGGTAACTAGAAGAAATTTGAAAAATTCTTAACAGCACTCAGTCTGGTAGAAAAACTTGGATCAATAATCTGAGCTGTATATTCAGGAACATTGAAATCACCTATTATCATTAACTTCTGATTATATAGAATAGTAACCATCGAAATATATTCAAATACCATTTCATAGTCCCTTGTAGACGTGGCTGGTGGTATGTACCAAAATTAAAATATTAATATTTACATTACGAGGTTTAATTTTTATCAGTAGAACATCAATATTGATGATAACCTCAGTAAGTGAAGGTATATCTAATATGTTTGAGCAGTTTCTTACCGCAGCTAATACTCCACCACCTCTCGAAGTACCGGTTATATCATATTTACGGTCAGCTCTATAAACATCAAGATCAAACAATTCCCCATCCATAATAGTACTATGCACCATGGTTCGTTGAGAAAATAACCAGAGAATTGAGTAATGGTTGAAACGTTGTCCATGAGCTTGGTCGTTTTTGTTCTAAGTCCGCGAGCGTTTAAAAAGAAATGTAAGAAATATGTGCATCAGGAGGAGCAATAAAGTTTTTCTTTTGAGTAACTGAAGAGGTCAGTATTTGCTATTGGGAAGGTATAATATTGTTTTTAAACTTTGTAAGCGCTTTTGTATAATAATGATAATCTTTATCTCATGCTGCATGATCTGTTGGAGATATTATTTTTCCCAATCTCGTAGAGTGCTGGGTAATAAGACACGTAGATTATTATTATATTAAGTTTCTATTAGCAGAATTTTTAATTATAAAACATAACGAACAACTTAACAGTCAAATCAACAACTAACTTGCTTGACATTATTACAAGTGACATAAGTGACACATGTCACAAGAACATAGACTAAAGAACGATAGATATCAAAATCAGTATTAATTGTGACAACCTTATTATTGATTATTTCTAACATGATCAACTGTATATTTAAGTTATGATTAGTTTTAAGGTTAAAGCAATTGCAGCATTGGATATTTTTAGAACGACAGTGAGAGAGCACTTTGGATAGGTAGGCTCATTTTTATTGCATTGAGTTGCTAAGTGATGTAGTCCTCAACAATTAAAACATCTACGAGGTTCAATAGCACAGTATACCAGACAGTCAAAATCAAATCCAACAGTCAGTTTGCCTAATTTCATAGCCCTTTGATACGTATTAGAATCAACCTGCAAGACAGCTTGAAATAATTTAGCATTATTCTTATGAGGTTTAATATTAATTTCACAAGAAGAATTATCACTGAAACATGATTTATTTTGAGTCTTTAAGTAGTCCAATAAGGTCGCATCGTCAAATTTTAATTCTTGGATGAAGAGAAGATATTGTTTTGACATTATATTCATCACCGAGATTATTATTAATCATTTCTCGCAATTTGGAAGAGTTTTCTTCTTTATTAAAAATTTCGGATTTAGTTGTGGAAACTAATTGAGTAATATTGGTTTTTGGCTGCAGAATAAACTTAGATTGAGAAGCAACATTGGCATAAGAAGGTTCAGCTATATTTTAAGAATTTGTAGAAATTGCGTCTTTGATCTTTCCGATTCTAATTTTTGGAATTGGTCAAAGATAGCTTTGGTAACCTGTTCGGTAATAAGTTTAGAAAAGTTCGAATCGATATTAGCGGTTTATGAGTATCACTAGATCTCTGGTTTTACTATTCCTCTACTTTATAAAACTCTTACCTGTAGTCCGCTTAGATATGTCAAATTTATAATATTAAAAGCATTTATATAAACTGGTTTTTGACCGATACAGCTAATCATGGTAATGATTGGCTTATTAAACTTTGAGTTCTTATACCATTGACTGTCAAATGCCACTTGTTCCGTTTTCTCAGCCTAAAAATAAAAATTTATAGGAAAACAAAAATTCTTGCTTTTTACTTCAAGATGAAAAGTTACCTCTGCTGTAAGAAGTTGACCAGGAATTATATAGAGAACGACAAATTGAATAGTCAGGCTTATTATGTAATCAACACTGTTGAAAAATTGATGGCCTGGTTTACTAAAAAAAAAAAACGTTATAGATAATAGATGGGCCAACGAAAACGAAACGGTTCGAATTTAGAACCCTTTAGACTTATTTCCAAACCCCTATCTTTAACCCCTTAAATAGGGTTCTGTACACCCATTAAATATTAAATATTGTCGTTTTTGTTGCCCCCCCCCCCTTCTTATATACAGATAATATAGTAAATTATAATGGACTTTTTAGATGTACTCCAACAAAAATTTAAATGTATCCTGGAAATAGTGCTAGCACGACCATATCATTTTGCATGTGAGTTTAAAACCATATAGTTTAGTCAACTCTTCCAAAATAAATCAATTTATAAGTTCGTAACATAAGAACTGCACTTTTGTCAATAATAAATCATTTTTCACGTTTTTTACTAGTCCAATACTGCCCTCCTAAGTCAACAAGCATCGATCGGTTGTATTCAATACTTCAAGGATACTTTAAAACCGTAGAACAAAACTGCAATTAAAATAAATTCAGCATAAAAGGGCCTACTCTGAAAGAGATCAATAAAAAAAAAACTAGTCAATAATTACTTACCCACTTACAATAGCAAACAATTCCACACAAGTTGATAGTATAATAACTCCAATATATGTCAGCAGTCCAAGAGATATAGTAGTATTAATTTTCTTAACAAAACTAGAACAATATCAGTAAACAAATGAAACAATAATATTCAATCAACAGAAAACCCATATGCAAAACTCGTTATATGCCAAAAAAATTTCTTATTTTTATTTAGTAATGGAAGAAGGGTGACAAATATGGAATAGGTCATTAATATGGAATAAATAGCCAGCGCCCTCTATTATTTCATATCCCTTAAATAAGCCCAAAAAGAAAGTGTTATGAAAAAGAGGCTAGGGTATAGGCAAAAAACAAAATTTTAGGTATTTACAAGCAGCCAGAAGATGCAATGTTCCCAGAACAATCGTCTTCAAACATTACCAAAAGGATGAACATCTAGCTACCTCTACTGACACGAAACTAAATCGACCAACAATTCTAACCAAAGAACTAGAAAATGAACCTATAAAATATTTACTTCATATGGAAAGTAAATATTTTGGCCTAACAAGGAATATGGCTTATCGACTTACTGTCAAAAATAATTTCCCGAATCCTTTTGACAATGAAACAGATGAAAAAGAATGGCTTAGGCTATTTATGAGGCGTCACTTGACTAAACTGTCGTTCAAAAAACCAACAGGGACATCTTTTGCTAGAGCAAAGGGCTTTTCAAAAGAAAATGTTCAGTCATTTTTTTAAAATTCTAACAAATGAATCCAAAAAACATAACTATCCAGCAGATTGCGTTTATAAAAATTGACGAGAGCGGTCTGTCGATAGTGCCTTCAAAGATACCACAAGAAATAATTTAAGTCAGCCCTTCCTGGAACAAAGTTCGAATGTCATCCATCTGGGTAGATACAAAATAATATTTTTACAAAATGGTTTGAGAATTTTATAGCTACAGTAAACCATACACCTGAATCGCACACTCGAAATATTTATATCATCAATGTCACAATTGTGTGTTTACCGCCACATTCTAAACAGAAGCTTCTGGAGATAACAATGTAGATACGACAATATGCACGACCAGTAGCTGCATTTGACGTAATGGACATTTTCGGCAAAGCTTATTTAAGAGTTCAGTGCGGTGAAATTGTTGTTAATAGTTTTCAAGCTACTAGAATTTTTTCTGTTAATCCAAATATCTTCCGAGAGTCTCTGACTTTTTTGCCTCCAAAATTATCGAGCAAGATGTGGTTGCCCCTCTTCCAGAACCTGAAGCTCCCGAAAACTCGACGTCACCAGTAAAATTGGTAACTCCTGCGATGGTTTCGCCAACTAAGGAAGAAAAGCAGGAAAAGCTGACGCAATAACTGTATCTTCCTAAAAAACAGAACTTGAATCACCCATAGTGTCAACTACATCTAAACTTCAAATAGAAAGAAAAATTGGCCAAAACAAAACAAATTTGACTGATCCAGCTACTCCCAGCACCTCAACCATAAACCTACAGAGTCAAGTTTCAGTTCCTTCTACATCTAAACTTCAAATAAATAGGAAATATGGCCAGGATAAAACAAGTCTGACTGATTTAGCTACTCTCAGCATATCAACTACTATTTTACAGAGTAATGCTAAACGTAAGACAAACAAAGCAGGATATATTGTAACCGAGTCAAGCAACTTTCCTGAAGAATGGCGAATATTGATTTAGATGATTCATTATTTACTAGGGAAGATGTAGAACAAAACTTAGAGGTTGCAGAAAATCCTGAGTGCCTGTTCGGTGGTGGAAAATCTTAAGACAGCAAAAAATCTAAAAAACTGGATAAGGTATAAATCATGTAACGCATGGTGTCTATATCTGGTATCTATATTTGCGATTTTTGCAAATTTTACAAAAGGGAAATATTATTATTTTAGTTCTGTTATTATAACTTTTAAGACGTTCTGATTTTTGAAAAAACAAGTTATACCTGTTTAAATATATATATATAGTTATTAATCGTTTGTACCTTTTTAGTGTTGGTGAAATAAAAGTATTCCATGTTTGTCGCCCTTCCTCTACATTTTTCGGTAGTATCCAAAATTCAGCTTCCAAATATCGGCTACTCAACGCAATACTTACTTTAGCAAAAAATTGTGATGAGCAATACATTTGTTCAATTTATTTTGTACCAATAAACGATTTTCGTCGTTTAAAAGTGTATTAGCTAAAACGATTTCAATTTGTTTGTTTAACATTTTCCATTGAATGGCTGTCAAAGCTATTATTGTACCGAAAAAGACATCAAAACCAAGACAACTCATATAGATCACTACAACCAACCATTCTCCAAGTGCAACTGTTGCATAATAATAATCTTGGTTTCTTGGTATATAACATTTAAATGCTGCTCCCTAAAATAAAACGCAACGTTAATATTAGGTACCTTGAGCTGCTATCGATTGCTTTTGACTAATCGTACAACCCTTTAGTTTTTTCAAAGTAGGTACTTTGTTGAGAAGTGTAGCCTTTTTAAAAATAGACAATGTGCAACTTTAACATGTTGTATATCAAAAACTAGTCATAAGATAGAGTTGGCTCCGTGGAAGTCTTTGTTTAAAAATTTCAAAATTAAATTTCAACCCAGTACCATTTTTCTATAAGGAAAGTGCGAATACCTTGCCAGTATAGCCACTATAGCGTGTGTATAGTGTGTTTTTTAGTTTTTATATAAAAAATATTTATAATAATTTAATTACAAACCCCGTGTTCAATCAGCGGTTTTAATACAAGCATAAAGACTGTCGGTACGGGAGATAATAAATAATATATTGCGACCAGTTTCATATACCGCAAGTATCCTACAATTTTCTTTTTCTCTTCTTCATCATCGTGTTCATTGACGTCCCAAAATTGTTTGCCATCGTTCAATAAATCGATTACTCTATCGTGCTGTATGTAAAACCATCCAAATTTACCTATAACCTTAAATAGAAAAAATAATTAAAATTAAAGGCTTTAGACCGGATTTTTTTTTTTTTTTTTGTTAGCGAGTATTGTTACTAGTTATTACTGACTAACCTACAATTTTGATCTAAAAATCTTATAACTAATTACTTATCTAAGAAGTCTTAATTGTTTCTATAGGAAAGCATCACAAGTGACGATTTATTACACTGTTTTACACTAGCACTAACATTAACGTTCACTGCACTAACTCAAATGGTTTCTTCCTTTTGAGCCTTCTGTTAATGCTGCGTTTGAGAATCCACATCGGATGCATTTTTTACATCTCGAGCGTTTTTTTATCCACATCGGACACATCTGTCCCATTACATTTACGTATACTGCATCACGTGATCAAAGATTTTTTACATCTTAGATGCATCCGATGTGGATTCTCAAACGCAGCATTAGTGTAGAGTTGTCCAGTAATTGCAGCGCTTCTTCGTTAACGTGGGAGTGGAGTCGCCCCTAATGTTTCGCAGCAAACCTCTTTATTTCCTCTTCGATTGTTGGCATCTTCAGGTCTCTATGAAGATAATCGTTTTGGTAGAACCAAGGTGCATCAACAATGCATCTTAGGACTTTATTTTGGAAAACTTGTATCATATTGATATTACTCTTGCTGACACATCCCCATAGCTGTATTCCATAAATCCAGATTGGTTTTAGGATTTGTTTATAAATCAGCAGTTTATTGTGCACTGACAGTTTGGATTTTCTTCCTAGGAGCCAATACATTTTTTTCAATTTAAGTTCAAGTTCTTTACGCTTTTTTTTTATGTGCTCTTTCCATTTAAGTCTTATATCTAGGTTCATCCTTAGGTATTTGGCCGAATCGTGATGCGGAATAACGTCATTGTTTATTCTTATTTGTTTTTGTTCATATGGTCGAAAAGTAAAATCAACATGCACTGATTTAGTTTGATTTATTTTTATTTTCCACTTTTTTGTCCATCGATTGATTCTGTTGCAGCTTTCCTGAAGTTTTTCTGAAGTCTCTGTATTAGTTCCGCCAACTGCCAATATTGCAGTGTCATCCGCAAATGTTGCTATTTTAACAGATTGTTGTTGAGGGATATTGCTGGTGTATAATAAGTAAAAAACCGGTCCTAGCACACTGCCTTGTGGGACACCTGCTTTAATTTCTTTCATTTTGGAATATGCCTCGTCTTACTTTACTCTAAACATTCTTCCCGTTAGATATCAAAAATCAAAATCATTTATTCACCATAAAAGTACATTCATTCACATAATAAATGCCACTTATCAGGCTAGTCAATTAAAAACATTATAGTTAATTAAAATTAAAATTTAAAAGCATTACATAGTAATTATTATACTTATACATATAACTTAATTTTACTTACACCGACAGTTACTAATTTAAAAGAACGAACATAAAATTTAAAAATTAGAAAGACCAGGATAAGGATTATGATAGCTCTTCATTGTGTGGTTCAAAAATTGAGAAATTCTTCAATATTATAAAATGTGTTATTGTGAAGGAAGTTAATAATTTTATTCTTTATGCCGTTCCTTGGGCCGACTGAATCAATATGTATTTTAATTTTATTGTAACACTTAACCCCTATATAATTGGGAGAATTCTGGCTCACTCTCAGTCTTGAGAAGGGTACATGGATCTCTTCATTATGGCGGGTGTTGTATGTGTGAATTTCATTGTTTAATATAAATTGGTTCTTATTATCATAGATATGCAGTATTAATTGTAAGATATATAAAGAATGCACTGTTAGAATCTCATATTTTTTAAATAGATTTCGGCAACTTGCTAATGGATGAGCTCTATCCATACATCTAACAATTTTTTTCTGTGTGATGAACGCTTTATCTATGTGTGAGGAAGAACCCCATATCAACAAGCCATACTGCAACTGAGATTGCACTAGTCCAAAATATAATATTCGCAATATATTTGAGGAGACTTTATCCCTAAGATTTCTCAAAATGAAGCAAGTACTACTCAGCTTTGAGCATAGCTTATCGATATGAAGTTCCCATGTTAGTTTAGGATCGAGAGTTACACCTAAGAATTTCATTGATAGAGTACTTTCTATTGATTTTCCAGAGAGTTTAATTAATAAGTCTTCATCAGGAGCAATATTTTTAGGTAAAAATCTCATATATAAGGTTTTCTCACACTTTAATTAGAGACCGTTTTCCTTACAGTATTTTTCAAATTCCAATGTGACGTTACTTCCATTTTCTACTAGGTTATTGACACTTTTCTCAGACAGTATCACATTGGCATCATCCGCATAAAAAACAGCTTTATCTGATGTTTCACAGATACTTGAAATGTCGTTTATAAAAACTATTGGGCCAAGTAATGTGCCTTGTGGGATGCCTACTTCATTTCTTTTGCATTCGGAGGTAGCCCCATCGATAGCTGTTGTTTGATACCGATCCGCCAAATATGAGACTATCCAGTCATGTGGTTTTCCTCTTACACCTATACCTTCAAGTTTTTTTAATAGTAAGTCATGGTCTATTGAATCAAATGCACGAGTAAGGTCATAAAAAATACCTATAATATGTTGTTTCCTGTTAAGTTCTTCATATGATTGTAGAAAGTCGACATATTGTCTAGGGAGCATTTTTTCAAGTTTCTGTATTAGGCCAGCGTACCAAACCTTGTCAAATGCTTGGGTGCTTAAGTTACATCAAGAAATATAGCTGAGCATATATATTTTTCTTCGTAAGCTTTTTCGATGATATCGATTATCCTGTGTACTTGATCTATTGTCGAGTGTTTGTTTCTAGAACCAAATTGGTGCGAAGGGATCAGATTTTTATTTTCAATTATTGGTTTTAGTCATTTTAGCAGTAGTTTTTCAAATAACTTACATATTATCGGTAACAATGGCTTAGGAATTAGGATAACTTCAGCCATTTTCCACGCATCAGGTATATATTTAAGGCGAAATGCTGCATTAATGAGGTATGTCAATTTAACAACAGCTTTCCGTTGTAGTTTCTTTGATATTTCTCTAATAACAAGGTCATATCCTGGGGCTTTCGGTGAGTTGATGTTTGTCTGAATTTCTTTCATAACTTCATTGGGAGTAACTAGCTTAATTTCAAGTTGTTCCATATTATGGATGATCTCATTAGGAGTGTCTTGATTTTCATCTAATTGGAACGTCTTTCGTAGGTGGTTAGCGAAAATATCAGCTTTTTGTTGATTGTCTCTTGTCCATTTGTTATCTGCTATTCTGATTGGAGGACAGTGTTTACACGAATTTTTCATCTTTATAGTTTCCTTCCAGAGTGAATAATCAGTTTCTTTATCATCTGTTAGCTTTACTAGGTATCTGTTGAAAGATTCTTTTTTGTGATTTAGGATTTCTCTTCTCAGTCTTTAGGTAGCCCTATTTAATATATTTTTATCTTCTGGTGATCTTGTCATCTGCCATTTCTTTCTTAGTTTTCTTTTTTCTACTACCAGTTCTCTTATCTCGACAGGATAGTTTTTTCCAGCAGTTAATCTTCTTACTTTTGGTGTGTTCCTCCTTGCAGCTTGCTGGATTTCAATTATAAAACTTTCCAGTTCTTCATCTAGCTATATTTTTGTTTTTAGTGTTATGGTCAGTTGAATAGTATTTGTTAAGTCCTCTTGAAAACCTTCCCAATTAGTTTTCCGATTTGCTAGAGTCGGTTTGGCTTCTTTTTGAATAACATTATCACTTAGAGTAAGGATTACTGCAGAATGGTCTGAATCCATATCAAAGTTTTCTTCTACTTGTGTATAGTTTGGTGAAATTTTCCTCAGAATAAAGAAATCCAAAAGGTCTGGAATCTTGTTTGGGTCGGTGGGCCAATAGGTGGGTTTTTCAGAAGATTGGTATGTACAACCAAGTTCTGATGCAGCTCGGTGCAATTCTTTTCCTTTGACTGTGGTTAATCTTAAACCCCAGTTGGTGTTTTTGGAGTTGTAATCTCCACCGATTATAAATTTGTTACCTAGTTTTTTGAGTACATTGAGATAATTTTCTTTTTTCTGGTTGTATCTTGGTGGGTAATAGATTGCAGCTATTGTAATTTTGCCCCCTTAATGTTAATGGTGCTAATGGTTACCTGAGTTTCTGGTTCATGGATGCCTGGTTCCTCATAGTGGAAAATGTTATTTTTAATAATTAACGCACTTCCTCCTCTTGCTGCATTTGATGGATGGATAGTGTGATAGAAGTTATATCCTCTGAATTTAATGTATGACTCTGTTGTAAGGTAGGTTTCAGAAATCAGACATATATCTATTTTTTGTACGTCCAAGAAAACTTGGATATCAGTTTGTTTTTGGAGAATGCCATTGGCATCCCAAGTGGCTATTCTAATATCTCTTTTGTCCATTAGTGGTTTTGTTATATGTTTGGGGTTTGTTTAATTCTTCTATCTTCTGGAGCCTGTCAGAGAGTGAATCTATTCTAGTTATTAAGGATAATAATAATTCATGAGTAGTACTTTCTGCTAAGTTGGTTGACTGTGCATTGTGCTGTGCACTTTGTGGCGTGGGATTCATGGCTGGTTGTGACCTTTGAATGGGTTATTGCTGTGAGTTTGTTACCTGAGAATATGTTATTTCATTTTTGATAGTAGGAAGAACGTTTCGTAACATGTGACTTAATCACCAGGTCCATTGCCAGCAGATTAAAGGAAGTTTTTCACCAGATATCAATCTCCGAGTGATCGGTAGTAATATATTTGACAGTCCAGTTGTCATAAAAATGACCAAAAATGCACTTTAAATGCATTTTGTGATGTTAACAAATCACATGGTATTGTTGGTCCTGTATATGAAAAAGATAAAACCCTGAAAAATTTGCAAGCTACTTACATGTAGACAAAACATTACAGTTTGCATGCCTTCTGTAAAATCCAATAATTCCAAATTTTCTTCGTAGATAAACAGCCCGATAGCCAAACATGTAGTATTGATAATTGAAGCAATGGCAACCAGAAATAAAACTCTTTGAATAAAAGTTTTACGGTAACGAGGGTCAATCCCAGTTATATACACCATCCTAAGGCTATGCATAATGTTCCAGTGTTCCATCTTTAAAGAATATTGGCAAATATTTAAATATATCAAGAGAATACGTTTGTTTAGAAGGAAGTTTGGTTTAAATAACTTACAAAATTTATTTTTGATTTCATTCAATTTTTATTGTAAAAAAAATCAGCGATTCGTGACATTAATATATTCATAAGCATTAAAATTTGATTCCTAACGATGAATAACTCTTATGAGATTGTCACCACCTATTCCCTACCTAACTGATTAAATAAACAAACAAAAAATAATGAACTAATTTTTAACTCTAGGCTTATTCACATTACCAAAATAGACCTTCTTACTAGTCCTAAGATATTTTATTTATTTCTTTAGTTAATAACTAATTTCTCACCTGAATACTGTTAGAGATACACAACAATTCCACAATTCCAAGACAATGCAAATTCGAAACCTACAGTAGTTAATATAAATTTTAAATGTATATACTCTTTGTAAATTTTTACCTTTTCCATCAATGTCCGAGTGGTTTGTAATTAGAAATGTCCATATTATTAATAATTGAACGTATCTAAAGTGATTGGCTAATTTGAAGACGTTCGACATATCGGATAAAACACGTGGATGTAAATTTATTTATATTGTCCTACTTTTATTTATTGGTTTCTGATTCATTCCAGAGTAGCTCTATATTTTCCTAAATTAGATTTTTTCAGAACTGTTAGGTATGTAGCGGTCTCCTAGGTAGAAACGGGACGCTCCGGTATCCACCAGGTCGGAAAACCGTTTTCCCAGTATCTCCAGCTCTTAATGTGGACGTGAGTCACATTCAGTGAACGAGACGGTGTCTTTGGAAGCTAATAACGGCTGAAGCTGCCTGGGCTCCCTTTCCCAACAGCTTCGGGGTCGTTTTCCTGTGGGAAGACGATCTGTTGAGAACCAACGTTGCTAGCTTCTTGAGCCTGGTAACGGGGTACAGGGTGCCTGGTTTCGGAGTGGCTTGGTACAGTTTGTAGCTCTTTTTGCAACAGCTCGCATTCCTTCACGGATTGCCAAAAGGAGAACAAGTTAGTGAAATGCGTCTTCCGGATTTGCTGCCTGAAATCGGGCAATAGATTGCGGTAAAGCCTCTCCAATTGCTGCTCATGTATCTTCATGAGGGTCTGCAAGTCGGTAATGTATGAGGTGACAGATTCATTCATCTCCTAAGTAGGCTAATTATCTTGGTTGTTTCTAAGCCATAACGCTGGTTCCTCGGTTAGCAATTCGGCTATGCACAGCAGTAGTTTTGGAAAAGTCTGTATTCCAGGTGAATAGGAGGTCCTCTACTATCTTATATACTTGTTATTATTTCCAACTTTTTACAAAGCTCTTAACAAGTTGAAGATTTTGTACTTTCAACAATCAAATTCTGAATTCAGAAATACAAAAAGACATTTTTATTTATTATTTATTTGTGATATTATTACATAATAAATTAAAAATATTAAGTACCTACATTAAATGTGCTTGTTTGTATATTTTCAATCTAAATCTCATATATATTTTTTTTGGTTGCATAAAATTTGAAAATATGATGTGTTTTGGATCCAGTCCTCAATTCCTATCTTTATTCATTGTTCTTAAAAACATATAATATGAAATCATTGTTTTGTATGCCTAAAAATGTATGAATATAAAGAAAAATGTATTGTTTTAAGAAAATAAAAAGATTTCCATAGTCTAAATAGATACAATTCTGCAAAAGAGTATAAACCATGAATTATTCTTCACTGTTGTCATACATGATTATTACACCCTGTAGTATGCATTACTCATACTGATCAGTACAAAAAACTTCCAATATAAAATAATTTCTATACAGGGTGAGGCACCGAAAACGAAACAGACACTTTTTTGGAGAAAATGCAAATTCCTTATAAAATTACCTTTTCAATGATGTGTCACACTTAGTACTTTCCCTATTTTAATTTCATTATTAATAGTGAAAGAAGGGTGGGGAGGGATGTAGGATAGTTGAAAATATGATCGAAAGATGTCCCCTTTGAAATAAAAATCGACCTCTTTTTGCATGTTCTCCAAAAAAAATGTGTCTTCAGATATGCGATCTGTTTCGTTTTCGCTGCCTCACCCTGTATAACCAACTGCATAGGTACTCTTTCGCGAAATATTCAACTTCATATTATTTTTCAACGCTCTTACCTGTAGTCCACTAGCGAAACTCAAATTTATTATATTAAAGGCATGAACATAAACTTGTCTCTGGCCTATACAGCTGATCATATTAATTATCGGTTTATTGAACTTTAAGTTCCTATACCATTGGCTTTCAAAAGCCACTTTCTCCATTTTATCTGCCTAAAAAGATAATTTTTTGTGTTAAAGTGAACGTTCAATCTAAAATTACCCACACAGTCGTTAAAAAACTTCTTGCTCTTGACTCATTCATAGAAATAGTATAGAAAGCCGATTCCATATATCAAAAATGAAACCATAAGGAGAAAATAGTGTGTCGGAGCTCATGCGTATAACGGTGCTGGCGCGAACAGGACCGGTGCAAGTTTTTTATTGATCGAACAAATAGTTCGCACGATATTTCAATCATACATTTTTAGAGATGATTCTATACAAAAAACGATTAAAAATTTTTTCAAGTTAAGGTAAATATGGTTCTGACAGTCCTTATTAAGAAAGATATGGCATAAAATATGAATTAGTTAATTTTCGGCAATCATTAGTACAGTAGTCATGAGATTTTGCTTGTGATTTTAAAAATACTTTCCAGAAAAACCACGTGCTCCGGTTTTGACTACGTTTATTATTAAACAGCGAAATTATATACAAAAACTTTAATCCACAATCTAAATTAGGTACTATCACAAGAAAATCACTGTTACAATAATTAATTACTTAACCAAAAACTAAAATACTTTTTAGGTACCTACGTAACCAGAAAGGAGCTGGACCATTTATCCTAATATTGATTTTCTCTCTCCCTACGGTAAAACTTAAAACAATAACAAATTGCCTATCTACTAGGGTCGGTAACTAAACGTATATACATAATGGGCGGATTTTGTTTATACTTAACATTACACTCGCGCATTTAAATATAACTATGCATATAAATATTTACAAACAAAGATACTTTTCCAAACAGGCAATCATTAGTACTGTAGTCACGAGATTTTGCTTGTGATTTGACATCTTATTTGATAATATCATTTGCTACAACTAAATTTAATCTGGGGAGTGCAAAATAGGGCCCAGGAATATTATGTTCGATATTTTTTTACATTTTATCAGCCGAGACTATGAGTCGTTAGACAGAAAACCTTTCATGTTACCATTTTCAATATAAATTAAAAAATTAAAAAATACTACTACATTTACTTGGTACATATTTTATTTTAATTTTGAACCTTTTTAAAAGGGTCTTTCGGTTCCATAATAAAAATTAGTTGCTGCTTACTAGAAACATTCTATATAGCCTAAACCAATTTATAGTTTGTTTTCGATCAATTTAATATAAAGATTTAAAGTTTTTAGTCGATGATAACATTCCACACCAGCACATTGCAAACCTATTTTATAAATAATAGGAATAAACTTGTAAATCATTAATTTGGTAGTTATCTCACTCATGATTTTTTTGTTTATATGAATATTTCGATTTCTAAATATATTTTGGCCTTACAATACGAAGCGTTTTGTATCTACCACTTTTTTAATGAACGATGAATGTTGACAGACGTGTACCTCTTTCGGAACAAGAGGCGTTTTAACGAAGGAAATGATTTTCGAACTATCTAGTTAGTTTTCGGAAAAATAGAAAACGTTTGAAGAAAGTTGTCAATAACAGTTTGTCGTTCATGTGTTTCATTTTGATCAGCTTTCATACTAAATTGCGTAGAATATTTTTCCGATTCAAAATCGAGATTCTCGATATTTCCACAGTTTATTTATAATACCTTCTAAACTGGATTTATCTCTCATTTTATATACTTTATAATATATGTTCATGCCCTACTTTTCACTTTATTAATAATTTTTTTTTAACATACTTCAAAATGGTAGGATATTCTCAATTCGTTGAAATATTTTTTTATGTATGTTGAGCGATAATTCTTTACCACGTTGCCCGATTTCTAGGATTCTTTTTGTTAGAAAAGGAAACAGTTTTATATACATTAAGTCAAGATCTGAAGATGGGATCCATAAGAAAATCATTAACATCTTTATTTTTAAAGTAGGTTTTTTTTTAAATTTCTTTAAACCTTACTGGTTCGAACGCCGTAAGGAATGAAGAAATGTAAATAATTGTTGTGCCAGCCAAAAAACGAAGAGGAAGTACCGATTAAAATATCGAGTGACAGAAGAGTTCCTAAGATTGTTGAGATCGGGTTTATGTTTTAAAATGCCTTAAAACCGATATCGATAATGTCTCCCCGTCGCTGGGCAGCCTGTATATAAATATACAGATCTCTATTTACATAATTATAATTCTTAGGTAGGTTTAGATTTGCAGACATAAATCTTGTAATAAATATAACAGCTGCCTAATACATTGATTACATTTTCATTAGCCAATGTAAAAATGTCTTTTATTGTACCTAGGATTTGACTAAACACTACACAAAACTAAAAATAAAATGCCACTTTCATCGTGTAATTAATGCCGCGTTTGAGAATCCACATCGGATGCATTTTTTACATCTCGAGCGTTTTTTATCAACATCGGACACATCTGTCCCATTACATTTACGTATACTGAATCACGTGATCAAAGATTTACTACTTACTACATCTCAGATGCATCCGATGTGAATTC
The DNA here is from genome assembly GCA_927349885.1 of Psylliodes chrysocephalus. NCBI lineage: Eukaryota > Metazoa > Arthropoda > Insecta > Coleoptera > Chrysomelidae > Psylliodes > Psylliodes chrysocephalus. The sequence continues at coordinate 12,770,261 of OV651830.1, forward strand.
TCAAACGCGGCATAAAAAACTACAAACGGTCCTGTAAGGGCAGCGTCATATAGCCTTGAAACACCGGATTTTAGTGCTATTGCCAGGTCAATATTGAATTTGTAGGTGAATCGCTTATTGAACATTAAAAATACGGTATTAATGACATTAATACGGTATTTGTATATATTTTTGGGAATGTAATTACACATAAATATTATTAGTTGATTATTTAAATGTTTATAAGTTATTTTGTGGCGATATTTCGTAGATATAAACTGTTTAAATCATATAATTTAAAAATTAATTAATTTAAAATTCTTTTCTGTTAGGTATGTTTAATATATTTGGCAACACTACAGGGACAAGTCATGCTTATTGCGCAAGCTTCTAGACACACTATTTTGCGATGTCAGGTGCAGAGACGCGTTTTTATGCACAGTAGGTTTCAATTTCTGCTTAAATGTTATGTTTATATTGGTCTTCTATATTATTTCTATGGACTCATTACGTTTTTAAAGAATACTGAAGTCTGAACATTTATTTCAGTATCTATAGAGTCTTACCTTTCACATACAGGACTTTCCTTGTGGAGGCATTAAGAAATTGTATTAAAAACTTCTCATTGCTCGCTTATGTGGTCGTCATAGGTTTATTTATATATACTTTATTTTTTTTCTTTTTGTAAATTTATTGATGTAAACAAATACATGTGTTATTATTATTAAAAGTTTAAGACAATAATTATATTCTACATAGGTCAATTTAAATTAATTGTATACATAAACCTTATTACAGTTATAAATTTCTTAGTACTGTCATGAAATTCCTAATCGGACCCTGTGCCTAAAGCAAGTGCGACCTTCACATGGCAACCGACTCGTGCTCGAGGCGACGGAATGTTCTGGAAATGCCGCTGAGGCTCGAGAAACGGGTAGAGTAAGTGATGACAAAAAATTTTTTGTCATCACTTACATCTTAATTAAGGTTGTTCATTTTGGTGGTATTATTCAGTTTAGTAAAAATACAAAGTAAAATGGACAAGCTGAAGTCAATTACAAAATAATATTATACACAAACAATAACTACGATACTTTAAAAAATAAAAAATATAAATAACGAAAGGTCAATTTTACAATTTGACATGACAAGTAAAATTTTAAATAACAAGTTATTAGAGGTTAGGAAATAAATGTGGATAATGCTATGTTTACATATCATTAATATTTTTTAAATGTTCAAAAAGTGATTTTTATATTAAATTAGCTCTGTATTATTTAAATTATGAATTTGGTTTGGTTTATTGTCCAAATCCAATAAATAGAAAAGGAAGATGAAAATTGCTCGGTTCCATTTCTAGATACCAAGTTCATTCGAACCCCAGATAACAAAATCATTATCGATTGGTATAGAAAACCTTGCAGTTCAGGTAGATACCTGAACTATCATTCTTACCATAAACAATCTATGAAAGTGAATTTAATAAAACAAATAAAAAACAGAGTTTTGAAAATCTCAGACCGGTCTTTCCATAAAAAGAATCTTGATAACATTTATAAACTTTTTATTGACAATTCATATCCAAAATCACTCCTTAATAAAATTATATACAGTACATCATATACAGTTAATGAATTCATACAAAATAATGAAATCACCCCAATTATTGAAAACCATGATCAAAACAGTGATAATCTTACACCACATACCCAAAGTACTGCTCTACTTAATAATTTAAGGAACTTAGCTCCCAATAACATGAATTTAGTTGTTTCACAAGAAAACAACATACACTTTACCTCTTTACCTTACATCAAGGAGATCACACCTAAACTATCAAGAATTATAAATATTAATAGTAACATTAAGATAGCCAATAAGGCAGTTCTAACAATAGGCTCAATCTATTCTAAACTCAAAGATAAAACCCCCTTAAAATCATTATCAGATGTAGTATACAACATTCCTTGTCTAGAATGTAATAAAGTCTATATTGGTCAAACACAAAGACCTATCTCAGGTAGAATCTCCTCCCACAGAAGTGATTGCAGACTGCATCCGGAACGTTGTGCTTTGGCTGAACATGCTAATAAATATCAACATAATATAAATTATGACGAAATTAAAATATTAGCCATTGAAAATAACTACCATGAAAGACTTTTCTTGGAGATGGCTTTCATTTCACAAGAACCAAATTCTATGAACAAAAAAACAGATATTAACAATTTAAGTGTAATTTATTCTTATTTATTGGATTTGGACAATAAACCAAACCAAATTCATAATTTAAATAATACAGAGCTAATTTAATATAAAAATCACTTTTTGAACATTTAAAAAATATTAATGATATGTAAACATAGCATTATCCACATTTATTTCCTAACCTCTAATAACTTGTTATTTAAAATTTTACTTGTCATGTCAAATTGTCAAATTGACCTTTCGTTATTTATATTTTTTATTTTTTAAAGTATCGTAGTTATTGTTTGTGTATAATATTATTTTGTAATTGACTTCAGCTTGTCCATTTTACTTTGTATTTTTACTAAACTGAATAATACCACCAAAATGAACAACCTTAATTAAGATGTAAGTGATGACAAAAAATTTTTTTACCTTACTTTATCATAATATGTGGTATTATTTTATTTTAGTCTCCCTGATGATGGAAATAAACATTTCCGAAAGCTTGGAATAAACTTAAAAAAGTATTCTTTCATTTGCTGCATTACCCACAAATTACTAGTTTAATTATTAACTAGTCAGCAACGACTATCAACTCTCTTATATATATATATATATATATATATATATATATATATATATATATATATATATATATATGTATATATATATATATATATATATATATATATATAATTTATTTCAATAAACAAAGAAGATTATAATGTAATGGTAAATGATACCAATATGAGAGGTCACTTACCTCTGCCGTAAGAAGTTGTCCAGGAACTATATAGAAAGCCACAAATTCATTAGTCAGGCTTATAATGTAGAATAGACTTTTAAAAAATTCATTGGTTGGTTGACTAAAAGAAAAAAGCGTTATAGATATATGACTTCTGTTCTTATTTTATCAACTCTAGTTAATCCATCGAATTCCATTTAATACTAAACTACACGAGATCAAATCACTTGCCGAAGAACTTCTGATCTGCTATCATGCTTAATAGCAAACCTTTTCATCTATTCTTTCACTGAGTTACAAGATCTTGATGAAGATATGCATTGCTCACATACTAAAAAGCGTTCACTATATTGCACAATATTTTATTCTTAAATGTTTACGTTACTGCTGTAAAGCCACATCGTTTCTAATATCTGATTGTAGATCAATATTTTAATATACACGGGTCAGTTTTATATGTTAGTCCTTATTCAGTTCTTTCCTCTTTAATAAATACTTTACATCCAAGGTTATGCCTAAGTACTTTGCAATCAGCTCATGAAATAGTCTTTACATTGATATTTAAAGAGAGAGAGAGAGGGTCTGCATTTTTTTTAACAGTTTAGCTTAATCCTCCATTTATTGGTCATCTAACTAGAGAACTGCTAAGAATATCAAGTTTTTTCATTGATTTTTTTTGGTCCCACGAGGACAGCAGCATCATCAGCGAATATTCGGCTGTCGATATGTGAGGATGTATGTTTATTAACAGCAAGAGGAGGAAGTGCGTTAATTATTAAAAATAACATTTCCCACTATGAGGAACCCGGCATCCAAGAACCAAAAAATCAGGTAACCATTAGCACCATTAACATTAAGGGGGACAAAATTACAATAGCTACAATCTATTGCCCACCAAGATACAACCAGAAAGAAGAAAATTATCTCAATGTACTCAAAACACTAGGTAACAAATTTATAATCGGTGGAGATTACAACTCCAAAAACACCAACTGGGGTTCAAGATTAACCACTGTCAAAGGAAAAGAATTGCACCGAGCTGCATCAAAACTTGCTTGTACATACCAATCTTCTGAAAAACCCACCTATTGGCCCACCGATCCAAATAAGATTCCAGACCTTTTGGATTTCTTTATTCTGAGGAAAATTGCACCAAACTATATACAAGTAGAAGAAAACTTTGATATGGATTCATTCTGCAGTAATCCTTACTCTAAGTGATAATATTATTCAAAAAGAAGCCAAACCGACCCTAGCAAATCGGAAAACTAATTGGGAAGGTTTTCAAGAGGACTTAACAAATACTATTCAACTGACCATAACACTTAAAACAAAAAAAAACAACTAGATCGAAACGATTATCTTCATAGAAACCTGAAGATGCCAACAATCGGAAAAGAAATAAAGAGGTTTGCTGCAAAACATGATGGTCGACTCCACTCCCACTTCAACGAAAAAGCTCTGCAATTACTGGACAACTCTACACTCAACAGAAGACTCAAAAGGAAAAAGCCATTTGAGCTAGTGCAGTGAACGTTAATGACTTAATTCTGACAAACTTGTCTGAGATATAATATACATTGCTTCTGGGACATTTTATTTAGTTTGTGAACTAAACCTTCATGCCATTACAAAAGGTTTAGGCAACGTCTAAAAATGTTACATAGTAGACTTATTTTTCTGCAAGAGCGTTTCTTATGACATCAGTAATTCTGAAAATTTGGTAAATAGTAGAATATTTTTATCGAAACCTGATTTGGAAATTAGGGATACCTTTTCTGATTTTTCTGGTTCTGAAAACTTCCACCATACATGTTTTAGTCTGTAAACTGCACTAACCATATATATCAACATGTTAATATCTTTTTTAGGCAACTTCTTCTAGAGTTCACCAAACATTTTTTGAAAACCTAGTGCTTTTTTCGGATTAAGGTTAGTTCTATTCACTTCAGCTTTTGGTGTTATAATACTTTTTCTGGGATATTTGTGCATATTGTTCGTGCTATATTTGATAAGAAATAATAGCTACTCAAAAATTACTTACCCACTTACTATAGCAAAAAACTCAACACAGTTTGATAGTACAACAACTCCAATATAAAGTAGCAGTCCAAGAGATATAGTAGTATTAATATTCTTAACAAAACTAAAAGAATATCAATAAACAAATCAAAAAACATTAGTTTAGATGGAATAGATATAAAATACCTACTCTAGCAAAAAATTGTGATGTTCAATACACTTCTTCAATTTGTTTTGTACTAATCGTTGATCATCTTCGTTTAAAGGTGTACTGGCTAACACCCTCCGAATTTCGTTGTTCAACATTTTAAACTGAATGGCCGTTAAAACTGTTATTGATCCGAAAAAGCCATCAAACGGAACACAACTGCAATATATAGCCACCATCGTGAATTGCTCAGCTACAAGTATTGGATAATAATAATACTTGTTATCGGGTGTGTAGCTTTTAAATGGTAGTTCCTAGAATGAAAAAATAGTAGGTAGTATTAATAAGATGGATGTGGAACCTTGGTTCAAATGAACAATATTTAGATATTACACACCCCATGTTGAAGCAACGGTCTCAATATAATCATTGCAGATGTCGGTACGGCAAATACTATATAATAGGCCATGATAGTTTTCAGATACCACAAGTACTTCAAAATTTGCTTTTTCTCTTTTTCATCTTCCAGTTCATCGACTGTCCAAAATTTCTTGCCAACGTTCAATAAGTCGATTATTCTGTCGTGCTGTTTGTAAAACCACAAAAGTTTAATCAAAACCTTAAAACAGGAAAACTATATTAACTCTATTAGCATAGACGATAAAGTAGTTCTTCTTCATTTTTATCACTTTTCTTATCTTCTCTTTATCTTTCATATGTTTAAATAATAATAATAATAATAATAATAATAATAGTTTATTTTGCATTTACGGTGTACAATAGAATTACATCAATAAAAAAAAATAATTACGCAAATACAAAAAGAGAACGTCCAGACAGTTAAAACTGATACAAAGTGGACGCCCTCGGTTATGGTTTTGTTCGCCAGTCGCCAACCCCGGATAGCCCCAAGAGTTAACAAAAGTATTAAAATATTAAAATCGTTTTAAGTACTTATATCCTCTCTACTTGAAGACTATCCGAAGACGGCGGCAAACGTAGAAACTAAACAAGGGTTTTTATACCTATAAGTTACAATGTATGAATTGTAAGAGATAAAAATAAAAATATATAAAAAATATATATTTCACTCGCTCGACACACACCAGGTCTCAAATTCCAAAATTATATTTTGACATTACATTGTTATTGAACATAGCAAAAGTGTATCTTAACCATTAACCATCAGTTTTTAACTTGACTAGATCAAGATATCAGAACAAACATTGATAGGCTGCTCGAATGTTGCCAGTTTTTAACGATGGGTTAAATCAGGGGTCTCCAAATTTTCCAACCTTAAGGTACATGTTCATTTGAGAGTATTTCTTGCCGGTGAACACAATTTTGCCAGCTACTATGTGAAAGTACTGATAAACTCGCAGACAACGAACAAGGCGAGAGTTGTTTGCAAGTGGACAAAGCGATTGTCTAGCACTGGAGAGCATCTATCACAATTCAAACGATATTCATATTGTGAAAATGCTCTCAGCAAAAATGGCAAGGAAGATAGATTGGTCGAAAGAGGATGTGGTCAAACTAATTAGTATTTATGAGAAGAATCCCATACCGTGGGATACAAAATATGTAGGCTCTTATTTATGATGAAGAGGATATGCAATACGCTTGGGCACCGTCTAGCGTATCGATACTATTGCCATCCTTCGGATTTTTGGAACTACCTGTTGAACAGCATGCAGAACCAAGTTCTTCTTGGTTCATGTACAACATGGTCATTTGTTCCAGATTACTTTCACTGTTTATGCTTACTTGCGTAGTAAATTCCATTGTAACCATTTATTACGAAAAAAAAAAAATACGTCGAGTCGAGGACCATATTCCACAGTAGAGGTGATAGCACCCCTCCCTGTGGACATCCCCTCGCAACCAAGCCTATTATATCCACATCTTCTACACTTATGTTTATTGCTCGCTTTGAGAGCATGTTATGTATCCACCCACTAACCATTTGTGATACATTCCTCTTGGTTAGTGAGTGTATTATCTTTGGGAAGGTGGTTTTATCAAAAGCACCTTCTATGTCTACAAAAACACTCAAGGCGGACTCCTTATTGTTCAGGGATCTTTCTATCCGGCCAGTAACTAGATGAAGGGCTGAATCAGTAGATCTGCCAGGGGTTCATGCATGTTGGTTTGGGTGTAGTGGTGTTGTTGTAATCACCGCATCCCTTATGTACCTTTCACATAGCCTTTCCAATGTCTTCATGGAAAACGATGTCAGACTAATTGGTCGGTATGTTTTTGGGACAGTGTAATTCATCCTTCCAGGTTTGGATATAAATACCACTTTTACCTCTCTCCATTTTTTGGGGATATATCTCAGAGCCAATGGGGATCTGAATATACCCACCAGGTGCGGTGTTAGGTCTTCCAGTCATATCGTTAATTTCATCAGATCCACTGGACTGAATCACCGATAATCATATATCATATTGCCGTATACTCTAGCTTAGTTGCGCTTCAGCGCTTTTTTGAACTTCGAGCAGTAATCGAAATTTTTTTGAATGAAAAACATCAATCACAAATACCTAAAAAATGTTTCACACATTTTAATCCATGTAAAATATTCAGCCACACTACTAAGACTGATTTTCCCGTCGATTTTCCAATCGAAGCTTTTAGTGATTTGAAGATAAATTTTGATACTCGTTTCTTAGACTTTGAAGTCATTGCGAATGGAATTAAGATTTTTCAAACTCTTTTTGATACTGATATTGAAACCCTAGCTCCAGAATGTTATCGTTAGGGTCTTCACCGACAATGAAACAGTTTAAGAGCGTGCGAAATCCAAACTCTTCAAATGCACTCCTCTGGAGATCAAAAATGTATTCTACCCAAAGACATTACAACTAAGAGACCAAATTGTTTACATTTTTATGTGGCAAATCATTATTCCCACCAGATTCTCGTTTATTGCGTCTTTGCCAATTTTATCAGTCTGTCAAAATTATTTGGAGAAATTACTTTCGAAAAATAAAATTTGATGTGTCCTGTAACTATAATTTTATATTATATAAATAAAAATATGTTTTTAATCAAATTATTCTTTGAAGTTTTAATATAAGCTAAATTTTTTATTAAAAAATCAATATTAATCTAAACAAAATATTAGGGTTTCGAAGAATTCCATAAATACGGCAACGCTGAATATCTTATTTTACGAATTTACAATTTTTATGAATGAAATGTAGTACCGTAACCAGCCGCAACGTTGCCAATCAGGTCTAACAGCTATTTTGTATTTCTGACAGTATCTGACAGTTTCTGTGTGACTTATTGATTTATTCATTTATAAAATACTATTTTTTTTTGAACTTTTGTGAGAAATATAAAGAATTATGGTACATGCATGTGTAGTGTTCAAAAAGGTAGATCATTTAAGTCGAAATGTATGGTTTCATCGGTAAGTATTTTTAGGTTAAGATATGTAGTTTCCATTTGAACCAGTGGAGTAGGGCTTGTACAAAATTTGATACAATTTCTTATAGAATTTAAATTATATAGGATCGCATAGTAAATTGTTTGAAAAATTATTATCCAATCTAATTTTTCAGACAATTTACTGCAGGTTTGATAATATACAATTTAAATTGTACAAGAAATTGTATCAAAAACTTGTGTAGTCTAAAACAGTCTTAAAACAGTTTTTAAAGTGATATTCCTTTTATAAATTAGTAAATTATACCAATAAATAATTATTGAATAGTGGCAAAGAAAATTTAACGTAAAATGTAGAATACCTCAAAAATGATTTACCTATTGAGCACCTGTACATATTTTTTATTACTCTATTTAGGTTTCCGCAAGATCCTGAGAAAAGAAAACTTTGGTTTTCTCTAATGGGAATCCTTGAAAATCAGCCCCTTCGTAAAAACCCAGAGTTGTGTTTAGAACACTGTTTTCCTGAAAATGTTTTACTACGTGCAAATGGTACTAGATATATTAGAAAAGATGCAAACTCCAGACGGTGTGAGGGCTTTCTATTTTTGGATTTTTAGATTAATAACTAAGCATAAAAAAATTAAATGAAATTTTAGTTAATAAAATTAAAGTATTTTATATATTTAAAAACATTATTTTAAAAATTTTTACAGTTTTTTTTTACGATATTTTTTGCCATACCATGTTTTTTGTAATTATTAATTAAAAAAATTATATATTTTTAGGACAGTGTTTTATTTAGATACCCCTACGTACTTAATGTTAATTTAAAATGTTAAATAATTTTGGTTAACATCATACCAGGCAAATATATAGTAAATGCCAATAAACTATAAACCAATAAATATTAAAAATCGAAAGGTAACTTGAATTCGCTTGTATTTGAATTTATTTGTACTTGAATTTACCTACATGAAAAATCAGCAAGTATCATGCAAAACTATTGTCATATAGTCTGAAGGCAATTCTCTCCCCAGAAATCAAATCACGACTGGTGAAAGACTGTCTAGAAGACCTGACAGAGCTAAGAAGTTAAACTAAGGTGACCTTAGCCTGGGTTCCAGGCCACGAGGGATATCAGGGCAACGAAAAGGCCGACGAATTAGCCCGAGGAGGCTCAGATAAGGCCATGACAGGCCCCGGACCCTTCTGTGGAGTTGCTAAGACATTGTGTAAGGCATCCATTAAACAATGGATGCAAACAGAGTCTCAGGAATGGTGAAACAACTATCCAAGACTGAGACAATCCAAACAGTTCATCAAGGAACCATCGGCCAAGTTCTTGAAAGACCTACTGGATCAAAAGCGTCAAATAGTTATGATAACAGTAGGCCTTCTTACTGGACACTGTCGCCTCAAAAGGCACATGAGTGTCATAAATCCAGCAGAAGAAGCAACTTTGTGCAGGTTCTGTGAAGAAGAAGAAGAGGAAACAATATTCCACGTCCTGTGCCAATGTGAATGCCTGGCTGGAATGAGGTTTTTAACATTGGGCGAAGAAAAGCCAATTGCATGCAACTACATGCGGGAGCCACTGTCAAAGCTACTAAGACTAATAAAAAAGACCAGGCTAGACGACATACTCTAAAACAAACAGGAGTCTCACAATAGATCTGAAAAGGTCGCGGTAGACAAGGACAAATAACGCCCAACTCATAATCTAATCTAATCTACCTACATGAAAAAATCATCATAAGTATATTACTAAAAAAATATACCTACATATTTACGTATTTTTTTAACATACTACTCTGACAATACTGGTAAGTTTAAAACTCTACGCCACTGGCGAGCATATTATGGACACTGTTTACAACGTTGCCAGCCGGTCATAAGAGATCTGTCTTTCTCTCTTCCACTCACTAACAATTTTAAAAACAATAACAGTCCGTAATTGTATGGGATTTATGAATGAAACATTTTTGTCTATATGTTGTAATGTCTTCGATTCTGCCTGTTTTTCAATATATCGTGATACACATGTCAAACAAAAACCATCTCCTGAACATTTTTTATAGCCCAGGGCTTTATTTACATTTTTTGTAAATTACGACAACAGGAACTTTAAAATTAACCGATAAGTATCCAATAATTGTTAAAATAAAATTGGCCCGCAACTACAAACTATTGTCAGTGTTAAATTAGCTTTTCCGTTCCTAAGGGATTTTCAGGATAAATTATTTGTTAATTATTATGAATAAGTTAAATTGTCTGCTTATTATACTTGTTATTAAACTATACCTAGCAAATAAATAAATCAGAGTTATTATTTTCTTTTTTTTTATCCAACTTATCGTAGCAACAATGAGCCATTAGATGTCGCGGGCCGAATTAATGACACTGGTGGGCTATAGTTTGGAGACTTCTAGGTTAGATCAGTTGGGAAGACACTAGAAAAATGCGACTAAAATTATTAGAATTATAATAAACGATTTAATTTACTTATCTCTGGTCTCTTTGACAAACTAAACAAAATATATTTTTTCTTGTAGTAAACAGAAGCCACTTACATGTAGGCAAAACATCAAAGCTTGCATGCCCTCTGTAAAATCTAACAATTTTAAATTTTCTTCATACATAAACATCGCGATAACCAGACTTGTAGTAGTAGCAACTGATCCAAGGGCAAACAGAAGTAAAACAGTTTGAATAAATGTTCCATGGTAGCGAGGATGACCCCCAACTACATACACCAACCTTTGGACAACTTTAAAGTTCCAGTGATCCATCTTGATTAACAGGTAATAAATAAAGGAAAAACAAGTTAGACGCTTAAAAAAACTTATATTAATTATAGTTTATTTATGTAATCAACAGATATAAATTCTTTATTTCAGAATTAATATCAATGTCTCACCTGAATACAATTCACAACGATTGAAATTTTTTGAAGCCACTACAATAGTTTATATCAAAGACTATATAAATATTCAACATTTTCATAAATGCCTAAGTGGTTTGTAATTAGAAGTGTCTATAAAATTAATAATTGAACATACCTGAAATATCTGTTATTAAGCAATGAGAAATACGTAGGAAAGATCAAACGTTATTCAAATATTCGACACACCCCCTCATAGGTTAATTAATGTATCTAAATTTGGATTTTCTTTTTTAACAGACTACTGGCCATCCTTATGCTTATTGGTTACTCTGTGTCGTTATATATTTCTTGATAAGTACAATATTGATCAATTTTAGTGATTTATATTTAATGTTGTATTACAGATCTGAAGATGTCCCTGTAAGGCGGAAACTAGTCGCTCCTGTATTTATTTATAATAAAATTGGTATTTTAATTTAGGTTTTATTCTTTAATTGAAAAAATTAGACATTTACAGTGACTGTTTTATTTCTGCATCAGACACATATAAGACGGTATATATTTTAAAAATAGTAAAATTAATGAAAGTTTCAGTTTTTTAACAATTAAAAAGTGTATTTTTACAGAGAAATGATACGCCACTGAACAAGAGGGGTTATTTACCTTCCCCCTTGTACCCGCTTCCTTACTTACTCTGCAGATATTGCACAACAATCGCCTAAAAACTTGTTTCACACTCCCTCAATTTAACAGAGAGTGAGAAAATTTCAAGAATGTGCAATGCTGCTAACATCTTTCATCGCTCCAAAATTTGTAGATTTTCGGAGCTTACGGGGTAGTAGGAACCGTTTCCGGTGGCTGGAAATTTTAATGTTTTACAGGTATATGCGGGCATTACAACTTTATGGAGAATAAATTAATTTGTATTTTCGCCATTTTCTGAGTATACATAATCGAATATGCTCTTTTGAATTAAAATAAAATGAACTCTGTGCAACTTCCGGTTATACCGGAAGTGACCACTAACTTCGTTATTTTAAAGGGAATACCCCATATTTTTTTTTAATTTTAGATTTAGCATGAAATTCTGTAAACAACGATACCCCATTTGCCTATTCTAGTTATAGCGGATTTGGCGTTATTCAATTTTTTTCTACATTTTTAGTCGCCGGAAGACATTTTCTTAAAGTCGTCTATCTCAGGTACTATATCTATCAGATACTTAAAATTTTAACCAGAGGTAGTAGATGGGATGTACTTCTTGAGAATATTTAGTTATTCATTATTTGTTGTACGGGGTGTTTGCAAATTATTTTTAAAAATGAAATTTTTTAAACATAAAAAACTTTTTTATTTTAAAGGGAACACCCTATATATTTTTTAAATTTTAGATTCAGCATGAAATTCTGTAAACAATGATACCCCATTTGCCTATTCTAATTATAGTGTATTTGGCGTTATTCAGTTTTTTATAAACTTTTATATGGCGGCAGACATTTGCTTTTTTAAATTTACTTGTACATCGTTTGTTCGACTGTGTGTTTGGAAATTATTTAAAAAAAAAATATTTTAAATGGAAAATCCTGTATATTTTTATTTCATTTTGTTCAGAAAATTATTCTTCATTGATCTTCATTTGCACTATTAATTCCCTATAATTATCTCTCGCCAATTTTAAGAAAATTTAAATTTAAATTTTACGCATGCATCTACATAATATAGTATAGTTTTACATTTAAATTTTTTATCTTAGTATGCCGTGGAAATATGCTAAACAACAATCTGTCAACAAACTGAATTGTCATATTTCTATGTATTTAAGTTGTGTATTTTTTGCGTTCAAAATATGGAAAATATGGAAAATATGGAAAATATGGAAACTATTGAAGAATATACCAACCAAGATATTCTTAATTTATTTTACATTCATGGAGAATGTAATCGAATCAAAAGTAGAACCTGCCGCATGTTTAATGAACGATACCCTCATTTACCACCAATGAACAGACAGAAATTTGATAGAATCGAAGCTAACTTTTTGAATAATTTTAAACAAAACCCGGGAAGAAACCGTCAACATTATGTCCGAGATGAAGAAGTTAATCTAATTAACGTATTAGGGTATTTTACTGCGTATCCTCGCGCCTCCATTAGAATGGCTCAAGATAATTTAAATATTAGTCGAGGGTCAATACAACGAATTTTAGCACTAAATAAATGGCATCCCTATGCACAAAGAAAAGTTCATGAGTTGCGAGATGGTGATCAAATAAGACGAACTGAATTATGCGAATGGTTATTGGTACGAATTCAAGAAGATCCCGAGATTTTAAACAAAATTTTGTGGTCAGACGAGTCGAAATTTACACGTAAAGGGATCATCAATCGCAAGCAATGTCATTTCTGGGCAAACGAAAATCCACATTTTTATCGTGAAGCACAATTTCAGTACGAATTTAGTTTTAATGTGTTTGCAGTGATCGGTTTTGGAAGAGCTTTTTATTACATTTATAATGAAAGACTGACCTCAGAAAGATACATTAGAATTCTTAGAGAAGTAGTTGCCGACATTTTAAACCAGCTACCAAATAATAATTTTTGGTACCAGTTGGATGGTGCCCCAGCACATTCAACATACTATGTAAATCAAGAAATTACAGCACTCTTTGAAGACCGATGGATAGGTCCAAATGGTCCTTGGCTTTGGCCTGCAAGATCGCCAAATCTAACTAAATATGGGGTCATATTAAAAATTTAGTGTACTCTACCCAAATTAATACTAAAGAAATATTAGAGCAAAGAGTTCGGAATGCCTTTAACGAGTTAGATGGTGAAATGATTCGTAAAGCAACAACTAATCATGTTGAAAAAAGATTGTTAAAATGTTTAGAAGCTAACGGGGGGCATTTTGAACATTTGATAAAATGATTTTTTTAAACCATGTGCTTTTAATAAAAATTGTTTTTAGTTAGTATGTACCTTATCATTAAAAAAATTTAAACTTTTTAAACGACATATATTGTTGCAGAAAACTATAAATGTTTTTAAAATTACATCCCATCTACTACTTCTGGCTAAAATTTCAAGTATCCAACAGAAATAGTACCTGAGACAGTCAACTTTAAGAAAATGCCTACAGGCGCGACGACTAAAAATTAAAAAAAATGAATAACGCCAAATCCGCTATAATTAGAATAGGCAAATATGGTATCATTGTTTACAGAATTTCATGCTGAATCCTAAATTTAAAAAATATATAGGGTGTTCCCTTTAAAATAAAAAAGTTTTTTATGTTTAAAAAATTTCATTTTTAAAAATAATTTGCAAACACCCCGTACAACAAATAATGAATAACTAAATATTCTCAAGAAGTACATCCCATCTACTACCTCTGGTTAAAATTTTAAGTATCTGATAGATATAGTACCTGAGATAGACGACTTTAAGAAAATGTCTTCCGGCGACTAAAAATGTAGAAAAAAATTGAATAACGCCAAATCCGCTATAACTAGAATAGGCAAATGGGGTATCGTTGTTTACAGAATTTCATGCTAAATCTAAAATTAAAAAAAAATATGGGGTATTCCCTTTAAAATAACGAAGTTAGTGGTCACTTCCGGTATAACCGGAAGTTGCACAGAGTTCATTTTATTTTAATTCAAAAGAGCATATTCGATTATGTATACTCAGAAAATGGCGAAAATACAAATTATTTTATTCTCCATAAAGTTGTAATGCCCGCCTTACGTGGGACACGATGTATATATTTTAATTTAATACAAAAATTAAATTCAAATATTTCAATTAAAGTTTTTATTTTTAAGTAAACTATATTATTTTTACAAAATACATTAAAAATATTTAGTAGATACAATAAATGTGGTACTATACTTTCAAAGCAATGATTGTATTTAAAAAAATTACATATTTTGGATGCAGTCCTTAATTTCTATCTCTGTTCATTGTTCTTAAAAACATATAATACGAAATCATTGTTTTGTATGCCTAAAAATTTATCAAAATAAAGAAAATTGAATTGCTGTAAGACGACTTCTGCATGTGAATACAATTCTGTAAAAGAGTATAAACCTGCATTTTATTTAACTGACTGATTTTTGACCCACACATCCAATAGGAAAAATTAATGGAAATGGAAACCCAAGAAACATCAAATAGGTAGGTATATCGTTTATTTAACAAAAAACAAATCACCATTAAGCTTTTGACTGTTATTGATTTGTTTGGATTAGCTGTAATATAAATTCAATTTTTTATATTATACCGGACCTAATTAATATAGAAACAAAATATCAATACTTGATCTAATCGACTGGGAGTTTGTTTAAACACAATAATAATTGTATTACTCTTTTACAAAATATTTTGGTTATTTCTCAGATTGTTGTAATATCTTACCTGTAGGCCGCTCATGAAACTCAAATTTATAACATTATAAGCATGAACATAAACTTTTCTCTGACCGATACAGCTAATCATAGTAATGATAGGTTTATTAAACCTTAAGTTCCTATACCATTGGCTATTAAAAGCCACTTTTTCCATTTTGTCTGCCTAAAAAGAGAAATGTCTGCTTTAGAATGAACGTGTGAACAAAAAAGATTGACACCCTCTTCCAAAAACTGTCTGGCTCTTGAAATTACAATAAATTTTGCTTTTCTCATAGCTCACTCTAGGTCTTTATAGAAAACTAAAGGCTGAGGATGTCTTTTAGTACCTATTCGTTTAGTTCCGCCATTATGAAAAATGGTTTGAGACAATTACATTTTGCATTGGATAGACTAACTTAATTTTTTTGATGTTTTTCATTTCTGAGTTATAATATCACTTTATGTATTTTTTCAATCTTTATAAATTCATGTGTTAAATCCCTTTATGTGAAAGAGATCATTTACTTACCTCTGCTGTAAGAAGTTGTCCAGGAACTATATAGTAGGCCACAAATTCATTAGTGAGGCTTATGATGTAGAATAGACTTTTGATAAATTCATTGAGTGGTTGACTAAAAAATAGAAGCGGTATAGGTTAATGACTTGTCCAAGTAATTTTTGTCTAGAAATTTTATTGAAAATATTTTTTTAACAAAGGTTATGTTCTTGGATTTTTGATTATCGGTTAGGTATAGACAAAGCAACTATTTTATTTTTGCATCTGATTGGATGTAAAAATATCTGATAAATGTTCAGTAATTAGGGCCACTTCCTGATATTGTCCCTAATCCAAACTTGGTAAACTCTTCTGATAGTAGGAATGAAACTAACAAATTTGTATTCCATCTACTGACTTTCCAAAGAGAGTAATATATCTCTTCATCTAGTGTGAGGCTCTGTAGATATGATTTTGATAGAGATTTTGTATTTTTCTTCTCAGTTTGTGCATTTTAAAGTTTAAAATAGCCTTACTTGATCTAAATTGTTGCAATCTTCTTCTTGCTTTTCATTTTTCTTATGTTCTATGATCTTAACTGGGTAGTTAATTTTTTTAGGAAATGGGTAAGTTCTTTGATGCTATTGCAAACAGTTTTTTGAAAAATATTAGGTAAATTTTTCAGTCTTATCTTTAAGTTGTTCAGTTATTTCTTTCATTATAAAAGATAA
The DNA here is from genome assembly GCA_927349885.1 of Psylliodes chrysocephalus. Taxonomy (NCBI): domain Eukaryota; kingdom Metazoa; phylum Arthropoda; class Insecta; order Coleoptera; family Chrysomelidae; genus Psylliodes; species Psylliodes chrysocephalus. Next base: position 12,787,243 of record OV651830.1, read on the forward strand.
TAATGTACTAATTAATGTTCTCTAGGATACATTGGTTTGAAAAATAACGTTATTTACTCAAAACTTACTTACCCACTTACAATAGCAAAAAATTCTATACAATTTGATAGTATGATGACTCCAGTAAATAGCAACAGTCCAAGAGATATAGTATTATTAATTTTTTTAACAAAACTAAAACAATATCAATAAATAAACAAGGCAAAGAGTAAATAAGTATAAAATACCTACTTTAGCAAAAAATTGTGATGTTCAATACACTTCTTCAATTTGATTCGTACCAATCTTTGATCTTCTTCGTTTACAAGTGTACTGGCTAACACTCTTTGAATTTCTTTGTTTAACATTTTAAACTGAATGGCCGTCAAAATTATCGTTGATCCGAAAAAGGTATCAAACGAAATACAACCACAATATATGATTACCATCGTGTATTGCTCAGCTGCAACTATTGGATAATAATAGTATTTATTTTCTGGTGTATAACTTTTAAACGGTAATGCCTAGAATGAAAAATAATCTAAATACAAAATATTAAGTAAAATCATGCAATTTGAAGCATTAGTCAGATCTGTGATGATATATGGCTGTAAAACCTTGGTCCAAATGAAAATTCTTTGAGCTAAACCTAAACCAATAAAACATATTAATATTACAAACCCCTTGTTGCAGTAACGGCCTCAATATAATCATTAAAGATGTTGGTATGGCAAGTGCTAAAAAATAGCCCAAGATAGTTTTCAGATACCACAAGTACTTCAAAATTTGCTTTTTTTCTTTTTCATCTTCCAGTTCATTGACGTTCCAAAATTGCTTGCCATCTTTTAATAAATCGATTATTTTATCATGCTGTTTATAAAACCACAAAAGTTTAATTGAAATCTTAAATAAGAAAAGCTATTAATAATAACTTCGTTAGAATTAAATGTCAATTTGTATAAAGAAGAAGGCCCCTCACAAGTGGCAATAAACTAATCTCAAACACTTTGTATAATGTAAAAGGTCTTTACAAAAACATACCACATATTCCTTAGACCAAAATAAGTCGATTTAAGTAAAATTACCTTAGTACAAAGTTGCTTCGTTTGGGCTCCAGAGGGCCTTGAAGTTACAACTTTTAAATCGTTTTTCCCATATAAATTTAAAACGGCATATGCGATTTTGCTGAAATTTAGTATATTGGTAGAGTTTTATGTGGCAAAAAAATGGTATTTAAATTTTGTCCGATAATAATACATAGGCGTAGAACTTGATTTTTTAAATAATTGCACCTTTAAAAATTCTACGCCAATGGAAGAAAAGGAGTTTGAGTATGAAATTTAGATTGCGCAACTCATTTAGTTTAAAAAAAGTACTCTTGATAAGACTCGATTACTCTCATGGTTTTGACGAAATTTGCATTTTAGTAATTTTAGAACATAAACAATAATTATTAAAATATAAACTTTGTCAAAACCATGAGAGTAAATCGAGTGTTATCAAGGGTGCTTTTTTGTAGTAAATGAGTACCCAATCCAAATTTCATACTCAAACCCCTTTTCTGCCATTAGCGTAGAATTTTAAAGGTGCAATTATTTAAAAAATCAAGTTCTCTACGCCTATGTATTATTACCGGACAAAATTTTATACGATGAAAAACATAAAAATGTACTTTTTTCATGTCTTCTTCAACACCTCTAATCGAGACTTTTAACAAAAATACTCGATTCTTGCCATGTACGATTTTTTGAGAAATATTAATTATTTGCCTGCAATACGTATACAAAAACATTTATTGTTGGTTTCTATAGTTTCATCTAAATAAAAATATCGTCAAGTTTTAACACCTAATCTCTTGTTAACGATTGAAAGTGTTCTATCTGACTCAATAATTAAAAAAACAAATGTGTGGTTTATTAATATGGCTGTACAATATACCAATGCAGAATATACCGATATGTTACTGACATTAGGATTTTGTGAAGGAAACGCTCGAGAGAGTGTCAGAGAGTACTCTGACAGGTTTCCAAATCGTCGTGTACCTAGCCACCCAACTTTTGCTGCTGTTGAGAGACGTCTTCGGGAGACCGGTTCCTTTGCTCCCAACACTGTTGATAATGGAAGAGAACGTTTTGCAAGGATTCCTGAAGTTGAAGAAGACGTTTTAGAACGTGTTGAAGAAGATCCAGAATTAATCACCAGACGAATTGGAAGGGAACTAGGAGTAAGTAAAGATGTGGTTCATAAAGTGCTTGATGAACAATTGCTATATCCATACCATAAGAAGCCAGTACAAGAATTATTAGTCCATGATCCTCAAATTCGTTTGGGTTTTTGTCGATTTGTTAATATGCAAAGAGAAAGAGATCCAAACTTTGTCAAGAAGGGTCTCTTTACCGATGAAGCGTGTTTTACAAGAAGAGGTATAACTAATACCCATAATGAACATGTTTATGCCGTTGAAAATCCGCATGCAATAAAGGTAAACCATTTTTATCACGAATTCAAAATTAATGTGTGGGCTGGAATAATTGGTAATTTCATTGTTGTCCTGTCATACTTCCACGAAGATTAACTGGAGAAAATTATTTGGATTTTCTACAAAATACGTTGCCAGAATTGTTAGAAGATTTACCTCTCCAACTTCGGAGAGATATGTGGTTTATGCAAGATGGAGCTCCACCTCATTTTTCTTTAAACGTTAGAAACCACTTGAATGAACAATATCCACACAAATGGATAGGCAGAGGTAATGACGCACCTGTAAACTGGCCACCACGTTCCCCAGACCAAACACCGATGGATTACTTTTTATGGGGACATCTGAAATCCATAGTTTACAATGAACCTGTAGAAAATGAGGAACAACTCTGGCAACGTATTCAAGATGCAATAAACAATCTTAGAGGTGATGAAGAAGTTATGGAAAGGATACATTTTAATTTTCTTCGACGTATAAATCTTTGTATGCGTGAAAATGGTGAACATTTTGAACAATTTTTGAAAATGTCTATTTTGATTATGTTGTAAATAAATATTTTTGTGAAACCTATACACTCTAAATTATTAAAACAGAAATTTAGCGAAAACCATAAGAGTAATCGAGTCTTATGAAGAGTACCTTTTTTAAAGTAAATGAGTTGCGCAATTTAAATTTCATACTCAAACTCCTTTTCTTCCATTGGCGTAGAATTTTTAAAGGTGCAATTATTTAAAAAATCAAGTTCTACGCCTATGTATTATTATTGGACAAAATTTTAATACTATTTTTTTTTCCACATAAAACTCTACCAATATACCAAATTTCAGCAATATCGCATATGTCGTTTTAAATTTATATGGAAAAAACGATTTAAAAATTGTAACTTCAAGGCCCTCTGGAGCCCAAACGAAGCAACTTTGTACTAAGGTAATTTTACTTAAATCGACTTATTTTGGTCTAAGGAATATGTGGTGTGTTTTGTAAAGACCTTTTACAGACACCCTGTATAATAACATCGTGCTAAACATAAAAAACAAAAATATATAAAAAATATAATAATATAAAAAGGATTAAAATACTAAAAAACACTATACAATCTTATTAATAAAATATATGGATTCTTTTTTTCTTGTTTCTTTTTATCACTTTTTTATCTACCTTTTTTCCCATTCATCTTTCTTTTATTAACTATTTTTCCTTTCTAATCTGTCTCTATGAAGTTACATTATTGTTAAATTCTTCTCTTAAGATATATCTTTTTCGTTAAAAAGGAAAAAGAAGAAGAATTAAATTACATTGTTATTAAACATGACTAATGTGCATTTTAGAGCATAACAGCTTTGGATTGAATAAAATATGTTTACGAATTATAGTAAACAGAAGTCACTTACATGTACGCAAAACATTAAAGCTTGCATGCCCTCTGTAAAATCTAACAATTTTAAATTTTCTTCATAGATAAACAGCGCGATAACTAGACTTATGGTTGTAGCAATTGAACAAAGAGAAATCAGAAGTAAAACAGTTTGAATAAAAGTTCCATGATAACTAGGATGAATCCCAACTAGGTACACCAATTTAAGAACAACTTTAATGTTCCAGTGATCCATCTCGAAAACTTGCCATCAAACTAATTAGGAAGAAAGAATATGGCCATAAATAAAATATTTTGTCGTGAAATGGTTTTAAACTGAATTTTAAATAACTGCGATTATATAGAAGCTTACTTTCAACTACTAATAATTATGTCTGTATTGAAAGTTTTGAAGTTGTTCTACGGGAAAGTTTCTTTCAATTATTTTTAGTTCTTTACGTGAAGTTATCTTTAGGAAAGCTATAATTTCACAATACCTAATTTGCAGTGTCATATATAATGGACAAGTCCATTTTTTTTTTTTTTTTTAGCCAAAATGAGTTTTCTACGTGAATATATATTTTTAACGATTACTGATCGTTTGGTGCAAAAAACAGCCATGTCCGAAAAATAATAAAGCTTTTATATGCTCTTGGGACCTAGCCGCCCTTAAACCATAGAAATAATATAGAAGACCAATATAAACATAACATTTAAGCAGAAATTGAAACCTACTGTGTATAAAAACGCGTCTCTGCGCCTGACATCGCAAAATAGTGTGTCTAGAAGCTTGCGCAATATGCATGACTTGTCCCTGTAGTGTTGCCAAATATATTAAACATACCTAACAGAAAAGAATTTTAAATTAATTAATTTTTAAATTATATGATTTAAACAGTTTATATCTACAAAATATCGCCACAAAATAACTTATACACATTTAAATAATCAACTAATAATATTTATGTGTAATTACATTCCCAAAAATATATACAAATACCGTATTAATGTCATTAATACCGTATTTTTAATGTTCAATAAGCGATTCACCTACAAATTCAATATTGACCTGGCAATAGCACTAAAATCCGGTGTTTCAAGGCTATATGACGCTGCCCTTACAGGACCGTTTGTAGTTTATTATTTATGCCGCGTTTGAGAATCCACATCGGATGCATCTGAGATGTAGTAAGTAGTAAATCTTTGATCACGTGATTCAGTATACGTAAATGTAATGGGACAGATGTGTCCGATGTGGATAAAAAACGCTCGAGATGTAAAAAATGCATCCGATGTGGCATTTTATTTTTAGTTTTGTGTAGTGTTTAGTCAAATCCTAGGTACAATAAAAGACATTATCGATATCGGTTTTAAGGCATTTTAAAACATAAACCCGATCTCAACAATCTTAGGAACTCTTCTGTCACTCGATATTTTAATCGGTACTTCCTCTTCGCTTTTTGGCTAGTACAACAATTATTTACATTTCTTCATTCCTTACCGCGTTCGAACCAGTAAGGTTTAAAGAAATTTAAAAAAAAAACCTACTTTAAAAATAAAGATGTTAATGATTTTCTTATGGATCCCATCTTCAGATCTTGACTTAATGTATATAAAACTGTTTCCTTTTCTAACAAAAATAATCCTAGAAATCGGGCAACGTGGTAAAGAATTATCGCTCAACATACATAAAAAAATATTTCAACGAATTGAGAATATCCTACCATTTTGAAGTATGTTAAAAAAAAATTGTTAATAAAGTGAAAAGTAGGGCATGAACATATATTATAAAGTATATAAAATGATAGATAAATCCAGTTTAGAAGGTATTATAAATAAACTGTGGAAATATCGAGAATCTCGATTTTGAATCGGAAAAATATTCTACGCAATTTAGTATGAAAGCTGATCAAAATGAAACACATGAACGACAAACTGTTAATGACAACTTTCTTCAAACGTTTTCTATTTTTCCGAAAACTAACTAGATAGTTCGAAAATCATTTCCTTCGTTAAAACGCCTCTTGTTCTGAAAAAGGTACACGCCTGCCAACATTCATCGTTCATTAAAAAAGTGGTAGATACAAAACGCTTCGTATTGTAAGGCCAAAATATATTTAGAAATCGAAATAGTCATATAAACAAAAAAATCATATGAGTGAGATAACTACCAAATTAATGATTTACAAGTTTATTCCTATTATTTATAAAATAGGTTTGCAATGTGCTGGTGTGGAATGTTATCATCGACTAAAAACTTTAAATCTTTATATTAAATTGATCGAAAACAAACTATAAATTGGTTTAGGCTATATAGAATGTTTCTAGTAAGCAGCAACTAATTTTTATTATGGAACCGAAAGACCCTTTTAAAAAGGTTCAAAATTAAAATAAAATATGTACCAAGTAAATGTAGTAGTATTTTTTAATTTTTTAATTTATATTGAAAATGGTAACATGAAAGGTTTTCTGTCTAACGACTCATAGTCTCGGCTGATAAAATGTAAAAAAATATCGAACATAATATTCCTGGGCCCTATTTTGCACTCCCCAGATTAAATTTAGTTGTAGCAAATGATATTATCAAATAAGATGGCAAATCACAAGCAAAATCTCGTGACTACAGTACTAATGATTGCCTGTTTGGAAAAGTATCTTTGTTTGTAAATATTTATATGCATAGTTATATTTAAATGCGCGAGTGTAATGTTAAGTATAAACAAAATCCGCCCATTATGTATATACGTTTAGTTACCGACCCTAGTATATAGGCAATTTGTTATTGTTTTAAGTTTTACCGTAGGGAGAGAGAAAATCAATATTAGGATAAATGGTCCAGCTCCTTTCTGGTTACGTAGGTACCTAAAAAGTATTTTAGTTTTTGGTTAAGTAATTAATTATTGTAACAGTGATTTTCTTGTGATAGTACCTAATTTAGATTGTGGATTAAAGTTTTTGTATATAATTTCGCTGTTTAATAATAAACGTAGTCAAAACCGAAGCACGTGGTTTTTCTGGAAAGTATTTTTAAAATCATAAGCAAAATCTCATGACTACTGTACTAATGATTGCCGAAAATTAACTAATTCATATTTTATGCCATATCTTTCTTAATAAGGACTGTCAGAACCATATTTACCTTAACTTGAAATTTTTTTAATCGTTTTTTGTATAGAATCATCTCTAAAAATGTATGATTGAAATATCGTGCGAACTATTTGTTCGAACAATAAAAAACTTACACCGGTCCTGTTCGCGCCAGCACCGTTATACGCATGAGCTCCGACACACTATTTTCTCCTTATGGTTTCATTTTTGATATATGGAATCGGCTTTCTATACTATTTCTATGACAGATACATGGAAACGAAATATTAGAAAATCGAAAATTGCTGCAGGCGAGGAATATACTACTGTGAAAGATAAAATGATAGAAGAATAGTGGGTAATGGTTGCGAATGTAGACAAAAATGTTACTCCAGGATTAAAATAGAAGAAAGAAACCAAGTATTGGCAAAGAAAAGAATGTTTCTTATTTTTACAAGGTGATCCTGTAGTGCATTTTAATTTTTAAACACAGTAATAAAAATATATTTTGAATTTTGTAGGTTCGAGTCAGTGGCGTTGAAATCGTTGTGTGCAGAAAGGCTTTTTGCGCTATTCACGGCATAACAAAACATCGAGTAAATCGCATAGCTTAGAATCTGAAATAGAACATTTCGGCACCACCAGATATGAGAGGAAAGCATGCATGTCGTCCAAACAAGATATTCAGAAATATAATCGCTTCTATTGATAAACACATAATGAGTTTTCCTCGTCGCTCATCTCACTATAGTAGAGAAAAAAAATAAGGGAAAACTTATCTTATCTTCTGAACATTACAAGGATGCACAACTTATACCTGAAAAAATACGAGCCTGTAGTTTTTGAAAAAGTGATTTGGGTAGCAAAATGCAAACCAAAAGTTTCGTACGACTATTACTATCGCCAAAACTTTAATATAATCTTCGTTTACCTCCGATTAGACACCTGCCAAACTTGTGACAGACTAGAAAATGCTATACATGCCCAACAAGATCATGAAGCAAAATTAGCTCTTCGCGTCCAATTAGAGGTACTTGGATTACATGCAACATTTTCAGATGCTTATTCCTTTTCAATTTATTTAAAACATTGGACATTGTTATTGTTTATATACAGGGTGTCTGTAAAAGGTCTTTACAAAAACTTACCACATATTCCTTAGACCAAAATAAGTCGATTTAAGTAAAATTACCTTGGTACAAAGTTGCTTCGTTTGGGCTCCAGAGGGCCTTGAAGTTACAATTTTTAAATCGTTTTTCCCATATAAATTTAAAACGGCATATGCAATTTTGCTGGAATTTGGTATATTGGTAGAGTTTTTTTTTACAATCATATAGATGAAAAACAAGTATTTAAACTTTCTTGTGATAAATGTCCGGGTAGTTCGGCCTTAGAGCGGGCCCTAGTAATAGTAGTTTTTTTAATTCACATTATAACATCTATAAAACATTTCAGAATAACTTTCGGAGGAAAGTACTGTAAAACCACTAGTGTGATGTTCTTCTAACTTTGCTTTGTAACCTATATGAGATGTGTTATAAAAGTCTTGCAGTGGCGAACATTCGGTGGTTGCATGGATGTTAGAGTTGCATTAAAAGTACTTAAAATTAAACTTTCCTGTATTTAATGATTTTTTCCTACGATAAATTGATTGAATTCCAAAAATTACTTTTATTTGCGCCAACCTGTATATTTACATAATATCTAATAATTAACAATCACATTAATAAATCGAATGATTTATCTACACGGTTTTAAGTATGTAACGTAATTTTAATTTAAAATATAAAGCTATTGTCACTATCGAAGATTCGTTGATAATCAACATTAATCAATTTCAAATGCCATCTAATAATTATAATCGCAGTCATAATTTTTTAGTGACGTCGACATCAGCGAAGGCAAATATCCGCCTGGTAGTTTCGTAATATATTTTTCTGACTAACTGTAATCATGTAAATTCAAAAGTTTTTCATCAATTTAAATACTAAAACATTAACGCCATTTAAGAGAGTCTCAGAGTGAATTAAACGAATTTATAAATAATCAATGGTTTATAATACCAGGTTAACATTAATAAGTGTTATTTTCTTTGTTACAGTGATGAAAAGTTAACTAATCGGCATTATTTGAGGTTAGGAGTTCCTGTATCCATGTAAGTATTATTTTTATACATCTCGATGTCTATACGCAATCGCAACGTTTAAAAATATTCGCTTTCACGTTATCTTCTGTGATATAGCTGACCATACACGCAAAATTGTAATTTGATTTGATAGTGCAATAGTAATCACTTTTTCATAAAATAATGGACAAAAATTAGTAATACATAAGTTTAAAATGTATTTATAACAGTTCTGTTCTTAAAAAATTTTATTGCATTCATTCTCTAAGAGAGGAAAAATTCGGATAAATGTGCGCAAATTTAAAATTTGTTTTAAAACGAAAACTTCTGTAAAGGGGAATCGACGAGAGTGTTGGTAAATAGTTCAAAGTATGCCCTACATTATGGCCTATATTAAACAAAATTAATATCCTACAATATTTTTTAAAAACTTCTACACTGCGCAGGGCCCGCTCTAGACATTTTGGCGCTCCCGGCAAAACCTTAATTTTGCGTTTTATTAAAAACTGAATCATCAGATAACAAGATAAGCAATTTAGCACTTAAGACAAAATAACAAAAATTAAAATGTAGTAATGCTAACTAAACTAATATCTTATAAATAAATTCTATCTAACCAAAGTAATTAAAATGCCCTTTTTCTAACTTTTCTTTCGACAAACTCACGAACCAGTGATTTCAAGTCTAATTTGTCACTAATTTGGTGCCAATCCATTGAGACGATTTTACGTCTGCATCGTTCTGAGATAACTTTTTATTATTTTTAGTTTTGAAAAGCTTCTTTCCTCTGAAGCCACAGTGACTGGTAATGTAAGTAGGATTCTTAATGCTAAGCTGAGGTTTGGTGCGAATTTTAGTGTAGCGATAAACTTGAGAACTTCAACAGGGGTTTCCTTTTTTGTTAATAATGACGAAACTATGCTTATTTCATCGGCTAGTTCCAGGGCGTTAAGATCGCTTGAATTTCTATCAGTTAAAACTACTTCCAAATCTTTGCAATGAGCCAATAGCTCATTTCTGGGCATATCTTTTAAACCAAAAATATTATACAAAAAGCTGAAATAATTACTGTGAGTATTTAACCCTTTAGCGGGCAGTGGTTGGTATTTAAACCACTTAATTTTTCTGCTTGTACGATTCAGCGCGCAGACTGAATTTAGACCAGATCTCTGCTAGACACTTAACGGTAACGTTTTCAGGCGAAATATCAACCGGTAATAAAATTTGGCGCGCTATTTAGTGCACGTCCCAGCTTCGTCCCTAACGCCCGCCGCACATGCTACCACTCGCATTGGTCGGCACGAGCCTCGTGCGAGTGTTGTAGTTTCAAACCTATGGTATTTATAACAGCACCGCATTTGCTCTCACGTGTCAGCACAGGAACGTACATGAGCGTGTACGCGCACGTGGACCGATGTGACACTTGTGGTCGAGCCACAGTTTTCGAGTGGCAGTGAAGACGAGTGGAAGGTTTGTATTTTTTTTGAGCCGCAAAACTCTTTGAAAATATTACACGACAAAGTATTTGTAGATATGGAAGAAGAATTAGTAGAAGCTGTACGTAGCGAGAAATGTTTATATGATGTAAAACATCCCGATTACATGCGGATAAAATTTAAAGAATTGATCTGGAAAAGGATCGCAGAGGCTCTTAATTTTATGAACTTTTCCAAGTTTTTTTTCTTCTTGCATTTCTTATCAGTGACAATCTATATAAAAATTCGTTGTCAGCATCTGATTCGGAACTCACATCTATTGCCTCCATCGCAAATAGACAAACTGTGATAGAGAGAACTTCAGCGAAACTGCGTGAGCAAATGCGGACCAAGCAGTGTTTACTGTGCCAGTGCCACATTGGCGCCAATTTCGTGAACGAGTGCGAGTGCGACCATGTGCGGCGGGCGTAACGCCCGCCGCACATGCTACCACTCGCATTGGTCGGCACGAGCCTCGTGCGAGTGTTGTAGTTTCAAACCTATGGTATTTATAACAGCACCGCATTTGCTCTCACGTGTCAGCACAGGAACGTACATGAGCGTGTACTCGCACGTGGACCGATGTGACACTTGTGGTCGAGCCACAGTTTTCGAGTGGCAGTGACGACGAGTGGAAGGTTTGTATTTTTTTTGAGCCGCAAAACTCTTTGAAAATATTACACGACAAAGTATTTGTAGATATGGAAGAAGAATTAGTAGAAGCTGTACGTAGCGAGAAATGTTTATATGATGTAAAACATCCCGATTACATGCGGATAAAATTTAAAGAATTGATCTGGAAAAGGATCGCAGTGGCTCTTAATTTTATGAACTTTTCCAAGTTTTTTTTCTTCTTGCATTTCTTATCAGTGACAATCTATATAAAAATTCGTTGTCAGCATCTGATTCGGAACTCACATCTATCGCCTCCATCGCAAATAGACAAACTGTGATAGAGAGAACTTTAGCGAAACTGCGTGAGCAAATGCGGACCAAGCAGTGTTTACTGTGCCAGTGCCACATTGGCGCCAATTTCGTGAACGAGTGCGAGTGCGACCATGTGCGGCGGGCGTAACAAGTGGTCGAATATCTGCCTCTGTACGCATACTGTTAGTTATTATTTGTTTATTTGGTTGTGTTTTGACTAGTGCTACAGTTATTGAGAAAAAGCTTTTATCTATAAGTGAAAAGAAGGCAAGTACACCTAAATAAATATTTAGTTATAATGTTCTGGATATTTTATTATATTTTTTAAACAATTTGCTATCAAAATTGATAAAATATTGCAAACTAATAAAAATAACCTCACTTACAAAACAATGTTATACACATTTTCTTTTTTTTCGTTAATTTCACATTATTTTAGAAAACTGATGATGTCACACTATTCTTGAATATTGCCTGATATCATTTTTAAATTGATTTTATCTATTACTTTTGGCGCTGAGAAGATTTACGTAAATTTGGTTAGATAAATTCGTGAATGTTGGTTCTATTTTGAAACATTCATACTAATGTAATATTTTTAATGTACTGTGACATAGCCACACTACAACTTTGTTGATACATATTGAAATAAATTGTACTCTGCAGGTTTCTAAATATGTCTAAAATAAATTTGGATGAGCTTTCAAAATTTGGTGCTAATGAGATTTTCGACTGGGTTGAAGGATTGGATGATGAGCAAGCAGAACATTCGGATGTGGGTGAAGATAGTGATGGGAAAGAACAAGTAGACATTCGTAAGAGAACATTGATTACACGTAATTCTTTAGGTATTATAGTCAACCAAAAAAAAATACTCAAAACTGACAAAGAGATGAAAATAGGTGATTCAGATTTTGCACTGTCGGTCGTAAAGTGGAGAGATAGGGGAAAGAAATCAGTCAACGTAGTAGGTTCAATACATAATCCAGAAGAGACTACAACCGTAAAGAGAACAAACAAATTGGGAGTTCGGGAAGAAGTCAACTGTCCAAAAGCTACTGCTGATTACAATTTGTACATGGGTGGGGTCGACAAATTTGACCAATACCACTCCACATATTCGATTTCTTGGAAATCAAAAAAATGGTGGGTCAAACTGTTCTATTATTTTGTTGATTGTTGCATTGTGAACTCCTATATTTTATACAAGCAGTCAGTCCTTGCAAAAGAGAAACCTATTTCACACTTAAAATTTCAAACAATTCTTGCTGACGAGCTAATTGTAGACTATAACAGTCGAAAAAGAAGGGGTCCAGTAGCGGCTGGAATTAAAAAAATTCAAAAAATTGGAGGAAGAAGTGTTCCCATTAAAAATAATATAAAAATAACAAATTTGGGAGATCACTTGCCAGTAAAAGAAACATCTAGACGTTGCTCATATTGTAGCACCGCGCGAAGAAAGCGAAACGATGTCAAATTATTTGCCGTAAGTGTGAAGTTCCTCTCTGTCTAGAATGCTTTGCACCGTTTCATGAAAAATAAAATGTATTGAAGTACTGATTTACTGTTTTTTGATTTTAAAAATAAATGTTAATATTCATTATTTTTTTTATTTTGAAAAACTGAACTGGTCGATATTTTGACTACGATTCGAGCACAAAGTGTGCCATCCTGCACGCGCGCTGTTCGAAAAATCGACCACCTTCTACAACACAAAGTTCAAACTTGTAATTTTTTTAAGACACAGTAATATACTTAGTTTTACTTAAATAACCCACACATATCGTTATTTTTTGAAAATCTGACAAAAAATAGTTTTGCGCGTTAAAGGGTTTTAACAAATTATATCTGGTTTCCAAGGCATTTATTGCTTGATCTATAGTGTGAAAAAAATCTATTTTATATTTTTGTTTGAGGTCTTGAACAGGTTCATTCATACAAAAACGTTCTTGTTTTGCTTCTGAAACGATGACGTGGTGTGGTGGTTTCGAAATAAGCTTCTACGTCAATCTCTGAAGCAAGCTCGGTTGCTTCTAAAATGATGCTTTCAGAAGTTTCATCTGATCTCAGGTTTTCAAAGAAGAGTTTGCAGTTGCTAAGCATATCAATAGCTTGTGACATATTAAAATTTACAGTTTGCAAAAGTTTGCTGATGGGGTTAATATGAATCAAAATTTTGTACTAGATCACAACAGAGCATATAAATTTGAACTGCTTCAAATTATTTAATAATCCGCTAGCCCCATCTCTGATCATATTATTGATTTCTAAATCTTCATATATGCTGTACAAAGCATCATGAATTGGACCAATTTGAAACCGCAGAGCTTTTAATGAGTCGACTCCACTTTCCCATCGCGTATCACTCAATGGTTTTAGAGTGTAAGTATCAATATATTTCAGTAATATTGCCCAACGAAAAGAAGAAATGTATTGAACAATATTGAAGAAGTTGGCTGCCTCAAACGAGGATTTTACCATATCTTTTACAACCAAATTTAGCGAATGGCTGCTGCATGGAACATAAAATGCTCTGGGGTTTATATTTCTGATTCTTGTTTGTACTCCCGATTTTTCTCCTCTCATACTGGAACCATTGTCATACCCTTGACCGCGCATGTTTTCTACTTTAAGCCTATTTTTCTCTAGCTCTTCTAGTAAAACCTCCGACAATTCCTTAGCTGTTGATCTCTCAATGGGTAGAAAACCCAAAAAATGTTCGTTGATATTAATTTGAACTTCAAACTCTGATTCCTGTATGGAGACAAATCTTACCACAAATGTCATCTGTTCTACTTTACTTGCATCGGGAGTACAGTCAAGAATCACGGAATAATACTTGGCCTTTTGAACTTGCTTAATGATGTGGTGCTTTATGTTGCCATGCAATAATTCATTTATTTAGTGTTCCTCCATTTTTGGATCAAACTCAGTTAATAACTGAATTAACTTCAAAAAGTTTCCATTATTGTGTTTATACAGTTTATCGCTTGTTCCTCGAAAAGCTAGAGAGCTCTCACCTAGCATTTTAACGACTGATATAATGCGTAAAAGAACTTCAGACCAGTGATTTATCTCAGAATCAATGAGTCTCTGAGAAACTACATCTATTGTTTCACCTATTTTCAATCTTTGCTTCAATTCAAGCCATGATTTCAAACAATCTATATGAGTTTTAGCATTTTCATGATGTGCTAAAGAGTCCCCTAAATGCTTCCAGTCTTTAAATCCCCGATTGCCAAGAGCGCTCAAGCTAGATGGTCCATATACGGATAGTCAGTATCTAGATGCTGGGCGTTGTTCAATTGTTGGTCGGTTGTGGGAGCGTTAAAACTACCTTCTTTTAAGAAGTTCTGCAGCGCATCTGACTGTTTTTGAAGCTATGTTCGCTTGTTCAATCTCCTCTTTTTAAATTCGCTCCCAGAGGGTTTTCTCTTAGCATCGGACATTTTGGTTTCTGAAACAAATTAAATAAAATAAAAGATAATACTGATATCATTTCTGAAATCCCCCTTTTATGCGTCACTGACTTAAAAAAAATGTATTTCATTCAACTCCAGACTCAATTACCTTTCATTTGATACCACACAAGCCATTTTTTGATATAAACTCTAATTTTTGAAATCCCTCTCGTGCGCCACTGGCTTAAAAAAATAAAATGCATTTTATTCAACTCCAGACTCAATTACCTTTCATTTGATACCACACAAGCTATTTTTTGATATAAACTCTAATTTTTGAAATCCCCCTCGTGCGCCACTGGCTTCAAAAATAAAATGCATTTTATTCAACTCCAGACTCAATTACCTTTCATTTGATACCACACAAGCCATGTTTTGATCTAAACTCTAATTTTTGAAATCTACCTTTCACCCTTTTTTGGGCTTATGTCTGATGGATTTTTTTAGTTTTTAAAAATTAAAACAAAAATTAAAACATTTATTTCCACAGAAGCCAAACACACTGGACAATTTACACAAGCACTTTTTTAAAGCTTTTTTGCACTAACAATTTAAACAAACTATTTTATTTCGCACCAGCCGAAGTCTAGTGGCAAATAATGCATTGTTTTAAGTCTATTTCCTTTTTATATGCAGTTAAAAAGGGCAATTAGATCTTGTTTCGTTTGGCTTCAAAGTTGTTGTTTCCTGTAAAGTCGTGTTGCCACGGGCCGAAAAACTTGTCAATTCTTGAAAGGCGCTGGTTGCTGGTTGGGTTTAGAGTTTATATCAAAAAATGGCTTGTGTGGTATCAAATGAAAGGTAATTGAGTCTGGAGTTAAATAAAATACATTTTTTTTAAATCAGTGACGCATAAGGGGGGATTTCGAAAATTACAGATTTTGCATTGTTTAAATATATTATATTATTTGAATTATGTGCTTAGAAATAAAAATGATAAATTCCGCCTGCCGCCTCTTAATCTTGTCAACTATCAGTCAAATGTTGCAACACGTTTTTGAGAAATTCCCGTGAACCGATTTTAATGAAATTTGGTATACTTACAAGGGTCAGATGACAATGCAATATTATGAAAAATAATTTATTGATATGATATCAGAATGATAAAAAAATATTCTTTACTTTTTAGTGCATTTAATAAAAGCCTGTAACTTAATTTTTTTATCAGTTTATTTTCATTTTCCATGATTTTGGCGCCCCTAGATCATTGTGCTTCGGGAGGCCGCCCGGATCGCCCTACCCTGACACAACTAATACTTTTATAGAATTCTTATTGAATATCACCATATTTGTAACAGCTACAAAGTAACCGTCATGTAATCATAAAGGCGTTATTTTTTCTTAGGTTCATTTTTGTAAAAATAATGTTTGTAGCTCCTACACTCAAAAAAAAAGATTGTTTAACGAAAATAGAACTTACGAGTATTAGATGGCAAGAGATAAAGATAGAAAGTAGTATTTTTTAATATATTATACATAAAACAACTAATTATACATTTATTGTACTACCTACCATATGTTGTATATTATAGTTTTTATATATTAAATCCATATAAAGATATAATTAAAACAATTTTGTATTACATAAGAAGTCTATAGAATATTTTAAAAAGTATTTAGTATTTCTTCAATAAGTAATTTTAATTCCGTTTATTTTAGAAAGCTTTTATATCAATTTTTGCAGTATTGTCAAGATTTTATCCTTGAAACACTTTTAATTGATAAAATGGCTTCAGTAAGCACCAACTGCAAACAGATTTATTTCAGTTTAAATAGCATTGTGTTTCATATTTTTATCTAAAAGTTATATACATAAAGCATTGTTTCTTTCATACAATGTAAAAAATAGTACTAATTATATCTTCAGTATATTCTGAATCACGAATTAGATAGGGATTTTGAAAGTAGAATGTTAATTAAAGTCGAAGTTATTTGTTGGAAGACGGGATTTATTTGAAATATTTAAACGGTGAGTTAACAGTTTTTTCTTTGCTGTGGCATATTTCTAGAAGATCAAACATTAATATTAAGAGTAGAGGATATGGAAAAATGTATTGATTTAGTGGAAATGCGTCAAGCGTTGTATGTTTTTCCAAAATTCTAATTAGAACATCTCGTTACAAACTAATTTTATTATCTAAAACATATTTACTTGTGTGACGATTTCTTTTACTATAAACCATAATTAGCACTCATGTTTCGCAGTAAATCTTTGCATAGGTACTTTTTAAACTACCTACACATCTTTTCCTCCAATTTTCTCAGGAAATTAACAATTGAAATTATGCAGAACAATCAAGAAAACGCCATTTTTAAGTTAGTTATTTGCGTAAATATAATCTTAATTTTACCTAAATTGTAATTATTGTATTTTCTAATCTTAAATCAACATTTTTGAGATAAATAAATCTTTATAAAATTTTAATAATTTGAATCTGAATATGATTACTTTGTAATCCATAATCAGTAGCAATTCTATTAATTAGGTACTTAAGCAGAGTGGTATTGGCAATTTAATAAATACTAATTCTTTTGGATTAGATTGTATACTCTCTAAAATTATTATTGCTTATTATGTAGCTGATCCTGGGGCTAACGTAATATTCTGAAGATTTTAATATAGAATAAATAACAGAATCAAATATCTGTCATAAATAAAATAGTTGAAAAAGCTATGTATAATAGTATGATTTGTTACTTAGGAAAGAATAATATCTAACAAACCTAAAATAGTTTTTAACCTATGTACGATTTTGAATGAATTTTTATACACCTTGTTGAAAAAAAGTTATTTTAACATTATAGACAAATTTTTATTGATGCTTAGACTTGGGTTTTGTGGTAACTAAACTTCAATCTTTAATGTTAATGTCATATTTAAAACACAAATTATTGTCAAGATGAATAAAGCTCGTTGAAGTGAAGGTAATGTAGACATGCAGAGATCCGTATTGAGACCACTGATAGTAGAGTACGATTCAACTTAGAAAAAGCCACGAGCGTCAATAACTAGTCATCGTCTGCCTCACTTTAAAATATTCCATCTCCGTTGCTCCAGATCGATATACCAGTGGCGTAGGCTCTTCTTTAAATAAGAATTAAAGCAGTTTCCCAACAAAAAACATTTATTGGATTAAAAAGTTAAATTTTAATGATTTAAACATTTGTATATTACCTAAATAACTAAACTAAAATAACATTACATATATTTTTTGACTTTAGACTTGCAAAACATTCAGTGGGAAGTAAATAAAAATAGCAACTCAATTTTGTAATTTAAGATTTTTATTACAATTAAAATAATAGTTATTTATGCACTAGTGCAAAAAGTGAAACTAGAGGAGTACATCCTAGTTCGTCCGTTTTTAAACTAAGAGGAGCAATTTGAATTTAAATTGGCAATTCTGTAGCCTTCTGATTGGTCAGATTACAGTCACTTTCACACATTACTTTTTAGCATGAACATCAGCTAATAATTGATATTGTTGACAGTTCTGACATTTTATAATTTGATATCTCATCCATTACTTATTTTTTTACTTTATTTCATAAATAATAGTTCTTCAGTAAGCAATTGTATTGAAACCCTACAATTATGGATCCTTCTACACTGAGTACTATTAAAGGAGGTAGCAATTCCTGAAAAGCCTTACAAGAAAGGGAAGACACCTTATTATTTTACATGCTGATTCTGAAGGTTTTGTAGAAAATGCATTATTGGTTTTTGAAGGTAAAAAGATGGGAGATTGCCATGAAGAGATGAGTTCCGAAGTATTTTAGAAAAACATAATTTTATTACTGATTTTGTAAAACTAAAAATTGATGAATTTCTAACCAAAATGATTAAAATGTAACTAAATATTCAAGCAAATTTTATTTATTAGAATAGAATAAAACTATTTACAAAATTGTTATAACATTTAAAACACCATCTACTACTTTAGGGATAATCTTAATTTGGCACAATGAGTTAACATTACTTTTACAAAAAATATTTTAAAAATACTTAAAATTAATACATAGGTATGTATGAATAGTTCACTTTAAAAAATTTATGTTGACATGTAGTGTTATGAAAATGTTGGTTCCAGTTTTCAAAACAAATTCTGACTCATAGGCCTGTACACTTTTGAATGCCTTTACTTGCCCTCTAGCGCATTAACCATGGGTTAACACTAAATAAGCCATAATATACACATTAATCATAAAAGAGATACCAGTTACTGTGTGATCCACTTGTCATTCACTGATTAACTTTTACTTTTTATACCTATAACAAATATATCCTTAAAAATGTAAACAGATCTTTATATTTTATACTAACCTGGCTACATCTGGATATTCCATTAACAATTTTCTTAAATATTTAATATCCATTTTAAAAAGATCATAATAATTCTCAAAAAGTCGATTTCAAAAGCAAGAAAAAAGTATTTCTGACATCAATCAACAACCATATTGACTTTAATTTGACAGTGACATTTCGTTCTATGACATTTATTCGTTTCTTAACCGCTCATTGGCCGTTCACCGACTAAGGCCGATAAAGATAATTATTTCATAAATTTTGAACACGACTATATTTCGAAACTCGCTCTTAGTAACAAATCTAGTTACTTTTCCCTGTGTAAATGCGTCTTTTCAATTCGCTCCTCCTAGTTTAAAAAGTATAGTATTCTCGCTGTCTTCACTTTCTTCCGATGAACTCGTATTTTTGTTCGTAAGTAAAAGCTTGGCAAAGTCGAAGTTTGGCTCACAATAATAAGGGATCCATGTTTACGCGATAGCTTCTGTTCGAATTATATTCCGGACCATGCGGCAGTTGTACAGCGTTGCCAAATTATTAAGCAATTGTATCTCTATATTAGAAAAACGAAAGAAATCGCCAAAACGCCACTGACGCTTAAATGGGATGGACCTGAGAGAGAGGCAAATTATTGCGGCCTTTGTCAGGTATGATGTGTGTGGCTTTTTCTTAGTTGAATCGTACTCTACTTGTATTTATAAATTATTTACCAACCTACATAAAGGCAGATTGCACTGTTCTATATGCTATACTTAATTTGTAAGTGTAGGTGAAATAAAACGAATAATTTAAATATTTATTTAAATAATGTTAAAATAACGGCACAGTGGATTGTCTAATTGTAATCATACATTATTTTCATTTGGCATTTTTTAAGCCAGTGGCGTGTACAAAAGTGTTTATAAAATGATTAGTGAATTATTTTAAACTGGTATAAAATATTTTAGCGCAAGCTTTATCATTCCTATTTTGCTGCACCTATATTCATTGTCCTCAGAAACATGTAATAAGAAAGTATAGCCTTATATACCTAAAAACATATATTTTTTTAAATAAACGTAAGTATTATCTGGAGATTAAAGTGTCTAAAATCTCTTACCTGTAAGCCACTTGAATAGCAAAGATTTATAATACCGTAAGCGTGAACGTTTACTGGTTTCCTACTAACACACGATATCATTGTAACGATTGATCTAGTAAATTTATAATTAGTATACCAATTGCTTCCAAAAGCCATTTTTTCAGTTCTTCCTGCCTAAAAATTTATTATTAGAAAACTGAAGAAAATATTAGTTTTTTTCTGGAAGATTATAAGTTTTCATCAATTTTGTATTACCTCAGTCGTAAGAAGCTGTCCAGGAAATATATAGAATACTACAAATTGGTAAATCATTGCGATTGTGAAAGTAATACTTTTAAAAAATTCATTAATTGGCTGACTGAAATATAAAAATTATATCTATTAGTACCTATAAGATGTTCCATATTTCAGTTTGTGTTACAGACATGCAAATAATTTATATAGATTTGAAAAATGACATTCTTTTAGAATATTTTTGGATACACACAGTGTTTCGTTCTTGTCTGGAAATAAAAACACATTCTCTAAATTATGTGAATTTGATCGAATCGAAAAACGTCTTCTTTCTTCTTTTTTGCTACATATAGCAACGAAAATATTTAAAATATCTAATAAATCCCGCAAACCAATAATAACTAGACACTTCGAATAACTATGCCAGTGTCAGTCTTTCTATATAGGGTGAGCAATTCTTGACTGTTACAACCACCCCGACTTTAATAAAAAAGAAAGTGCGATACTATATTTTTTATTTGTACATATCCAGCAATAATTTTAAGGTATGCCTTTTTCAAATCCATATGACTTTTATTTTAACCTTTCTTGTTTGTGTGTCTAGGACACACTGTATATATTAGTACAGCTGATCTTTGGAATTTTAACAAGTACAGTCTGTTCGCTATAATTACGTGGGTTTCGGATTAAAATTTTTATGAGTATTTCCAGGTAAGTACCCGAAAGTTTGACCTGTTTGGGGAAATATCAACTGGTTAAATGAAATGAAAAATAATGTACAACTTTTTAATTAAAAAATAATGAAGAATCTTTTGTATAATTGAGAGCAGAATTAAATTTCTTCATTAATGGAGTCTAATGTGGCTATTATAAAGCTAATAATAATTTTATATTACACTTCACACAGAAAATATGGTCTATGTATAATAAGAGGGTTATTTAGCTCAAATAAAATATTTTCTAACATAAAAATTTGTTCCATGAGAATATTTTCTTAGAAAGTTAATTCTCTTGTGCACCACAGAACATCTTTCACAAAGGGCCTTTCTGTTATCTTTCTTTTGAAATTTGAACCTTAAGTTATGTATCACTTGCCATAGACTTGTTCTGGCAATGTCGTCAAATTTTCTATTTATTAATTCCGAGAGAATTGTATTTAAGGTCACATGTTCCTTGTTGGCCCTCATTCGATAAATGGTATCACGAATTTCAAATTTCTTTCCATCTGGAATATCTTTCGTTTTCAATCATGGGCGAGTTTTGCGGTGATCTTCTTTCGGCAGTTCACTATTGTGATTTTGTAATACTCCTTTTAATTTGGTTTCACTAATTCCTAGAGCATCGCATACGCGTTGTTGTACAGGCATTACCGATTTTAAAGGACCGCCATTTTCTTTTTCATCATACAAATTAGTCTATCTACATCTAACACACATCTAGGCATTTTTAAAATTTACAATATACATACAATGTCAACACTTGCAAAGAATCAATTCAACTTCAATATTTGTAACAAATTTAGTACCTACCCTAATGTTATTTTAATTTAAATCTGACCATTAGGGCAATTTCACCTAATTTCTTGGGAAGAGGTTTATTGGAACTGGTTGTCAATGACTAATTTGCATAATTTTGTTAATCCGAAACCCGCGTAAGTATAGACTGTATATTTTTTTATATAACATACCCAGTTGTCATAGCGAATAGTTCCACACAACTTGCGTATACTAAAACTCCAATGTAAAGCAACAATCCATATGATAAAGTATTATTGATCTTTTCTACAAAACTGAAAAAAAAAATGTGAATAATAGGGAAGACATGTCGAATTAAATATAATTCTACAGGGAATTTTCCCGAATTGAGGGGAGTAGTTCGGTATTTAAGAAATAATTCTTGAACCTTCCTATAAATAGGACTGCTATCATCGTACATTGCATTAGGACGATTTTTCAAAGTTTGAACGTTTCTTTCCACCAAACCATTGGTTGCTGGATGACCTTTTGGAAAATGCCATGGAATTGTTCACTAGTGAAAATGGAAGCATTTTCGGAAACTAATATTCAAGGGTATTCATGAAAAGAAAAAATTTCTTGCAACAGATCGATAGTTTTCCCTAAAGTAAGCGCATCACGTAAAATTTTATTTCTGTCCATCTTGATTTTGCATCAACAACAACTAAATAGTAATATCCTTGAAACGGTCCGGC
Source organism: Psylliodes chrysocephalus (assembly GCA_927349885.1). Taxonomy (NCBI): domain Eukaryota; kingdom Metazoa; phylum Arthropoda; class Insecta; order Coleoptera; family Chrysomelidae; genus Psylliodes; species Psylliodes chrysocephalus. The sequence continues at coordinate 12,809,963 of OV651830.1, forward strand.
GTAATCTATATGGATACGATCCCAGTTATCCAAAGGTACATCCCAATGGTGTAAATGTACCTTAGATGGAGAATTATGGACTTCAGCACAGGATTGACATGATATAACAATCTTTTCGATGTCTTCCAATAATAGTATATTCAACTATGGGTTGAAGATTAGCTGGAAATTCCACTCTTTAACCTCTAAACAAAATGTCATCTTGTATCGTAAGATCGCTATCAATTTTATTATTTGATTTTAAATCATGTATAATTTTAGACAAATCTGGATCACTTTTAGTTGCTGAACGGATATTTTCATAAGTCAAATTATATGACGATATCTGCAAAATTGTTGAATAACAAAGTTGATTTACCTCCTCGTTTAAAAATGTATCCATTGATGAATATTTGTGTTCTATTGGTGCTCTAGAAATTAATTAATATTACGAATATTGGAGGGTGCTACTATGGTCTTAAATTGTTTTCTTTTATTTCAAAGATTGTATGTGCAAAAAAAGTTATTTATGTTGATATTTGTTAAAAATTCTCGGCGTACAACTTACTCTAACAAAAAGACATGATGATCCATACATCGTCTCATTTTATTTCTCACCAACTGTAAATCAATATCATTTTCTACTATTACAGCCAAATTTCGTTTAATATCGTTATTCAGCATTCTCCATTGGATGGTCGTCAAAACTATTAAAGACCCGAAAAAGGCGTCTGATCCGACAACAGCAAGCACCATGCAGATTATTGAATATTGTTCTGTTATCATTATAAAAGGGTATGAGCCTTCTGGTACATAACTTCTAAATGGTAAGATCTAAAACGGTATTTTATTGGAAAAAGTATGATTTACACAATAATTATAGGTATATTAGTGATGACGTAATTTGTGTTCCACTAACAATTACTTACAAATGTGAGCAAAGTGGCTTATCAAATCTTATCTTCAAGGTTGGACAAATACATTTAAATTAGCTGACATAGAGAAAACCTATCGATCATGTACATTTTGAGTAGCTCATATAACATTTGAAAGCCTAACAGAACATATAATAATGAACCTGACCAGTGAAGACATTGATAAGGACACTAGCAGCGATAGTGATGAGATATTTATTCATATACACACACAATCAAACTTATATGGAATCACTGTGTATTTTTGAATAAACGTTTTGTAAGGAATAAAATTTGGTAACTAACTTTAAGATAAAGCTTTTTATTCTTAACAAACGTGATTTATTTCGGTCCAAAAAAATACCAAAATGCCTTATATTGGACTAACAGATATGCAGAGGGGTGAGAATTATTGCTCTCATTGAACAAGGAATGCCCCAATGGGACGTAGCAAAGGTAGTAAGCGATACCCAGGGTGTTGTATCGAAAACGTATGAAAGATACTTGGAACTATACTCTGTTTTTAAACTAAGAGGAGCGATTTGAATTTAAGTTGGCAATTCTGTAGCCTTCTGATTGGTCAGATTATAGTCAGTTTCACACATTACTTTTTAGCATGAACATCAGCTAATAATTGATATTGTTGACAGTTCTGACATTTTATAATTTGATATCTCATCCATTACTTAGTTTTTTACTTTATTTCGTAAATAATAGTTCTTCAGTAAGCGATTGTATTGAAAATCTACAATTATGGATCATTCTACACTGAGTACTATTAAAGGTAGCAATTCCTGAAAAGCCTTACAAGAAAGGGAAGACACCTTATTATTTTACATGCTGATTCTGAAGGTTTTGTAGAAAATGCATTATTGGTTTTTAAAGGTAAAAAGATGGGAGATTACCATGAAGAGATGAATTCCGAAGTATTTTAGGAAAAAATAATTTTATTACTGATTTTTTAAAACTAAAAATTGATAAATTTCTAACCAAAATGATTAAAATGTAACTAAATATTCAAGCAAATTTTATTTATTAGAATAGAATAAAACTATTTACAAAATTGTTATAACATTTAAAACACCATCTACTACTTTAGGGACAATCTTAATTTGACACAATGAGTTAACATTACTTTCACAAAAAATATTTTAAAAATACTTAAAATTAATACATAGGTATGTGTGAATAGTTCACTTTAAAAAATATATGTTGACATGTAGTGTTATGAAAATGTTGGTTCCAGTTTTCAAAACAAATTCTGACTCATAGGCCTGTAAACTTTTGAATGCCATTATTTGCCCTCTAGCGCATTAACCATGGGTTAACACTAAATAAGCCATAATATCCACATTACTCATAGAAGAGATACCAGTTACTGTGTGATCCACTTGTCATTCACTGATTAACTTTTACTTTTTATACCTATAACAAATATATTCTTAAAAATGTAAACAGATCTTTATATTTTATACTAACCTGGCTACATCTGGATATTCCATTAACAATTTTCGTAAATATTTAATATCCATTTTAAAAAGATCATAATTATTCTCAAAAAGTCGATTTCAAAAGCAAGAAAATAGTATTTCTGACATCAATCAACAACCATATTGACTTTAATTTGACAGTGACATTTCGTTTTAGACACACATTTCAGATCACAATAATGTGAAATTTGCATTGATAAGGCAACGTAAGGATACGTCATATGCATTATTTTTGATATACAAAACTGGGACCGGTAGGCGTGGCTTTTGCACTCACTAAAATGGCGGAAGAGCAGCACCGGATTTACAAGTTTTTATTGTACTATTTCTGGTTAAGTATCATTATTTGAACTATAATAAAATGAATTTCCTTTTTTATTGACATTGAGTTAAAAGGTGGTGGAAGGCCGAGGGTATAAAAGAAGGGGGTTTAAAAGCTTAAATATGCCCGATTTTCAGCCGAAAGGTGCTGAATAAAGTAAATGAAAGAAATAAAATATAACTGATTTAATTATCACTCAAGTGGCTATTAAGCGCTGGAGAATATATTATTTGCAAAATTACAACTAATCAATGACCATGACATAACTAACTTGGGGTTGATTCCACCATTGGGTTTAACGAAGTTTAAAATGACATTTTTATTAAAATAAAATTTTAATCTTCAATTAATAGTTTAAACTTTAACACAATGGTGGAATTAACCCTAAAGCGTTGAAATCATTCACAGAAAAAATAAATAGTATATTTTTGGTTCACATAAGCGACAAAAGTAAACAGAGTTCGATTTATTGGATCAGTCCTCACACGTTTGCACTAGGGCACATAAATAACCCAATCTTTAATTTTTCTATGAGCCCAATGCTTTCTGGCTTTAAAGTACAAGGTCGCAACTGTCAAGTAATCTAACTTTACTTTAATTAACAGCTTTCTCGAAAAGAACAAATGCTCATACTCTAAAAGCTCGATAATCAGTTACGAAACTTAATGCAAGGCTCGCGGAAAATGGCTAATAAGCAATCTCTGTGTAGGTAGATACACTATTCAGGAAATCAAAATGTGGATTAATCTTACTTGGTCTTGCTACTTTTGTAGATTCAGACTGAAAGGTGTTATCTTCAAGCAAGCCATTCAGTAAATCAGCGAAGCCACAACCAGTGGTGTGCAGGTGCACTTCTAACAAATGTAAAATATGAAGTGATCTTACTTGAGACCTTTGTATAGATCCAACGACGATATTATGGTGGTTGGTTTGATCTGGGCTTTTCACCATCTGCAGAGATTATGACTATATACTTATGTAAAGGTCTACCGTAGTAACACACATGCACCAGAAGTGTGCCGGTCCAATTTAATTGGTATATGCACAATAATCATGCATGTATGATTGAAAGTTAGACAAGAATTTGAAGATAAAGTTGAAGTCTCAATCATAGTTAAAGTCACAGATGAAGTTAAAGTTAACAGTAAAAGAGTTGAAATTGTAGGCTGGTGATAAAGGGAGGCCAACATCTAGGTAATAAATGTTTGACGAGTTAGGAAAAGTATCCACTGTAAGTGCTTTTCTTAACCAGAATATTTCCTAATACACAATTTCTTCGCTAGGCAAAATAAGAAATACATTTGTGAGAGTACTTCCCAAGTGTTTTTTCAAAAGTTCTAAGAACAAAATTGACGAAAATGGCCTAATCCAAGTTCAAATTTTAAAAACTTGAACATTAAAGATAAGTATCTTACTGTAAAACAAGTAAAACACCGTTGTGCAAATAATGTGTGCTGTGATTAAATAAAAGTGTACAAAGAATAAAGTTTTAATATTTTCTTATTCATATCTATGTGTGATATTTATTTTTAATACTAAACAAACGGTTATGATTTTGTTGCTAGTCTCATTAAAAAAGACTAAGTGAGTATTGATGTTAAATATTTATTATTATAAGACTTTATATACAGTATGTCCATAATGTGCACTGTACAAACTTAAATATATTCCTGAATTCATTTCAAGCATTAAAAAATGTCCTATGAACGAATATCCAATTCAACATAGTTACCAAGCTAAAAGAGTTTAAATATCAAAAGATGTATTAACATAGTATGCCATGTGTTTGATTATGTCAAAACACAGCACTGAATGTTTGGTGCTTTGGAAATCGTCACTTATACTCCATACAAACAGCTCGCAAACATTCATGACAAAATCATTAAAGGTACACTATGTTGGCATATTATTAATTCAAAAACAGCAAAGGCGTGTTACAAATGTAAATTTATCATAAAAAGGAAAAGTAGTTGACAAGTGTAGTACTGAGTAGCCAACTGACGTTTATAATTATTGTTGATAAACAACCAAAAGTTTTGAAAATGTGATATTTAAGTTTGTATAGTACGTCTTGCTACATCCTGTATATGTAACTGATCATTTTAGAGATGTAAAAAATGTAATCTGGACAGCTACAGCTCAAATAAACAAACGCAGATGTAGTAGATGTGTCCAATGTAAATAAACAAATGCATAAGACATAAAAAATGCATCAGATGTGGATATTCTAACGCAGCAATAGTTAGTAGGTTTTTGACAGTGACACCTATGAAGATCAGTATTGTGGCAGTACCAGGGTGCATCGACGATGTTCCTTAATACTTTATTCTGGAAATGTTGAATAATTTCGATGTCACTTTTACTGGCACACCCCCAAAGCTGGCGATTCGCTTCATTTTCACCAATTCCTTTAAACGCACTAATCTAAAATAAATTATAGGTAATTAAAAAGGTATATTAATATTGTTTTAAATGAACTATAATAAAACAAACAATACTCATGCATACACAAAACATGAAGCTCTACTTTTCAATTAGCTATAAGACTAATAAATAAAATTGGTGGATGGACAGCAAATGTAGGTTATATTTAAATAGAAATAAGAATATAAAATGCCTATAAATTAAATTTGATAAACGAAATGGCGTACGATTAATGTACTTCTCAAGAAAATGCTTGAAACATATACTGCTGAATTTAGAAGGTTGCCAATTATACTTGTTGACAAACTGTATCCACGCGCTACGTTTTATAGGGTTTTTTGGAAATCTATAAATATTATTTCGTATGAAAAAGTATTATTCCAATATAGGTAGGCCCAAAAGTTGATAGATGATTTTTTTTTCATTTTTAAAAGCATACTTTTACACATTTTATACAAACCTGTCATAATACTGTCCTGTATAATATTTATAATTTTGATACTAACCTATGAAACGTTATTCCTGTCGATTTTTCACAAAAACGTCTATCGCTAGAGCAGGAACGTATAACACAGCAAGGCATTATATACTTTATAAGTGTGTAACACTCAAAATTTGCTCAAACACAAATTAAATTCAAATTTAATTACACAAATGACACTAAAAATATAACCTATAAAATTTGACAATTTGCACTCACAGTAATGGCGGACCGGTCCCACTTTTCGCTTACGCATGTCGTATCCCTAGGTTGCCAGATCAATGGAAATTTGCAACCGTTGTCTGGGACCAATTAAAAAATTACTTCTATGACATTTATTCGTTTCTTAACCGCTCATTGGCCGTTCACCGACTAAGGCCGATAAAGATAATTATTTCATAAATTTTGAACACGGCTATATTTCGAAACTCGCTCTTAGTAACAAATCTAGTTACTTCTCTCTGTGTAAATGCGTCTTTTCAATTCGCTCCTCCTAGTTTAATAACAAAGCATAGAAACTCTCGAGAACAGGCCCATACAAAGTAGTCAAAGAGTCACAACTGAACAGGACCGTTTTGTGTGCCAATTTACTTGAAAAAATCCCAGTGTTTCTCATCTAGAGTTACAACGACAACTTCTGGAAGCTACAGGTGTGACCGTTTCAATTGAAACCCTAAGAAAAAGACTTCGCGCACGTACAGTAGGAAAGAGTTACAGGTCCCACCGTTATCTAGGACAAATAAAATTGACCGGCTAAATTGATGGCTCCAACACCAACCAGACCTAAATCCTTTTGAACACCTGTGGGCCCAGCTCAAAAGAAGAATTAGAGCTCGTCGAAACAATGCAGGAAATGTCGCACAGCTTATTGATGCAGCATTAGCAGAATGGGAAAACATACCCCAAGACAATGTTGACAACTTAATAAGAAGGATGCAAAGGGGAATAGAAGTTTGCATAAGGGTTAGAGGTGATAACACGGATTGTTAAAATTACCAATTTTCTCTGTTTTTGCTTTTCGGCTATTAAAAATTTAAATTTCGTTTCAGAAACCAAAAAATACCATTGTGTTTATTTTATCAACTAATTAATTATTTTTATTGCTATGTGGGTTATTTGTCTTTAAAAGTCTTTGGTAAGGACCGAGTTTTATTCATAAACAAAAAATGTTCATACATCTCAAAAATTATGAAAAATAATAGATGATTCCATATGTTAATATCTTAAAATAGTTATTCGTTACAAAATTTCTACTTTATTTATATAACAGAATGGAAAAATATCTACGCCTATGATTTGTGACGTTATACATCCCACCACTTTTACTATTCTTATTTTCTCTAATAATTAGAAACAGTACAATACAGGCGGAATTTTGGGATAAAAATAAATTGTCATTACAAACCCCAAATAATATCGGTCTTAATATTACAACACTTGATGGCACCCACGCAAAAACCAAGTACCATGTAACGAACACTCTCAAAGAGCGCAAGTACTTCAACATCTGCAGTTTCTCTTCTTCGTCTTCTAAATCATTAACGTCCCAAAATTTCTTAGTTTCCAGTAACAAATCCAGTTCTTTATCATGTTGTTTGCGAAACCAAACAAGTTTTAACATGGTCTAAAAGTAAACAAAAAGTAGTTTTTTGAGAAATACGTATTTTAAGTCATAACAGACAAAAATATGTATTGACTGAAACCGCATTGTAGCAAATATGCAACGACATTAAAGATACTGAACATGTAACGTAGCAGATATGCTACACTTATTAAATCAATCTGTAAAACGCAATTTTAATGGTTTTAGACTAAATAAAACTCAACAGCTTTCTTTTACATTAAAAAGTAGAAGAAGAAGTTAAAAATAAGATGACGTAAACAAAAAAAAGTCAAGGATATCGTCTAAAATTTGAAAAAAAAAACACTTACATGTGCACAAAAAGACAAGGCTTGCGCAGCCTCTGTGATATCTATCATGTGCAAATTTTTTTCACAAAAAAAACACAGCTATAACCAAGCATGCTGTTGCTCCGACTGTACCAAACGAGAGAAAAAATAAAAATTTTTGTACGACAGTTCCGCGATATTGAGGATTGACTCCTACTAAGTAGTTCATCTTCAGTATAAATTTAATGTTTCTAGACTCCATGTTGACAGAACTAAAAAAATACGAGAAGAGTCGCTTTTATACGTTTCATATTCATTTAATATTTATTTTTGGGTGTAATATTTTACGTTTGATATATAATTAGACTAAAATAATTTGTTCAATAAAAAATAATGTTATATTTACACCTGATAAAGTCACATGCCTCTATTACTGATATTTTGCCGTAAAAATGTTATTTTATTTATCAAATACCTATTTAACGAGGTGTGGCTGTTAAACATTTTGTTAATAAACTACTATAGGAGTAAAAAAATATATTCCGTTTTATTAATATAATAAGGAATGTTCTATTTGTATTTTATTAATGGCAGCAAGAAAAATGCCTTCGCAGTTAATTGGTTGAATGGATGAATGGGTATATAACTAGAAAAATCAGTTCTGTCTTGCGACCAGTCAGATCATGCCACAAAACCCCTTTTCGATACGCCTATGTAGACGAAACGCTAAAATTGTTGCCAGAACTCATCTATTAGTATGTTCAAAAACAGTACGGTGCGCAGCATTTTTGTTAAAATACACTTTATACTGTCAGAGAAGTTGAAGATAGAATTGTTATATAAATTAAATTATAAGTTAAAATATAAAACAACTAAGTATTACAGTATGAATAAATTAATTAGTGTTTGGTGTATGTAAATAAATTATGAATAATAAACTGTTTTAAATAAATAAACTGTTTTTAAAATAAACAAAAGATACAGTATATTTAAAGCACTAAAGTTTAACCAAAAATTCTGAAAATCAATAGTTTTATCAGTTAGAAGATATCATCAAAGAAAATCAAAGCTCCATTCTTGATAGGAGACCTCAGTATATGCTTTTGCTTAATTGGCTAATAATAATCAACATTAAAGAAGTGTCTTATAGATTATAGAGATCTCGAGGAATAACAAAATTCTTTCTATAATTACGTCATTGAAACAAAGTCTGCAGGATTTCAAAATAGGGTTATCCTCTAAATAAACCCATCTTGCTCCTTAGTAGAGACCAAATTGTTTACATTTTTTATGTGGCAAATTATTAGTCGTTTTCTTTTTACAACTAATCTGAGCTAACTTACATCGACTAAGCTGAGATGTACGTTCTTTTTATGATTGTAAGTCAGAATCTTTCTTCCCCCCCCTTCCGATGCTAAGGTGCACGGTACTTGACGTCAATCATAAACCATCACAGAAAGTGAGTGTTCTGTGCATCATATGAACAAACATATCCCATGAATTCATTATTTTGGAGAGAATAAAAGACTATGAGAGATTTGTAGTGTTGAATTTTGAAAAAATTATAAAATTTGATTAAAATATGGATTGTTTTTAAACGGATGACATGGGACACGTCACCTGTCAACCAAAATTCGCGTTCTTGCAACGTTGCCAATCAGGTCTAACAGCTATTTTGTATTTCTGACAGTATCTGACAGTTTCTGTGTGACTTATTGATTTATTCATTTATACAATACTATTTTTCTACACCCGTATTATAATAATGCACTTATATGCCCAAAATCCGTTTCATAATGATACCCATTATGATACAGATTTTTCATTATGATACAGATTTTTAATCAATAGAAACCTACAATTTTTCAATCAAGCATGATGTTTGACGTTTGTCCTAAATTCCTATGTAATTGTTTTAGTTGTCAAAACGTATTAAATTTTCGTAGATAGCTAAACTTCGATAATTATAATATTAAAATGTCTGATATCAGCGATATAGAACACTCCTCCACACATATAGGAGAAAGGAGAAAATGCAGTACAAAATATTTTGCCCCAAAAATCTGTGGTAATACCAGTACCCAAGGTAATACCATTAATTACAATTTTGTAGAATTTTTTATAGAAATACGAGTAATTACTGTTATTGTGTTCAATACCAATATAAATAGAATATTTATAGGTCTTGATTATTTATCGGGTGTAGAAAAAATAGCGTATGCAACTCTCATGTAATGGTTATTAAAACACTCGCATAAACCATACGAAACTCGCCTTTGGCTCGTTTCGTATCCCGGTTAATGCTCGTGTATTAATAACCATCATTACATGATCGTTGCATAATATACTATTTTGTGAACTTTTGTGAGAAATATAAAGAATTATGGTACATGCATGTGTAGTGTTCAAAAAGGTAGATCATTTAAGTCGAAATGTATGGTTTCATCGGTAAGTATTTTTAGGTTAAGATATGTTGTTTTCAATTGAACCAGTGGAGTAGGGCTTGTACAAGATTTGATACAATTTCTTATAGAATTTAAATTATATAGGATCACATAGTAAATTGTTTGAAAAATGATTATCCAATCTAATTTTTCAGACAATTTACTGCAGATTTGATAATATACAATTTAAATTGTACAAGAAATTGTATCAAAAACTTGTGTAGTCTATAACAGTCTTAAAACAGTTTTTAAAGTGATATTCCTTTTATAAATTAGTAAATTATACCAATAAATAATTATTGAATAGTGGCAAAGAAAATTTAACATAAAATGTAGAATACCTTAAAAATGATTTACCTATTGAGCACCTATACATATTTTTTATTACTCTATTTAGGTTTCCGCAAGATACTGAGAAAAGAAAACTTTGGTTTTCTCTAATAGGAATCCTTGAAAATCAGCCCCTTCGTAAAAACCCAGAGTTGTGTTTAGAATATTGTTTTCCTGAAAATGTTTTGGTACGTGCAAATGGTACTAGATATATTAGAAAAGATGCAAACTCCAGACGGTGTGAGGGCTTTCTATTTTTGGATGACTTATCCAACAGATAAAAATACAAAATATTAATTTTTTGTTTACCTGTAAATATTATTTATTACCTATATGTATGTATATCTAATGTATGGGTTTTTAGTTCTGATTCAACTGTTTTTGAAACACCACCTGCTGCAAAAAAAACGTTGCAGTAAGTTATAACATTAATAACTAAGCATAAAAAAATTAAATGAAATTTTAGTTATTAAAATTAAAGTATTTTATATATTTAAAACATTATTTTAAAAATTTCACAGTTTTTTTACGATATTTTTTGCCATACCATGTTTTTTTGTAATTATTAATTAAAAAATTATATATTTTTAGGACAGTGTTTTATTTAGATACCGCTACCTACTTAATGTTAATTTAAAATTTTAAATAATTTTGGTTAACATCATACCAGGCAAATATATAGTAAATGCCAATAAACTATAAACCAATAAATATTAAAAATCGAAAGGTAACTTGAATTCGCTTGTATTTGAATTTACTTGTACTTGAATTTACCTACATGAAAAATCATGCAAAACTATTGTCATATACTCTGAAGGCAATTCTCTCACCAGAAATCAAATCACGACTGGTGAATGACTGTCTAGAAGATCTGACAGAGCTAAGTAGTTAAAATAAGGTGAGGGATATCAGGGCAACGAAAAGGCCGACGAATTAGCCCGAGGAGGCTCAGATAAGGCCATGACAGGCCCCGGACCCTTCTGTTGAGTTGCTAAGGCATTGTGCAAGGCATCCATTAAACAATGGATGCAAACAGAGTCTCAGGAATGGTGGAACAACTATCCAAGACTAAGACAGGCCAAACAGTTCATCAAGGAACCATCGGCCAAGTTCACGAAAGACCTACTGGATCAAAAGCGTCAAATCGTTAGGATAACAGTAGGCCTTTTTACTGGACACTGTCGCCTCAAAAGGCACATGAGTGTCATAAATCTAGCAGAAGAAGCAACTTTGTGCAGGTTCTGTAAAGAAGAAGAGGGAACAATATTCCACGTCTTGTGGCAATGTGAATGCCTGGCTGGAGTGAGGTTTCTAACATTGGGCGAAGAAAAGCCAATTGCATGCAACTACATGCGGGAGCCACTGTCAAAGCTACTAAGACTAATAAAAAGACCAGGCTAGATGACATACTCTAAAACAAACAGGAGTCCCACAATAGATCTGAAAAGGTCGCGGTGGACGAGGACAAATAACGTCCAACGCATAATCTAATCTACCTACATGAAAAAATCATTATAATTATATTACTAAAAAAATATACCTACATATTTACGTATTTTTTTAACATACATACATACATACATACATACTACTCTGACAGTACTGGTAAGTTTAAAACTCTACGCCACTGGCGAGCATATTATGGACATTGTTTACAACGTTGCCAGCCAGTCATAAGAGATCTGTCTTTCTCTCTTCCACCCACTAACAATTTTAAAACAACAGTCCACAATTGTATGTGATTTATGAATGAAACATTTTGTCTCTTTGGTATTTATGATTATTCATCATCGATGAATATGTCACATTGACATTTTTAGGTTTTATATGAATTTCAGTATATTAAAGAAAAAATTACTAAAAATTCAAAGTAATGCTTGGTTCTGAGTGAAAGAAAGTTTCAACGCATGTTTTAATGTAAAATGGTCAAAATCCTTTTTTTATTACAGGACTGAAAAGAAACAGCAATCATGGAAGAAATCAAACAGAATCAGGTGATAAGAAAAACTCATCCCTTACAAAGAACAAATATATTTTCTCAAATATTCTTTTGGTAAGAGTAGAATCCTTTTAAAATAGACGTACAAATTTTAAAGTTTTATCACTTATTGATTGAAGTCATTATTTTCGTTTTTAACTTTACTTCTAACACAACTTTCTGCAAAAAAACGTAAACTTTGTTGACATAAACGGTTAATTAGTTTAAAACGCCATGGATCCAGGCCGCACAGGTTAGATAAATTATTTTTACGATTATTTTGTCAAATAATGGTTGAAAAATGGATGCATTACCAAGAAAATGTTGAATTGCCATGAATAAAGACAACGCAGTAATAACAAATTGATAAGACAACATTTTAATGTATTCCAATTAGTCAATTACTGAAGTGTATACTTATAAAAGCAGAGTATTCTGATCATATTCTTGTGATATTTAAATTAAAAGAAAAGGCCGTAAGAAAACCTACATTCAATTTTTTTGCAATATGTTAGTGTAAAAAAAATAATTAATTTACTGGTGGGTCATCATAAATTTCATAAATATTTCAGCTGGTTTCCCGGTTACCTTTCGAAAGGACTAAAACGCAACTTAACCGAAGATGACATGTACCAAACCGCGAATTCCCAAAAATCCGATTTTCTAGGCACGAAATTACAAGAAGCGTGGGACAAAGAACTGAAAAAATCCAATCCATCTCTATTGAGAGCGATATTTCTATTATTCAAATATGAAATTTTATTTTTCGGAGTATACAACTCATTTACTGATTTCGTTAAGTAAGTATTTTTAGATTCAACATTTTTTTCTTTTTCTTACTTTTTTATTTTTCTTACATTTACCTAGTTTTTACCTTCTTTTTCTCATTTTTTTACTTTCTTTTCTCATCGTTCTGATTTCATTTTTATTTGCAGTTTTCTTCTCTGCTTCATTTCTCTTTTTCCTCTCATTATTATCTTTTCCTCATGTCTTTTATGGCTTCCTATCTTTTTTAGGTAATTTTATCCTTAGACAAGGACTTTTCTGCTGTATCTAAGACTTTCTACAAGCTGAAAATTTCTTCGAATTTTCCATTGTAAACAACAAAAACATTAATTTGTTTATTATTTGTATTTATAGAACACCTAAATCAAATGTTCACCTCTTTCTAGAGAATCTTCTTAATCTACTTAACGCATTGCCTATAAAAAGTAAGAAAATCTTATGCGGCGATTTTAATATTGACTTTGCTAATGTATGTGCTACTCAAAAGTCTTTGATCAATATTTTTGAATCATTCAGTCTCACTATGCACGTAAATTCTCCAACTAGAATCACAGAAACAACATCTACAATTATAGATTACGTAGTCTCTGATTTTAAACCCGTTGATGTAGAGCACCAAGTAATTAGCTCAGGTCTCTCAGACCACGAAGCAGTATTTGCCAAATTTTTGATACCCCGTACAGCTCCAAAAAAAGTCGGTCAGCTAGGTAGAATTTTCTCTAAGCATAATTTCAAAAATTTCTATAACTTATGTCTAACTACTGATTGGAATGGTCTTTCTGAAGATATTGACTCTAAATTTTTAGACTTCTTAAATAAAATAATTATGTGTTTCAATACAACTTTCCCCCTTCGCCTCATTAAAACTAAATGTCATAAATCTTGGACAACTAAAGGAATAAGAACATCATCTAAAAATATGAGGTCACTCATGTATATTAAAAAGTACACAGATAATCCCCTAATATTAAACTATATCAACAACTACAGAATATTGTATCGGAAAATCACCAAATCTGCTAAGAAAAACTATTACAAGAATCGCATCGCAAGAGCTAAAAACTCCTCCAAAGAAACCTGGTCTATAATAAATGAATTAAGGAATAAAACCCGTTCTTCAAACAGTGTAAATCCTAGCCCAGATGAACTAAACAATTATTTCGTAAATGTAAGTAAAAATATCAAATCTAACATAGCTCCGAGTCAGGATGCTCTCTCCTTCCTCCTACCTACTAAAAGGATCACTGAAAGTTTCTTCCTAAGACCAGTAGACAAACATGAACTAGTGCAAACCATAAACAACATCCAAAATAAATTTTCCTGTGGAATTGATGGCCTATCCACCAAAATATTTCTAAATATACCGGATGTAGTAATCAACATTTTAACTTCACTGATTAATGAATCCTTTGAAATTGGTCTCTTTCCTAACTGTCTAAAAACAGCTATAATAATCCCACTTCATAAAGGTGGCGACAAAACCAAAACCTGTAACTATAGACCTAACGCGATATTGCCTACCTTATCGAAGATAGTAGAACGGCTAATGAAAAACCGTCTTTTGCCCTTTCTTTTCAAGCATAACATCCTCACAGCTCATCAGTATGGCTTTCTACCTAAAAAATGCACTAGCGACGCAATGTTTTCCGTTCTTAATGAAATATACACTTCACTTAATGATAAACTTTTCACCGCTTCAGTATTTTGTGACTTCGCAAAGGCCTTCGATTGTGTAAATCATGATATTTTAATTAATAAGTTACAAATTTATGGCATACGGGGTTCTCCTTTACAATGGTTTAAAACTTACCTAGAAAATAGAAATCAACAGGTGCGGGCGAATGGTGAGGATTCTACAAATCTAGCAATAAGCAGTGGAGTACCTCAAAGATCAGTATTAGGTCCAATTTTGTTTTTATTATTCATCAACGACATCACAGACTTAAGAATAAGTGGTAGAATTACTTTATTTGCTGATGACACCAGTGTAACCTGGAATAATTCTAACATGCAAACATTACAATCTATCATAAGTGAAGATCTAGTGACTATTAAGTCCTGGTCTGATTCGAATGGACTTTGTTTCAACACCAGTAAAACTGTAGCATTGTCTTACAGAAGTACTTTACAACCTCTAACTCTAAACAATAATCTGATCCAAACGGTGACTTCAATCAAGTTTTTAGGTCTTTATATAGACAATTCTCTAAAATGGTCTGCTCATATAGATACCTTAGCAAAAAAATTATCCTCCGCATGTTTTGCCATTAAATCGGTTTCTAAAGAGCTGACTCCTTCTACTGCATTAATAAACTACTTTTCCTTATTCGAATCTCACCTTCGCTATGGTTTACCTTTCTGGGGTTCTTGTAGCTTATACCTTTTCGAATCTATTTTTAAACTGCAAAAAAGAGCAATCCGCTATGTATTTGGTTTAAATAGTAGGACACATTGCGAAAATTACTTCAAAAATTTCAAAATTCTAACCCTTCCTGCTCTATTTATTTTCGAATCCGTCTGCTTAGTTCGCAAGCACATTCAAAATTTATCCGAAAGACCGACTCGTAGATATCCTACAAGAAATTTAGAGACTGATGTTTATTTAACAATGCCCACTTCTGACCTATTAAAACATTCCATTACCTACAATGCCAAAAAATTGTATAATAACCTTCCGATACAATTAAAATCTATAAATACATACGATAAGTTCCGAAGACTGGCTAAAGCTTTTCTTCTAGAAAGACCATATTACACAGTAGCAGAATTTTATAACGTACTTTAGACATTTGAGTTCCACTTACAATGGCATTAATTAAATAATTAAATATTAAAGTTTAAATTTAATTTTAAATTTAAAAATTAAATTAGAATAATTATAATGACGGATATTGCATATCCATTGCAATTGTTATTCCTATTTTGTCTGTTTGTTTCTGTTTGTTTTTTCTGCTGTTTAGTTATTTTTATAATATGTTTAGTATTTAAGTTACACGCTTTGTCTATAAAATTTTTGTAAATTTTTTTACGACAATAAAGCATATCTCTCTCTCTCTCTCATATTCTAAATATCTCTTTCATCTTTATCATATATTATTAAATATCCGACTGTAACAAGTAGAATAGCTATTAATAATATTAGTTTTTAGGATAGCTCAACCAATGTTGATCTCAAGGCTAGTTTCGTTTTTCGAAATGAAACCCGAAGAAGTAAACCAAACTGACGTATATGTAAGCGCATTCCTCATAGTTTTAGCATCTTTGACTCAAGTTACCTCCGTCCATAATTATCAGATGAGAGTACTGGCTTTAGGAATGAGAATAAGAGTAGCTGCATGTTCATTGATCTACAGGAAAGCTTTAAAATTAAGTAATGATGTTTTTCTTTCATTATTAACCCAATTTATTTTATTTTTAATTATCTTTCTAGGTAAAAGTTCTTTAGCAGAGACAACTATCGGCCAAATGGTGAACTTGTTGTCCAATGACGTTAGTAGATTCGATTTCAGTGCACAATTTATACACCTCATATGGTTGGCGCCTACAGAAACAGTCATTGTTATGTTTATGTTATATTTATATGTTGGCCCCACTGGATTGGTGGGATGCATGTTTTTGCTGAGCTTTATTCCATTCCAAAGTAAGTTCATTCTACTTCTTAAGCTATAAGCGGAATTAAAACAAGAGTACCACAAAAAGAGAGTATTGTATCTACCATATACCAGTAAAATTTTGGAACTAGAGTACTTTCTCTTATATTGTTTGGATTACTCGTAGGCAGTACTAGAGCTGTTTTTGATTCTATCTGAACGTTATTTTTAACGGTGCTTGTTGGTCTGAAGCAACTGCTAGGTGTTTTTCCTTCTCCTATCAAGCTCTTGCTACATGTCAGGTGCAGAAAGCTCTTCTCTTGTCAATTGTAAGCCATTTCCAATCCCTTTTACTCTCATCAGGTTTTATATACTAATAAAAAAAAGAAATTATCAATAGCTACATTTGCAGATGATAATGTCGTCGTCACACTAAAAAAATATGAAGATATAGCTAGAACATTGTAATATTATTTATAAAATGTATTATTAGATAGACTTTTGGACAGAACATTGTCAAATTAAAATAAATGAAATTAAATTTGTACATATTTATTTTACAAATAAAAGATAACATCTTGTTATAGTTTTCATAAATAAAAGACCCAAATACCTTACGCCGATATAGTAAAATAATTGGGTATTACTCTGAGCGTAAGACAATACTTGAGAGTCCACGCTTTCTGGTATTCTAGCATGTCCAATTACTTTTATATAAATAGGTATCCAAACCAGTGTGGACACATATAACATTCAGCTATGTGGATGTGCCAGCAAGAGTAATAATCACAAAGCACAACGCTTTCAAAAGGGTTAGATACCTTTGATACGTAAGAAATACTCATGATATTATGAAAAGAAGGTATGAAATTACACAAATTGATACTAGGTCACTGTGACGTATGTAGTAGAAATACGTAGCTTTTACGAATTTGAGATAGAAGTTGATCAAAGTCATGCCATGTTCCACACTCCAGATTTCGTCAGTTAAGTACCTCTGTTATTTTTTGTATCATGAGAAACCCTGACCTTCATAGGGACCTCAAGATGAACACCATTAACCAGAGCATTGAGAATTTTGCTAAGAGTCATAACCAATGACTCCTCAATTACGTTCATAATAAAGCTATCCAGTTCTTTGACAATAGGAATCCAAAAAGAATGCTTTGAGTTAGTGAAAGAGTATTATGATAAAGTGCATTAGATACACCCTCTAATCTCACTGTAAATAAGTTAGAATAGAAGGATTATTTTCGAGAAAAACTTTGGTTTTTCGTTTTTGATTACTTAAAGCTGCAATAAAATAACAAGTATTTGATAATCCTGAATCAAATAAGCTCTTATATAAACCAATTTTTACATTACGATTTTTTTCCAGTGTATATGGCAAAATTAACCTCGCAATACAGACTAAAAACAGCAATAAGAACGGATGAACGTGTAAGATTAATGAACGAAATAATATCAGGGGTACAAGTCATCAAAATGTACACATGGGAAAAACCGTTTGCCAAATTAGTCGAATTCGTAAGACAGTGAGTATAAATTAATGGAAACAAATCTTAATTTCTTAATAATTCATTTTTTCAGGAAAGAAATATATGAAATCTATCACACATCTACAATCAGAGCTATAATGATGTCCTTCAACTTAACCATGAGCAGAAACGCTATATTTTTTTGTGTACTGACATTCGTATTAACTGGAAACAGATTAACAGCTTCGTACGCTTACACAGTCACATCCTTTTACGGTTTCTTGAGAGTAGCAGTCACTCAACAATTTCCACAAGCCGTAACACAATTCGCTGAAACCAGAGTCTCAATATCGAGGATTCAAAAGTTTCTGATGTACGAAGAATTAAAGAGAAATACAAATATCTTACCGCACATAATGAATGGAGTCAGCGAAAAACAAAAACTGGAAGTAGAAAACAAAAAAGAAGCAGGAATTAAGTTAAAAAACGTAGCTGTTAAATGGACGAAATCTCAACAGGATAATACATTGGAAGGTATCAATTTTGAAGCTATGTCTAGTCAGTTGGTAGCAGTTGTTGGTCCGGTGGGTGGTGGAAAATCTACTCTTTTACATGTTATTTTAAAGGAGTTGGTACCCATTGAAGGTTCTGTAGAAGTTAGAGGGTCAGTATCATACGCCTCCCAAGAACCGTGGTTATTTGGCGGCAGTGTTAGACAGAACATACTTTTCGGAAATGATTACGATGAAGACAGATATGCTGAGGTCATCAAAGTATGCGCATTAGAAAGAGATTTAACTTTATTTCCGCGTGGTGATCGTACCTTAGTTGGAGAAAGAGGCGTTACTCTAAGCGGAGGACAAAGAGCTAGAGTCAATTTAGCTAGAGCTATTTACAAACAGTCCGATATCTACCTACTAGATGATCCATTATCTGCAGTCGATACTCACGTTGGCAAACAGCTTTTTAAAGAATGCATTACTGGATACTTAAAGAGCAAATGTGTTATTCTAGTCACACACCAGCTTCAATACCTACGCCCAGCTAATTGTATCTATTTACTGGAATCTGGTAAGGTTCAGGCATCCGGTACCTACCAAGCTCTAAAGAAGTCAGACAGTTCTTTCACAAAGCTATTAGCTTCGTCTGAGGATGAAGATAAAAAACAGGACATTAAGAAATTTCCAAGAATCGAATCTGTTGCGTCCGATATGGAATCACTTGCTGAAGAAGAGGTTGTGGAGCTGAAGAAAGAAGAAAGAGCTACAGGAAAAATATCCGGCAGGGTGTATAGAAATTATTTCAAAGCTGGAGGGAACATTTTGAAGACGGTCGCATTACTCTCTACTTTCGCAGCTGCACAAGTTTTTGGAAGCTTGTCTGATATTTTTCTTACCACTTGGTATGTAATTATTATGTAATTATTGTTGATTGACTTTGTTTTGTAATATGTATTAGGTTTTAAATGATTTTTTAGGGTTAACGCAGAACAATGGAGAGTAGAACACAATGCCTCGAAACTATTTCTAAACCAATCATCAAACGATTCAGTATTGACAATTTCAGATGACAGCAATCAGGCGTTTTGGAGTAAACTGTTAACAAACAATAACGCGTTGATAATATACAGTATTTTGATTGTTTGTACGGCATTTTTGGCTGTTACTAGATCTATTTGGTTTTTCAGATATTGCCTAACGGCTTCTACTAAAATGCATAACCAGATGTTTGGTAAACTTGTGTATTCACCAATGTTGTTTTTCAATACCAATCCGATTGGTAGAATATTGAATAGATTTTCTAAAGATATCGGCGCTTTGGATGAAACATTGCCGAACTGTTTGGTTGACACTATTGGGGTAAGTAATTTGAAATTATTTTGTTTACCTATTCTGTCAACAAAGCAATAATATTTGTGGGAAAATTGTGTGTTTTTCTAATACATTTTTAAAAATGTCTTCGACTAAATAAAGAATATGGGACTGCACTGGTTTTCTTTTAGGCATCACTAAAAACTATTTTTATTCTTAATATCCCGTATTATAATTGTACTTACTGCATTTGTACCCTTTGTGATTTGTGTCCAACGTGACTACGAGTGACGCAACGTTTTCGAGTAATTTCTATGAATACCAGGAGCGTTTTGAGTCAAAAATATGTTGAAGTTCCTTGAACAATATTTAGTTTTATTTTACTGTTTTAGATTGGACTTATTGTAACTGGAACTATTTGTGTCATAGCAACTGTAAATCCTTGGATTCTCCTACCGACTGGAGTGATTTTAATTATATTTTATTACATCAGAAGAGCTTTTCTAGCTTCGAGTAGACAAATTAAAAGAGTTGAAGCAGTAGGTAAATACTTAATCAGCTATTATGCATTTCTATTTTGTCTATGTTGTTGTTTGTTTTAGCGAGAAGTCCTATCTTCACCCATCTGGCAGCTTCTTTGCAAGGACTTACAACAATTAGAGCGTTTAGAGCTGAACAAATACTAACCAAAGAATTTGATCATTTTCAAGATGATTACTCTTCGGCATACTACATGTTTTTAACTATCAATAGGGGTTTCGGATTTTGGTTGGATCTTCATTGCATCGTATTCATAGGATTGGTCGTTATTAGTATCTTATTCATACAGTCAGGTAAATATATGTACTAGTAGAAAGGAACGAATACATTCAATGAACTGCCAAGATTCCAAAACTTATTGTTAAACATTTTCCATTTTCAGAGTCTTTCGGCGGTAACGTAGGTCTATCTCTAACTCAAGCCATTACCCTCTCAGGAATGTTCCAATGGGGTATGAGACAGTGGAGTGAGCTGGAAAACCAAATGACTTCCGTAGAAAGAGTGCAAGAATACGCGGATCTGCCAATAGAGAAAGACAGCATCAGAGATGACACTCCTCCAAATTGGCCTAATTTAGGAGCTATAAAATTCAACAAGATGTGTCTTAAATACTCTCAGGATGATCCTTACGTTCTTAAAAATTTGAATTTAGAAATAAATCCGAAAGAAAAAATCGGGATAGTCGGTAGAACTGGAGCTGGGAAGAGTTCTTTAATCCAGGCGTTGTTTAGATTGGCTGACATTGATGGAAATATAGTTATCGATGATGTAGATACCAAAAATGTTAAATTAGAGGTACTAAGATCGAATATATCGATTATTCCGCAAGAGCCTGTTTTGTTTTCTGGTACGTTGAGAAAAAATTTAGATCCATTTGATGAGCATAGAGATGAAGTAAGTATTTATTAATATTTCTAAAAAAAAAGATATTAATTAACAAAGTTCAGATGATAATCAAGTAATTTATTGACTTTTTACATGTCACAATAATGATCACAACGTGTTCTGTACAATTTAAGTTCCAAATATATTTTATGCTATTGAATTTGAATACGTAAAAGAAACAAACACAAAACTTTCATTTTGTAGGTCCACATGAAGTTAATTGATTGTATTAATTACTTAATTGTAGATTTTGTGGGACGCTTTAGACGAAGTGGAGCTGAAACACGCAGTGGACGAATTACCAGCAGGACTAGACAGTAAGATGGCGGAAGGCGGTTCAAATTTTAGCGTTGGACAAAGACAGCTAGTGTGTTTAGCCAGAGCTATAGTTAGAAGAAACCGAATTTTAGTGCTGGATGAAGCTACGGCTAACGTAGATCCAATGACAGACGCTATCATCCAAAACACCATCAGAGATAAGTTTGCTAACTGTACAGTACTAACTATAGCCCACAGATTGCATACCGTGATGGATTCCGATAAAGTTTTGGTGATGGATGCTGGACAAGCAGTGGAATTTGATCATCCATACAGTCTGTTAGAGAAGAAAGGCGTTTTTTACAGCTTGGTCAAGAAGACCGGCAGTACTATGGCCGCTAACTTGCATGCTATAGCTGAGGAAAGTTTTAAGAAAATACTCCAAAAGGGGCAGCGAGATACTTAAAATTTTAGATAAGATAATAATAAATTGTGATTTATTTACAACAAATGTATTAGTACGTATTATCTAAGTATATTTTTTATTTATAAAAGAGTTTAATTTATCATTTCGAAATTAAAAATACCCAGACAGCACACAATAGTATAATTAACGTATTTTATACGTAATTTTCGTTTAAATTAGGTATTGGTTGATTCCATATACGTTTACAGTTTACGATTATTATACTTACTGTTTTTTAAATAAGATACGTTTTTTTTACATCTTTTAGTATATAATAATTATTGTATATTATTCTACGTCTAAATAAAGTTAATAATACACGGCTAGACTTATTCAAATTAAATTCCTACAAAATTTATATTATAACGTATTTAAATTTCGTTTTGGTTGATTTCGTAAACGTTTAACATCTACTATTTTTATACGTGACGGTTTTCAACCGATAAATCAAACGTTTTTTTCTGTAGATACTAGTTATTGTATATTACACCACATTTAAATATAATTTTTTTTATATACATACTTCTATATGCGATGAATTAGTAGACAGAAGTAAATAAATATGTGTACATTTTGGTTTAATTAAATTAAAAGCTTATTGGTATATTTATTTTTATTATGTCCGTTTCTTTTAAATATATCACCTGTAACATTTAAAACAAATTTCCCATACACACGGAATTATTTTATATAGAGGATGGCAGACATACTTACTTAAGAACTTGATATTAACTCTTCATTTTTGGCTAAAATAAGCTTTTAGATACTAATTTTGGACCAAACCCTATAGTTATTGCTTTCCTTCCTCCTTTTTTATGTTTGACTATAATCTGGCCAATTTAGCATTATTTATACAGAATATTTCAAAATACAGTATCAGAAACTAGGGGATTTGTAGATCTGAAATTATTATTAAGAGAAGCAAAATTTAATTTTCTTGGAAACGTTCTAGTTTTTATTTTACAGGGTGATAAAGTGAATTTAATAAATACATAATTTTCTAAATATATTTCCTAACAGTAATGACTTTACCTTAAATATACAGGGTGAGGCACCGAAAACGAAACAGATCGCATATCTTGAAGACACATTTTTTTTGGAGAAAATGCGAAAAGAGGTCGATTTTTATTTCAAAGGGGACATCTTTCGATCATATCCTCAACTATCCTACATCCCTCCCCACCCTCTGTCAATATTACCAATGAAATTGAAATAGGGAAAGTACTAAGTGTGACACATCATTGAAAAGGTAATTTTATAAGGAATTTGACTGTGTGACAGTTTATTACGTAACTTTTGATTTTGGCGCCATCTTGCAGGAAAAGTTTCCCTATTTTAAATAATGATACTTCTTCATTTGATAGTAATAGACAATTCATAATAAAAATAAAAAAATAATAGAAAAGTGAACATAAAAATTAAATTGAAAAATTTAGGACAACTCCCATAATTAAAAACTAAATTACTTCAAAGTAAATGCTCAAATCTTTGTCTGACGTTTTGGAGAATTTCTGGAGTTATTTGACGACATTCGGTAATAATAGGGGAAAGTGGGCTAATACCGCGCAGCGGGGTAATACCGCGCACACAGAAACACAGGTGTTTAAGCAACCCAGAATAAATTTGACTATTCGTACGTTACCTGGTACATGTGGCAACTATGCCACAAATGTTGTGCAGTCGATCGAAGCATCGAGTACTTAGCAGTATATCAAAGCGTGAGTGTCGTTGCTTTTATTATAATTTAGAGCTACCAGGAAATAAGCAAGGTAAGTTTAAATATTAGGTAAATATAAAATCGGCTAATATAGATATTTTATTAGTTCTTTTACTGATTTTTACCTGCTACCGTTTTTAATTTTCTTCAGTAAACACCGAGGTGAGATTAGAAAATAGGACCAGTGTCGATATGGGGCAATACCGCGCGTGGTATTACCCCACATATGCGCGATATTACCCCACATTGATTTCAATGGTAAGATGAGCGGTATTGCGCCACCTCTAAATTTGCTAAGTATTGCTCTGCGTTGATTTCATTGGTAAAATATTTCCACTTTTTATTTCAGATGGTAAGAAATTACAAAAGAAAAAAACTCAACGAAAAAGTTGGTCTTTTGAACAACTTTATAATGCAATAGCTGCTGTTCGCTCAGGTTCAAAAATACGTGAGGCGGTAAGAAATTTCGATATTCCAGAATCGACAGTTCGTAATCATTTAAAAAAAAGAGGTACCGGCGCAGACGGTGAAGCTCCAGCTCAACTTGATGAGACGCATGGCTTGGGACGCACACCAGTTTTTACGAAAAAACAAGAGCATGAGGTTAGCGAATTTGTTTTATTAAGTAACTCCGCGGCACTAAAGGCGTATAGCTTTTGACTTTGCAGAAGCTAATAATCTAATCCATAAATTCAACAAAGAAACAAACTTAGCTGGCAAAGACTGGCAGAAGCTTTTTCTTAAAATTAATCCTCAAATTAGTCTTCGTCAGCCAGAAGGAACAAGTCTTAATCGTATTTCATCGTTCAACGCCGATGCTGTTATTCTTTTTTTCAAAAATCTTGAAACTTTGTTTCAAAAGCATCAATTTACAGAAGACAGGATCTTCAATGCTGACGAGTCTGGAATAACAACTGTCCAGAAAAAGTCGGAAAAATATACGCCAAAAAAGGACAAAAGCAAGTCGGAATTGCTATTTCAGCCGAACGAGGACAAACTATCACTATCTAATGTGCTGTTAGTGCAGCTGGTTTGTACGTCGCTCCAATGTTTATTTATCCAAGGAAACGTGTCTCCACAACTAGAAAAGGATAGCCCAATTGGATCCATTTATTCGTGCTTTGACAATGGGTGGTCAAATAATGAGTTATTTCTAAAATAGTTAAAACATTTCCAACGCTTTGTGAAATCTAATGCGACAGACCAGATTTTACTTATTTTAGACAATCATGGAAGCCACATTTCGTTGGAAATTTATGAGTTCTGCAGAAATATCCATATCGTACTTCTTACAATACCCCCTCTTACGTCAAATCACCTTCAACCTCTGGATTTAACATTCTTTGGACCTCTTAAAAAATCTCCCTTTGCTGTTTATGATTTTCATACAATTTCAACTGCACACGAGAAGATTACAGTGTACGATGTGGCTCGTTTGTTTAATCAAGCATATATAAAAGTAGCAACTACGGATAAAGGAATTTCAGGATTCCGAGCTGCCGGAATATTTCCTTACAACCCCTCTAAGTTTACAGCAGAAGAATTCGCACCCGCTGAGGAATTTAGAGAATTTATTGTGGATGTAGAATCAGATGAAGGGGAAAGGTCCTTCAAGATGATTTCTACTCAGACACCAATAGAATCCTTAGCTATTGCGATACCGACACCATCAATATCCGCTATTCCAGAACCGACACCCTCAACAGCAGCAATTCCTAAACCTTTACCATCATGTTCGTTTGCCAAAATATCAAATGTTGCTTCTATTCCCACGAGAACAAATAAGAAATTCACGAAAAGAAGGACAGCAAAGAAGCAAAAGTCAGAGATTTTGACTTCTACACCAATGAAGCATATACTTGTTCAAAAACAAGCAAAACGAGACCAGAAAAATGATACTCAAAACAAAAAATGTAAGCAAAAAGTAAATGGACATGGAAAAGAAAACCAGAAGAGGATTAACATAAAAAGAAAGCGTGTTGAAAAGGAGGAAAGAATGTCAGAGGATAACTCTGATTGATCAGTGGAATTGGATCTGTCTGAAGACATCAATTCAGATATGAATGAATACACATTGTACGAGAGGCCTTCTATGATAAACGAATGCGGAGAATTCGGAAAGAATAGAGAACTCTGGTACCGTTGCGTAAAATGTGGAAGATGGGCTCACTCCGAGTGTACAGGTTGGGAATCATCTAAGGAATATACATGTGATGAATGTATAGAAGGCAACCCAAAAAAAAAGATAAAGCAAAACGATATTTATTTAAATAAATACAAAGAAGCTTGTCAAAGTTCTTAGAAATGTTCTTATGTTGAGAATTTTGTTATTAATTTCATTATATCATATTTTCTTTTAACCTTTATTTTTTCATCAGCCTACTCCGAAGCCTGAATCAACATTCACGGTATTGCCCCACTGGTTGCGTGAAATTTTCCGGTGTTTTTATGTTTCTCGCATATTGTTCCCCTAAGTCGCTAAAAAAATTGTTAAATTCATTTGCTATGGCGTTTTTATCTGTAATTATTTCATTATGTTTTTTAAGTGATGTTATTTTTGTTTTAGGGCTTGACTTTCCGCTTATCTGATTTACACAATTCCACATACCTTGTGAGGAGTTTTTGTTTTTGTCTATTAAACGTTTAGCGTATTCTTTTTTTGCCTTTTGAATTGACTTAGTTAATCTATTTTTAAGATTTTTATAGCTTTGTTCTAGATAATAATTTTGGTTTTTTTGTAATTCCAAATAGATATTATTTTTTTCTGTTATTAATTTAAGTAGATCTTTGGTTATCCATGGTTTTTTAATTTTTTTACTTATAGCTATCTTTACAGTTGTAGAATTTTTTTCAATATATGTATTTAAAGTAGAAATAAATGTTTCTGTCATGACATCTACGTTGTTGTTTATATTAATCATGTTCCAGTTTACCTGTCTATTAAAAATGTCGCATTCATCATAATGTCTACTACTAATGGCGAATGGTAACATCTGGCAACATTGGATAGAAACATACAAGACGAGTATATTACAGCACACAATTACTTGAAGGATCTCTTAGTAATTCAAAATAATACTGCAAATATATCCCAAATATCTGTTTTTTTTTTGATAAATACTAATAGAAAGTAAAGAATATATAATATAATCTTTTTAACTGAAATTTCATAAGAAATTAAATAGAAAATTGGAAGTACAATTTGGTAAGGGATTAGATAGTAAGAAGAAATATATTATTATAATATATAAACATTACATAAAATGTTTGTGATATAATCTTTTTACCTGCAATTTGTAAAAATAGAGCTATATAAATTTCTTAATGACAGGTATTAAATCTCTTGGACAAACAGGAGCAGTGTCGGTTCGGGACTTCCAGTACCTACCGGTTAGAACGGAGAAGGCCCACCTATCAATTTTTTTTCATGGGCCGATTCCTTGAAGAGCAAAAAAGGCGCTCTTTGCGCACTGATGCTTTTTGCAAGGGTTATTTCGCATTTCTTATTCTCAAGGGCCCACAGACTGAGGCCCACTGATTTAGGCCTACTGTATGAGGCCCACTGATTGAGGCCAGTGCCTAAACGAGGACTCACTGCCCGAACGAGGACCCACTGCCCGAACGAGGGCCCACTGCCTGGAAGAGGGCCCACAGCTTGAACGAAGGCCTACCGTTCTTTTGCCGGTAGACCGACGGCCCAATTCGACACTGGACAGGACCAATAATTGATAAATTAGGTGTAATTGTAAATAATCATTTCATATATTTTTAAAAACAATTTGTACAATACTTATTTTAATTTTTCTTAGAAATTAATATAAACTGTACCTGTCATTATATTTAAAAAGGCATGCGACATTACAATGTCGACTGGTTGAATACCACTCGACTTTATGTCTAACAAAAAATGTCGAATTTGCCATTCCAGAATACGTTTTTTCGTTCTTATTCGACATTTCATCAATGTTGCGTGTGACATTTAGAAATAGACATTCGAAAATAGGGCCCCAGTATCGACAATTATGTCGATTGACAGTCCCGTTAACATAAAAACTGCATTCTTCTGAAAAACAAATGTTATAAAGAAAGTGTGGATCTTGTATAGCATGCTCGCTCATGATTTCACAAAATTGCAAGCGGCGATCAAAATCGTTTTCGTTAAGTTCCTGAACTAAATGAATTTTATAGGGATGGAATTTGTTGGCTTTCAAAATTCTCCTGACGGTACGGTCACTTACTCCAGATAATTCTGCAAGCTTTCTTGTACTAAGAGTTGGATCTGCAACAACTTGTCCTAAAACGGCTACCTCTATGGTTTCGTTTCTTCCTGGATTTTGAATCTGCCGTTTTTTATTTTGAACAGATCCTGTTTGTCGAAATTTTGAAATAAGTTCCAAAACGTACTTACGTTTAACCTGTTTGTTTGGGTGTCGCTCATTGAAAATTGTACATTAGCACATTCGTTATTTTTTAAATAACATTCAACAATTTCTACTCTCTCCTGAATAGGATAAACCATTTTTATGTTTTACACGCTAATAGACTTGAAGTATCAGTGACGCTAAACTAAAAAACAGACCTGGTAGTTATGGAAATAAAATCCTTTATTTATTTTACGAAAACATAGGCGTAGTAAGTTCAATTTTATTCCAAAGGTAATTATGCAATACATTTTTAAATTTGGCTTTTACATGACAATACGCTTATTTGAACTGTCACATGTCACACGGTCAAATTCCTTATAAAATTACCTTTTCAATGATGTGTCACAATTAGTACTTTCCCTATTTCAATTTCATTGGTAATAGTGACAGAGGGGTGGGGAGGGATGTAGGATAACTGAGGATATGATCGAAAGATGTCCCCTTTGAAATAAAAATCGACCTTTTTGCATTTTCTCAAAAAAAAAAAAATGTGTCTTCAAGATATGCGATCTGTTTCGTTTTCGGTGCCTCACCCTGTACGTATATATTATTAATCGTCATTATAAGTTAACTCACTCTATTTCGATAAATTACGATAACCTATTGGCGTAAAATCAAGAGCTGAGAAAACAATTTTTACATAAACTTTTCGAACACCCTATATGTCATAAGTTAAGATTAATAAATATTTTTTATGCACTTTTTCACAAAAAAACGGACTCTTGATTTATCTCTGTAGAATATTCAATAAGCGAAGATAACTAAAAAATAATGTATTTATGAAATTCTTATCACCCTGTAGAATGAAAACTGAGACGTTTACTGGAAAATTATACTTAACTTTTCTTATTAATTAGTTAAGATCTAATACCCCTGTTTATAGTATTTTATTCTAAACGCCCTGTACCTTTTTGTTTAGTTTTCCCTTCCATATGTTTTGTTATCTTTTTTGGTGCTGTTGCGTTGCGATTGCTGTCAACCGTATAATTTAATTAATTTTAAAATTCACCGATAGTAGGCAACCCAAATGCAAATTAAAAAAAATGTAAATGCCTAATGATCGCTCATATTAAATTTTATATCATAAAACTGAATAAATTAACATTAATATAATTATTTTTGTAAATAAAAAACAATTTTGTTTCATATTGTTAAATTATATTTTATTTAGTAACAATAACAACACTGATAGATTCTTTAGACATCTGTTGGAAGAAGAATCTCTGCTCACAGGTAAGTAAAAAAATGAATGTATGTATATATTTAAATAAAATGTCCAATACAATCATTAAATATTGAAAGTGCCCAACAATAATTCTTTAATGAATACATTAATTAAATTTGTATTTCACCTTCTAAATAACATTAGGGTGGAGAAATTAATTTTTAAAATCATCCCAACCCAAAGACATTATGTTGTATGTCTTTGTCCCAACCACAAAAACATTACAATACATACAATGTCATGATGATAGTTTTCATGTTAATTGCTTTGTTCTTCGGTCTTTCATGTGCTTTTATTTATCTTATTTTGAAAGTTATTAAAATCAAAATCTAGAAATTAGAGGTGTCAATTGACAGCCTATATAACATTTATCCTATTGATTTGAGACTTTCTCAAAGGTATATGCTCAAAATTTAAAGGTAAGTTCTCATAATAATTGCTGAACAGAAAATACTGAAAGATTTTGTGTGCCCGTATGCAGAATATGAATCTACATCAATATATCAAGATGTTAAAAATTTAACTATCACATTCCAAGTTACTCCAAAATTTAAATAATTTTCAATTAAAAACTGTAACACGACTCCTAGTACCGACCCTGTTTTCTTCTATCAGCATCCATGCCTGTGTAGTGCTGCCGCCTAGCGGCCTAACGAGTGAGAGTCGTGACAGAAATCCGCGGTCGATACTAATCGACATTACATTTTCATATTTCTGTTCATATTATTTCACACATTAAAGTTTAATTCACTTAATCTTAATATGTGCAGTGTTTTCATATTCTACGTTCTTCGTTACAAAACTGGCTTTCCAACGTTAGGCCGAACTTATCGAAATTCGAGACTTTCGCAAGTTCATGGACTAAAACTGAACTT
Organism: Psylliodes chrysocephalus; assembly: GCA_927349885.1. NCBI lineage: Eukaryota > Metazoa > Arthropoda > Insecta > Coleoptera > Chrysomelidae > Psylliodes > Psylliodes chrysocephalus. The sequence continues at coordinate 12,840,270 of OV651830.1, forward strand.
TTACGTACATTTAGTGAAAATAAAACTATTTAGTGCAAATATCTGTTAATAAGGCGATTGAATCTACATTTGGTGAGTTCTATCCATTTTATTATTCTTAGAATCATTCAATTTTTATAGTTTTGAAAAACAGTCAATCTGTTAGATTTCATTTACCGCAGTAGTTTTATAATTTTTTAGTGCAAGTCCTAAAGGACTTATGAACAGATACTTAGATAACTAGTGAATAATTAGTAAATTATATTTTATTATAAATTTTTCGGCATAACCTCAAAAAGTTCGCCACAGAACGTTAATTACAGAATTGAGATTCTGTCAATCGTAGAATTCCAACGTTGCCACGTTTTAAAATACAGCAAGTGTGCATCGCGCTTTTGCCGGACTTTCCGAAATATATTAGTTTTACAGATTTTGTAATTTTTACGCAAAATGGCTCACAAAAAGCCAAATGATCCAGAAAGAGGTGCAGATATCGGTCCTAGTACTGTCACAATGTTGACGAAACAATTTTCTGAATAAGTTTTGATTTTAATGATTAAAAAATGTATATATAGTAAGCCAAATTCTGTTCTATTTACATTGATTGTTCGTATATATTATTTAATTTAAAAAACACATTCTTTACCAAAAATATTACAATATAAAGACAGAATGTTTCATTCATAAATCCCATACAATTGCGGACTGTTATTGTTTTAAAATTGTTAGTGAGTGGAAGCGAGAAAGACAGATCTCTTAGGACCGGCTGGCAACGTTGTAAACCATAGATAAATTAATAAATCAAGATGAATTTTTTAAATGCACGCCACTGTCAACACGTTGTAGTTCCAAGCATACTATTAGTTAGCGCCACCATTGCAATAGTATGAAAGCGATGTTGCCGGTTTCAGTAAACTTTCATGTTTCATGCCTTTCTATTTCGCGTCGGCGCACTAGAATTCGGTTCCCCAGCTGTCGCTACTCAACGGTTAATATACTTTGACATTAGGGTCTGTGAGATAAACTGTTCAACTCTTTTATCTCTGCGACTGTCAATAATATATTCGCTCACACAACCAACTGTATACAGAGTAATCCAGACTTTTTATTAATAGGTTTTAATTGTGCTAAATCACAATTCGTTGGATATTTTTTTGTTGTGACCCACAGTTAGGTCTAAAACTATCTAAAACCATATTTTAGGCAAAAAAAGAAGAATCTAATGAACATTATAATTACAAAAGAATCTTTACCAATGCAAAAATCTTTATTTTCGAAGGAATAAATTAAAACATAAATTTCATAAAAAATATACTAAAATAATAAATAATAATAATACATTAGTAAATAAATCACAATTTTTTGTTGGCCTATTGCAATATTTTATTGAAACTTTCCAGAGCTATAGTATGCAAGTTAGCCGCCATATTACTTCCGGTCTTCTTGACCAAACTATGAAAAACGCCTTTCTTCTCTAACAGACTATACGGATGATCAAATTCCACTGCTTCTCCGGCATCCATTACCAAAACTTTATCGGAATCCATCACGGTATGCAATCTGTGTGCTATAGTTAGTACTGTACAGTTAGCAAACTTATCTCTGATGGTGTTTTGGATGATAGCGTCTGTCATTGGATCTACGTTAGCCGTAGCTTCATCCAGGACTAAAATTCGGTTTCTTCTAATTATAGCTCTGGCTAAACACACTAGCTGTCTTTGTCCAACGCTGAAATTTGAACCGCCTTCCGCCATTTTACTGCTTAGTCCTGCTGGTAATTCGTCTACTGTGTGTTTTAGCTCTACTTCATCCAAAGCGTCCCACAAAACCTACAATAAAATGTTAATAAATAAAACAAATTAATTTATTCAAATATTTAATTTCGCGTGGACTTTTCTATAAGAAGTTATAAGTTTGTTTACTTTTAGTTTTTTTCTGAGCTATATTTTTCTGAAATAATAGATTGAGATCCAGTTATTGCCAGATATAAGTTTGTTATAGTATTGCTGCGTTTGAAAACTACCTCGTTTTGCTCTTTTTACTCGAAGCCGTTCTTTTGATACATCTATGGCTACTCGATGGGATCTGCTCCGTGGTATTTTAATGCAGAGCTGGTAAGTCGAGTAAGATCTATTTACTCCGAATAAAATTTTAGAGCTTTCTGAGTAAATGTAATTTCTGTGACAACTGACCAAGTAAATGTACTTCTCTGAGATGTAAAGACGTCTTTCGTTGTCTCTTGTGTTGCAGTTTATTCTTTTTCATATGCTTGTTTATTAAAAAAGCGAAAATACCACAGCTAAAAATTAACTTTACTTTGCAACTTGCAACAAAAACCACGAGACGAGAGATCAAATTTGATTTAAAAAAATGGTTTAAGTTTGTTATTTTAATGGAAACCGGAAATGAGAAACGTAAACAAATCCATAGATGTTCTTTTATTCCATATAAGCTCGTTTTGCTCGATGATCACGTGACTAAAAAATCTACTAGTTCTACTTCACTCCTGGAGGTACTTTTCAAACGTAGCATATGAACCTTTAGATTTTTTATGTTCTAAGAACATTTGTATGTTATGAAACATATACATGCGCATAATTTGTTTAAGAACCGTATAATTTTAGGCTTCCTACCATAACGTATAATAATAAATACTTACTTCATCTTTATGTTCATCAAACGGATCCAAATTTTTCCTCAGAGTACCAGAAAACAGCACCGGCTCTTGCGGGATAATCGATATATTCGATCTCAGAATCTCCAACTTAACATTCTTAGTATCCACATTATCGATAACTATACTTCCATCGATATCAGTCAATCTAAACAACGCCTGGATCAAAGAACTCTTCCCAGCTCCGGTTCTACCGACTATCCCGATTTTCTCCTTTGATTTTATTTCAAAATTCAAATTTTGAAGAACGTAAGGATCATCCTGAGAGTATTTAAGATACATTTTGTTGAATTTAATCGCTCCTAAATTGGGCCAATTTGGAAAATTGTCGTTTTTGCTGCTGTCTTTCTCTATAGGCAGATCCGCGTATTCTTGCACTCTTTCGACCGAAGTCATTTGAATTTCAAGCTCGCTCCATTGCCTCATACCCCATTGGAATAATCCTGAGAGGTTAATGGCTTGGGTTAAGGATAGACCTACATTTCCGCCGAAAGATTCTAAAAATGTTTAAGAATACGTTTTGAAATCTTGGAAGTTTATTGGGCGAATTAAGTATTATATATTTACCTGACTGTATGAATAAGATGCTAATGAGGACCAATCCTATGAATACGATGCAATGAAGATCCAACCAAAATCCAAAACCTCTAGTGGCCGTCAAAAACGTGTAGTATATTGAAGAGTGTTTATCTTGAAAATTATCAAATTCTTTAGTTAGTATTTGTTCAGCCCTAAACGCTCTAATCGTTGTAAGTCCTTGCAAAGAAGCTGCCAGATGGGTGAAGATAGGACTTCTCGCTAATACAAAAAAAAACAACATAAACAGACATAAAATAGAAATTAATAACAGCTGAATACGAGGGAAACATATCAAAAGTCCCCGCCCTTGGCCTTTTAGCCGGGGAGAGAGGAGGTTTAAAGGTCCCACCTTTCGGTTTTTCACTTATATCTCGAAGACTATGCTTCCTAGCGACATGACTGTTCAATATAGAATGAAAGCTACAAGTTTTATTTAGTCAATTTTTTCGATATCTTATATAGTTTTCGATATGTTATCTCTTGAAAGTTTGTAATTGTGGAAGAAAACATTGTTGACTATATTTTGCTCTTTTTGGCCGGATAACGCTTCAACGATATACCCAAAAAATAAATGCCGACCATAGAGTTGTAGAGAATTAAATTACCTTCAATAATATATATTACTTAACTTTTTTTTATCTATTTTCCTTCAAATGTTAAAGAAATTTCAAAATCTGAAGTTTTGTAACAACTGTTGACTAATGAATTTTTCAATTTCTTACCATTCCCAGTCAAATAGCACAAATATTCATTTTACAATATATATTATAGTTTTGGGCCGTCTGACCAGGTTCTCACGCTTAATTATTAAGAAGCTTCTAGACCATTTTAATGGGAAAATGTGTTGCTATAATCATGTATGATGTCTTTAAGACAGTGGGATGGTTTTATAAATCACAACCATTAACTGAAAACAACGTTTATTAACATAGAAAAGTAAATTAACATAACACATTACAACAGTATGTAACATTGAATCAATTTCTTGCTCCCTTTGGGTGAGAAGAACTTTCATCTTTGTTTTCGTTTTATCTTCTTTATCTCCAATATCTGCTCCATCGGACTCCTGTTGAAAAACGGTTATAGTGTGACGAAGTCACTAAAATTTCCGTTAATTTATTCCCTAAATTAATTTCTAAAACTAATTTCCGTCTATGAACATTTGCGAGACCCCCTATAACTAATATTTCCATATAATTACCGTTCTTTTCATTATCACAATAAATTAAATCATGTTTTAAAATCTCAATTCTAGTAGGTTTATCAGTATGCCGATCAACCAACGTTTTTTTTGCAAAACAACTAATAACAAAGGAGTAGGAACTAGCATCCCCACTCTGGCAAAAGTCCGACTTTTGATAAAAGCAGATGTTTTCGATGGGAGCGGTCTCTTCCATGCCGATTTTCATTGACTGTTGACCGATTTATGTGATATTGTGCTTGATAATAGTTTTGCCGTCGGAACCGATTTTTCGCAATTTAGATTTCGTGCACCGTAAACCATTGTGAGGAATTAATCAAGGTAGGCACTTTATTTAAAATTTCGTCTAATAATTCTCCCTGCAGCGTTCATTTCTGTTTCCATTGTCTACTTAAGGAATTCGACGTGTACTTTTAATTTCCTTAGTACCTGTTAGGGTAATAAAGCAAATTGGACTTAAATCCGGGGGCACTCGCACCCTTCATCAAGTTTAGCGTTAACCAGGGGGTGATAGCGGTATTCATTTGTTCCCCCCGTCGATAATCAGAGCTGTTTCAGTCTTTATAACAGCTCGGGGAAAGGGTTTCTCTCTTGTAGAAGCTATGGACTACCAGATGTCTACATAAGAGAGACTTTAAATCGAATAAATAAAAAACCGTCACTGTTCCCTAAAGTATTGGTCGAACGATTCCGTCTTAAATCCATTTGTTATTTGGGGCTTTTGTGCCTGGTGTAAAGTAATAAGTGCGGGGAGGATATTAACTGATATTCTTACAAATGCATCAGTTATTTTCCTTTCATGAGTGCAGAGTGATACAGATCACCGCCGTTTATAAATTTCTGATATTAATCACCGAGAGAGAAAATTATTATTTTTTATTTTCTAATAATTATAGTTCAAATCATATTTAATTTTACTTTTGTAGGATTTTTTTTCTCTTACTACTAAAACCTGTTGTTTCCTTTAGTAGGAAAAAATTTGTGCAGAGGGTGTCACTGCCCACCGTTTTATTATTTTTTTTCAAAGGAAATTATTATTTTTATATTCTCAGGAATATAGTATAAGTCATAGCTAATCTTACCGTTATAGGACTTTTCTGTTGATACCGAGACCGTTTATATTTTTTACCGTTGTTATATATAGCGGGTAGTGTGATTTCACCCAAGTTAACAAAAAAGAGTGATAAACACACTCCACGAGCAAGGCTTATATCCTTATCACGTACAGAGAGTACAGCACCTACAACCACAGGATTACGCTAACCGTATGGAGTTTTGTAGGTGGATAAATAATAATCATCGTGTTGTATCAAGTGTACTCTTTACGGATGAAGTTACATTTACCCGTGATGGCATTAATAATACTCGTAACTATCATATATGGTCAGACGAAAATCCCCACGCAACAGTCGAAAACAATTTTCAACATCGGTTTTCTGTAAACGTGTGGTGTGGTATGGTTGACAGTTATTTAATTGGCCCTTTCATTTTGGAAAATCGTCTCACAGGAGACAACTACCTTAATTTTTTACAAAATGAATTACAAGGCCTGCTAGAGGAAGATTCCTGTAAATATTAGAATGCAGATGTACTATCAGCACGATGGAGCTCCTGCACATGTCGCTCGTCAGGTCAAGCAACATTTGGACGAACGTTTTCCAGGATGTTGGATTGGTCGTGGAGGTCCTATTAATTGGCCAGACCTCACACCATTAGATTTTTGTTTATGAGGCTGGATGAAAAATGAAGTCTATAAATTAAAAGTGGACACACGGGATGAACTAATTAGACGAAACGCTCTTCGTAGACGAAGCAGAAAATGTTTAGAAGTCAGTGGCGGTATTTTTGAACATTTATTGAAGGAACGCTGGTCAAACAAAGTTAAGAAGTCAAAAATTGTGTTCCAAACATTTCCCTCTATACCATTTCGTTGCCTGGACCAATAAACATATAAAATAGAAATAAATTTAGTACGATATAGTACTCACCCACTGCTTCAACTCTTTTAATTTGCCTGCTGGAAGCTAGAAATGCTCTTCTAATGTAATAAAATATAATTAAAATCACTCCAGTTGGTAGCAAAATCCAAGGATTTACAATGGTTATAACACAAATATTTCCAGTTATAATAAGTCCGATCTAAAACAAATAAATGTTTTAACATTTCACTTTGTCAATAGACTTGAACGAAAAATAAAAAATTCATTTAAAATACCTACTTACTCCAATAGTGTCGATCAAACTTTTTGGCAAGGATTCATCCAGAGATCCTACATCTTTAGAAAACCTGTTCAAAATTCTCCCAATCGGATTGGTATTGAAAAACAGCATTGGTGAATGTAAAATTTTACTTAACATCTGGTTATGCATTTTAGTAGAAGCTGTTAGACAATATCTAAAGAACCAAAGCAATCTAGTAATTCCCAAAAATGCCATGCAAATCATTAAAATACTAGTAATTATCAATGCGTTATTGTCCGTTAACAGTTTACTCCAAAATATCTGATTGTTGTCATCTGAAATTGTCAACACTGAATCGTTTGATGATTGATTTACCAAAGGATTTGAGACGTTATGTTCTACTCTCCATTGCTCTACGTTAACCCTAAAAATATTTAAAACCTTGTAGATATGGTAAATGAAAGTCAAACAACAGTCATTACATACCAAATGGTAAGAAAAAAATCAGACAAGCATACAAAAACTTGAGTAGCTATGAAAGTACAAAGCAATGCGATCGTCTTCAGAATGTTTCCACCAGCTTTGAAATAATTCTTATACACTCTCCCTGAGATTTTACTGGTAGCTCTTTCTTCCTTCTTCAGCTCCACGACCTCTTCTTTAGCAAACGATTCCATATCGGATGCCACAGATTCGGACCTTGTAGATATCCTAGTATCCTGCTTTTTATCTTCGTCTTCGGATGAACATAACAGCTTTGTGAACGAACTGTCTAACTTCTTTAGAGCTTGGTAGGTACCGAATGCTTTAACTTTGCCGGCATTCAGTAAATAGATACAGTTAACTGAGCGTAAGTATTGAAGCTGGTGTGTAACTAGAATAACACATTTGTTCTTCAAATACCCAGTAATGCATTCTTTAAAAAGCTGCTTGCCAACGTGAGTATCGACTGCAGATAATGGATCGTCTAGAAGGTAGATATCGGACTGTCTATAAATTGCTCTAGCTAAATTGACTCTAGCTCTTTGTCCTCCACTTAGAGTAATGCCTCTTTCTCCAACTAACGTACGATCGCCATGCGGGAGTAGAGTTAAATCTCTTTCTAATGCGCATACTTTGATGACCTCATCATATCTGTCTTCATTGTAATCATTGCCGAAAAGTATGTTTTGTCTTACACTGCCACCAAATATCCATGGTTCTTGCGAGGCGTAAGATACCGACCCACTTACATCAACAAAACCTTCAACAGGTACCAACTCCTTTAAAATTACGTGTAAAAGAGTAGATTTTCCAGCACCCACCAGACCAACAACAGCTACCAACTGACTAGACTTAGCTTCAAAATTGATACCCTCCAATGTATTTTCTTGTAGAAACTTCGTCCATTTAACAGCTGCGTTTTTTAGCTTAATCCCCACTGCTTTTTTATGTTCTACAACTCCATTCATTATGTTCGGTACGACGTTTATGTTTCTCTTTAATTCTTCGTTCATTAAAAACTTTTGAATCCTTGATAATGAAACTTTGGTTTCTGCTAGTTGTGTCATGGCTTGCGGGAATTGTTGGGTAACTGCTATTCTCAAGAAACCGTAAAAGGATGTTACTGTGTAAGCGTACGAAGCTGTTAATCTGTTTCCAGTTAATACGAATGTCAATATGCACAAAAATGTTGCGTTTCTGTTCATGGTCAGGTTGAAGGACATCATTATAGCTCTGATCGTCGATGTGTGATAGATTTCATATATTTCCTTTCTGAAAAAAAATATTTTTAGTAATTTAAGATAGATTGGAGACATTTTCTTTATTTACGTTCTTACGAATTCGACTAATTTGGCAAACGGTTTTTCCCAAGTGTACATTTTGATAACTTTTATCCCTGATATTATTTCGTTCATCAATCTTACACGTTCATCCGTTCTTATTGCTGTTTTTAGTCTGTATTGCGAGGTCAATTTGGCCATATACACTAGAAAAAAAATTCTGATTGGAAAAATGTTTATATATTTTAAAAGCTTTATCAGACGATGGTGCATAGTTATCTGATTCTGCATTTTTGGTTGATGTCACCAATTACTTGCATGGGCTAAATCAAATATGCAAAAACAAGGACAATTTGTTAATAAATTATTCATCAATATACTGGGTTTTTCAAATCAAATACAAAACTTAAAAAGTGCAATTAACTTACTTTGAAATGGAATAAAGCTCAACATAAACATACACCCTACTAATCCAGAGGGACCAACATAAAAATACAACATGAACATAACAATAACAGTTTCTGTAGGCGCCAGCCATATGCTGTGCATAAGTTGTGCGGTAAAATCGAATCTACTGACGTCATTAGACAACAAGTTCACCATTTGGCCAATTGTTGTCTCTGCTAAAGAACTTTTGCCTAGAAAGATCATTATAAATAAGATAAATTGGGTCAATAATAATAAAAAAACTTTATTACTTAATGTTAAAGCTTTCCTGTAGATCAAAGAACATGCAGCTACTCTTATTTTCATTCCTAAAGTCATTACTCTCAGCTGATAGTTATGGAGGCAGATAACTTGAGTCAGAGATGCTAAAACTATGAGAAATGCGCTTACATATACGTCAGTTTGGTTTACTTCTTCAGGTTTCTTTTCGAAAAACGAAACCAGCCTTGAGATGAGCATTGGTTGGGCTATCCTAAAAAATAATAATATCAATAGCTGTTTGCGTTTGCTATTCAATAAATTATGGTAAAGATAAAAGAGATATTTAGAAATAAAAAATAACTAATAGACATAAAACCTTTAAAAAAAAAAGAAATAAGCAGAAAAATTAAAAACGACAAAAAAAATTGAAGGAATGAAAGATTGAAAAGAGATGCAGTAGAAAAGAGATAGAAAAATGAGAAGGTCAGTTTAGAAATAATTGAAAAACTTATGAAGTAGAAAATAAAAGGTACATGAAAAAAGGGAAAATAAAGGAGTTACGAAGGATGAAAGGTGGAAAAGAAGTACGGTAAAGAAAAAACGGGATAACGACGAGGAACCGAAATAAAAGGAAGGGAAAAGAAAAAGAAGTAACACAAGAAAAATTAATGAAAAACAAGGAACAGAGGAAAATATTTGAAAAATGTCTAAATAAGGCGCATCATACTTTAACATTTCTTAGTTAAAAATACTTACTTTATGAAATCAGTAAATAAGTTGTACAACCCGTAAAATAGAATTTCACATTTGAATAATAGAAATATCGCTCTCAATAGAGATGGATTGGATTTTTTTAACTCCTTGTCCCACGCTTCTTGTAATTTGGTGCCGAGATAATCGGATTTTTGGGAATTCTTAGTTTGGTACATGTCATCTTCTGTTAAGTTGCGTTTTAGCCCTTTTGAAAGGTATCCGGGAAACCAGCTGAAACATTTATAAAAGTTGTGATGACCTTCTATAGTCTATTTTTATGTATGAGAGAGTATTAAAATAATAAAGCGTTCGTAATCTTTTAGTAGACAGTTATTCCTCGAGTATACATTTATATTTTCACCTAATTAACCTGCTTATAACTTCTAAACAGCTTAAAGTAAAAAAGTGCAATTTTTTCTAAAATGTTTTATTTTTCCACAAGGTATGTTAAGAACATTGTGTCAAACGGGTTATGTAGGTATAAGGGTTTAAACTTTGACTTTTAAACGTTACGTTCATAAATAATAATTTTAATATAAAAACTACTTCTTACCTACAAATCCAAATCAGAATCGTAATCAGAAGATGAACTGTCGCAACCAATATTTACAATGAGTGGCTCGATCATTTCATCAGTAATATTGTCCAACTTCCACATTTTCTCTTCTTCTTTAATCGTATGATTTACTGCCTTTTCCCAGTTTTCAGGCTTCACATTATTTACAGCCTCCAAAAACAACTGTTTAACATCACTCATTTTAAAAGAATTATTTTTTCTTGAAACTTCTCCCTTTATCTGTGCCCATATCAGTTCAATCGGGTTTACTTCGCAATGATATGGTGGTGATCTAACCACCGTCATCCCACGATTTTTTGCAATTTCATCAATTTCATATTTTTTTAATTTCTCTTTATGAAGGGAACACAAATGATACAGTTCTTTTCTCACAGAACCGGGATGAAACTTAATATTCTTTGAATTTAGCCAATTCTGTAAATCTTTTTTTAACCACTTGGTTGTGGGCATTTTTTCTATAAATCTCGAGTGATAACTTGCATTATCGATTACTATTATACAGTTCTGAGGCAGAAGGTCTATAATTTGTTCGAACCACTCTTTAAAGACATCAGCATTCATGTCCTCAAGGTAGTCACCGGTACGAGTAGATTCAAAAGTCAATAAACCACCTTTAAGGACAGCGTCTCCTAGGAATTTCTGAACAAAATTATGTCAATTTAGATTCAATCAAGGAGGTGCTGTTACCTACCGACTAGAGATTGAATTAGTGCAAACTATTACAGAAATCTTTAAGTAACTATAAATATCGACCGACTAGCTATTAGGGGATATTGTATTATATTGTATTATAAACCGGTTTTTAGTAGACTGAGTTCGAAGGATTATAATAATAGTCCTGAACATAAAATCTATTTTTCAATAATTGCCGGGATTTTACCAAATAAAAAAAAATATTTCGCGATTGTGAAAACGGTCCAATCGATTCATATGCCATTTATAATATTATAAAATTGTTAACTCTAGGACTCATTTTGGAGTATGAGCATACTTTATTTCAACACTTTTATTCATAAAGTATTACCTACCTATTACATTTTATTTTTAACGAAAATCGACTTTGTTTCCTGGACCAAAGTAAAGAATGTAGGTAGGTATTATGCAGATGGCAACAACAAAAACGATATCTTGCCTCACATTAAATATAAATATTTCCTAAAACAAATAATTTGGTTTATATACGAGTAGTTATACGAGGGATGTTTATAATTTCAAGTCACGAATATAGAGTCGTTTCAAAATATATTGCCACAATAATTGCGTCACATTGAGTCGGAGTGGGACGCTTGACGTGTCGCAATTCGCAATATATTTTAAAACTATTCTACCTAATTAATAAATTGTGATTTTGAAGTATCGAATGAAAACTATATTCTCATTGGTTAAAGATGGAAGTTTTTGTCATTTGAATGTTCAGGAATATTAATTGTGATTAATTGGTTAAATACCGAAGTTATCTGTTATCTGATGTTGGTACTAACCTAATGTTTTTGGGTAATTTTGACGGTCATTTCCTGGAATTTCCAGGCCCGCATAAATATTTATCCTATTAAAGTACAAAAACCCTACAATAGATATTATGAGTAGGTATTTAACATTCATTTATCTTATCTTAGGTAATTATTTCCTAGAAACATTTCCCTGATTGTGAATAACACATTACCGTATATCTGTGCCAATATGACGTCACGACTTTTAATATACTTAATGAAGGCTGGGGGAAGGAGTTAAGAGTCTATAAATTTACAAACAAGCTTACGGGTATTTAGTTTTCAAAATTACATCACACGTTTCTGAAGTATTTTATTGTGCTGTTTGTTTTTAATAAGTGTTATTTTCTTTAAAAGAAAATTGATTTATTTGTGCCAAGTGTCCTAGTGAGTTTCATTGTACATTTTAATCAGTTTTATTTTTGGATAAATTGACATCGACTTCCTGCATTAAAGGTAGGTAGTATTTTTTTTCTATCACTCTCGAGTTCGTCATTGAATAAAAAAATTAAACGCTATAATTTTAACATTCAAATATTTGCAATTAAAAAATAATATTACGTATTAAATTTGACAATAAAAAAGCTTGTTATTTAATAATAATGTTCCATTATTCTGAATATATTTTTTTTACGATCAATATCCAAAGTAGGTAGGCTTTTGCACATTAAAATCTAAATAAAAAGTTGACGTTTTCTGCGAATTGTCATAATTTGACATTATTGGCGCACATTACCTAATATTCAAACCCATTTCCATGCTTAAAAATAGAAGATGGTGACATTCATTTAAAAGAAAACCATAACTACTTTTACCAGGAGAAAAATTTCAATATGTTAAAATAATTCATGATTTTTAAGAAATGTGCTAGAAATGATACTACAATATTAATATTCTTTTTATGTTTGATTTTCTAATAATGATTTTATATACTTTTAGATTCAAGGACAGCTAGGTATAGCTCAAAGAAAATTGTGCTACTTTGTAGTATATACTGGAGATGAAAATCCACTATTTGTTGAAAAAATTCATTTTCAACCCATTTTTACTTTCCTATTTGTATACAGATATAAGGAAAGTATAGGAATCATGATTTTTTTCGACCTCGAGTTTTCGACTGATTTTTACGTTTTGAGGTCCCCTGAATCCGTTTTGACTATTTTCGCGATGATGTCTGTGTGTGTGTGTGTGTGTGTGTGTGTGTGTGTGTGTGTGTGTGTGTGTGTGTGTGTGTGTGTGTGTGTGTGTGTGTGTGTGTGTGTGTGTGTGTGTGTGTGTGTGTGTGTGTGTGTGTGTGTGTGTGTGTGTGTGTGTGTGTGTGTGTGTGTGTGTGTGTGTGTGTGTGTGTGTGTGTGTGTGTGTGTGTGTGTGTGTGTGTGTGTGTGTGTGTGTGTGTGTGTGTGTGTGTGTGTGTGTGTGTGTGTGTGTGTGTGTGTGTGTGTGTGTGTGTGTGTGTGTGTGTGTGTGTGTGTGTGTGTGTGTGTGTGTGTGTGTGTGTGTGTGTGTGTGTGTGTGTGTGTGTGTGTGTGTGTGTGTGTGTGTGTGTGTGTGTGTGTGTGTGTGTGTGTGTGTGTGTGTGTGTGTGTGTGTGTGTGTGTGTGTGTGTGTGTGTGTGTGTGTGTGTGTGTGTGTGTGTGTGTGTGTGTGTGTGTGTGTGTGTGTGTGTGTGTGTGTGTGTGTGTGTGTGTGTGTGTGTGTGTGTGTGTGTGTGTGTGTGTGTGTGTGTGTGTGTGTGTGTGTGTGTGTGTGTGTGTGTGTGTGTGTGTGTGTGTGTGTGTGTGTGTGTGTGTGTGTGTGTGTGTGTGTGTGTGTGCGTGCGTGCGTGTGTGTGTGCGGGTGCGGGTGCGGGTGCGGGTGCGGGTGCGGGTGCGGGTGCGGGTGCGGGTGCGGGTGCGGGTGCGGGTGCGGGTGCGGGTGCGGGTGCGGGTGCGGGTGCGGGTGCGGGTGCGGGTGCGGGTGCGGGTGCGGGTGCGGGTGCGGGTGCGGGTGCGGGTGCGGGTGCGGGTGCGGGTGCGGGTGCGGGTGCGGGTGCGGGTGCGGGTGCGGGTGCGGGTGCGGGTGCGGGTGCGGGTGCGGGTGCGGGTGCGGGTGCGGGTGCGGGTGCGGGTGCGGGTGCGGGTGCGGGTGCGGGTGCGGGTGCGGGTGCGGGTGCGGGTGCGGGTGCGGGTGCGGGTGCGGGTGCGGGTGCGGGTGCGGGTGCGGGTGCGGGTGCGGGTGGGGGTGTGGGTGTGGGTGTGGGTGTGGGTGTGGGTGTGGGTGTGGGTGTGGGTGTGGGTGTGTGTGTGTGTGTGTGTGTGTGTGTGTGTGTGTGTGTGTGTGTGTGTGTATAACGCATAACTCATGAACCGATACACAAAAAAACACCAAATTTTAAACTTAAGCTTTGTTTCAGCGTCCAATGAGCTGATTAGATTTTGGGCAGAGTCGGAACATCTGGGGGGGTACTTTATAGGTGGTCATTTTTATATTTTATGGAATATATCTGTTATTTACGTTTGGAGAAGAAAATTCTTCAAATAAAAGTTACTTCTAATATAATTCTCTATAATTTTTATTCTATACATAATTTCTCTAAAATGGACCGTATTCGAGATATTTGAGAAAATGTGTAAATTTCGAATTTTGAAGAAAACTCAAAAACGGATAAAGAAAAAAACATTAAATTTTAAACTTAAGGTTTATTTCGGCCTGACGTGAAATGATTATATTTTAGACATAGTCGGAACATCTGGGGGGGTACTTTATGGGCGGCCACTTTTATATTTTATGGAATATATCTGTTATTAATGTTTGGAGAAAAAAATTGTTCAAATAAAAGTTACTTCTAATATTATTATCTATAATTTTTGTTTTATGTAAAAATTTCCTGAAATGGTCCGTATTCGAGAAATTTGACAAAATGTGCAAAATTCTGAATTTTATGAAAGTTTTTGAAATAAAAGTTGTTTGCGATATCGATCTCTATAATTTTTGTTTATACATGATTTTTCTAAAATGGACCGTAATGAAAAAATTGTAGGAAATTTTAATTTTTTAGTATTTTTGTTTTCCATGAATATCTATAGAAGAATGTTTCGAGGTAGATGTATGTGGACAATGTATATATTTAGTTTATCCTCTAAACATTTATAGAGATGCTGCAATAGGTTGTACAAAATAACCGGAAAAAGCCTATAATAACTAGATAGGAAAGTCATGTGTTGGACACATCAGATTTTTTTTTAAAATATGGTTGAAAAATTAGAAAAATTTTACTCGAAATATATGGCACCTGAGATAATTTTAAATAGAAGAGGACGAGGATTAAAATGTCTGGATACCCCATATAATGAAACTTAAAGTGCAAAGATTAGCAAATTTATAAAAATTATAATTTAATTGACTTTAATGATACAAGTACTTGAAATAATGGTTTTTTTTTGCGCAGAAGCATGTTCATACGTAATTTGCAATTGGTAATCACTAAACACAGATGGAAAAGTATATACGTCAACGATATGTTCTCTTATTTTTGATTTATTTTAACAGGTATAATATATGGTATGTTACTTATAGTATAGATTTTTTTATTTCTCGACCTAATTTATTTGTTACGTCTTCAGCAATTGTCGCTTTCAGTTGACATAAACGAAATTGATAAAAAGTGTTTTTCGCATTTTATTTTGACTGTTTCTCTTACTTTCGAATAGAAACTGAGCTTTGTAAACATAAAATGACGGATATGTCAAACTAAAACTGACGGTAAAATGAAACATTGAGTATCGTTAATTGCAACTTTTGAACTAGTTTCAAAAATAGCATTAAAATGATATTATCATTCACAATGTACTAATTTCCTATACTTTTAGTTGATAAATAACCGATAATCATACATCATATAACAAATATGCGCGTGTCAAAAGGTCAGAAAAAAGAGTGCCGATGAAAAAAGGTCGTTTCCAATTGTATCATATAAACAGTATCAGAGGCAGTATTATCATCTCGTATATCCAGCGTAAACACACTTAATATAAACGGAAATAATCAAATACTAGTCAAAATATTATCGATCGGAGCACCATCTTTATTACATTACATGAAGTAATTATTGATTTTTCGGGGTTTATTTAGAGTTAAATTAGACGCCATTTTTGGTCCAAATTCGTTTTGACATGTTTTTTCAAAGAAAGTGACTTATAAATTTCAAATCTACACGTTTTGAAAAATATACAATATTTAAATATTCTGAGTGTACCAAATTCCAAGTAAAGGTTGAACTTAGGTCGTATTACATTTTTTTTTTTATTATTTGTTTGACATCGAGGTTAAAATAATTCTAGACGGCACCTTTGAGATGAAATAAAAGGGGGTTATTTTACATGATTGGTTTTTATTGAAAATAATAAATTTATTAATTTTCAATAGTAAGGTGACCTAAGTTAGACCTTTATTTTTAATTTGGCCAAAAATTAGATTTTTAAACACTACATATTCGGAAAACTGTCGATTTAACTTTTGGTCTACACATACAATTTTAATACACAGGGATACCCCGTCCTTAACAAAACCGTTTGAACTACCGATGTGTACTATTATTAGTCTGCGCCCCTTTCCTGATGGTGGATTTAAACCAGTAGATAAATTATTTAAAATAGCCTGTCTTCGACTTGTAACAGTTTCATATTGCCAAAATGTATTTGGTTTATGTCCCTCGTTGATCCATGTTTCATCTAAATAAAATATATTTCTTCTTTGGTTTCTCATTTCTTTTATAGTCCTTAGGTAATTTCTTCTCCATACTACAATATCGCTTCTCTCCATTAAAATAGACTTTCTGGAATCCTTTTTCCATAGAAAACCTATTTCTTTTAAAAGTTTCCATAGTGTGCTTCGACTCATTTCAGGGTAATCCTTATCATCTCGAACCGTGGCAAGAACTTTGTCCACTGTCGGAAATTCTTTTCTAAAGAAAAACGCATGCACTTTCCTTCGAAGTTTTTCAAAATATTTTCTAATTGAAATTTTGGTTTTCCTTTACGTGCTGTTTGAAACTCACCACATTTCTCTTCTTTAACAACTCTGTAAATCGTAGATTTCCCAACACCAAGCATACTACTAACTAATTCCACTGTGTCATCAACACTTTTACCTAAATGTTTGTCTGTAAATGATTTAAAACAATTAAATATTAATGTTTTTTCATTAACTTTTAAAGGACTGATTTTTTGTCGTTTACGCGGCCCTTCCAAATTTTCCATGATCACACTAGAATTCACACTGCACCTTGCAAGTTGCAACTAAACGACATTTAGTAAACTGTCAAGAATACACAACTTGGACCTCCTTACTAAATGGAAAACCTATAATCGCATTTTCGGTGAAATTTGTTGGAAAGGTATTTATCTACTTATAATTCGATTACTGTAAGAAATTCTTGGAATTAAAATAAAACAAAATTGGCAAATAGGTACTTATTGAAAATAATCTTAAGATACGGCTATGTAATCTTTAATACACAGGGCTTTTGGCCTGTCCAAACCTTTTTCTATTGTTCTGTACAGCTTATGTTTATAAAGGACCAATAAAAGACCCAAAACTTGTAATAGCTCAGGTACATTTATTACAATTTTAGGAAATATTTAGATTATTCTGTAAAAATATTTAAAATGACCGTACTAAGTTTTGCATTAGAAATGCTGTTTTATTACTCTCTCATACATAAAAATAGACTATAGTAAATCAAAACAATTGTTAACTTGAATTTGAAAGGTAAACAACAAAATTTGTATTTTTTACAAAAAATATTTATTAAAATTAAGTAACAAAATAAAAACGATCCTACACTTACCAAAAAAATAATTGAGAAAATACATTTGTTCTTTTTAAGGGGTGAGATTTTCTTATCACTTGATTTGGTTTGATTTCTTCCATAATTTTTTATTCTTTTCAATTCTGAAAAATTAAAAAAACTATTTATACTTGAGAACATCTTACAAGGCAACCCTACCCACAGGGCAAAATGATCTATAGTCCAGGACGTAAGCTTTTAGAAGGCGGATATATTGTTTTTTTTGTATTAGCAATTTAATTATTAGTTATTTCCAAATCTTTGTTTTAATTATTTTGTGTTAATTTAGAATGAAAAATAAGGACCGGAACAACATTATTACTTGGTTGTAAGTCAATCTGTCCTTGTTTTATATAAACTTTAATAATAATATATATTGCTTTTAAAACCAAAAAATATTTATTTTTGTGTTTCTTTCGTAACTGGCGACAATTTCATAATGTTCAACATTATGCGTAATTTAGATAATTTTGACACTTGATTACAAAAAATGTTTAAATTAAAAAAATGATTTTTATTCATATATCTACTTACTTTCTGATTTAAAAGTTTCTTAATTATATATCCGTAATGAAAAAATTGTAGGAAATTTAAATTTTTCAGTATTTTCGTTTTCAATGAATATCTATAGAAAAATGTTTCGAGGTAGATGTATGTGGACAATGTATATATTTAGTTTATCCTCTAAACATTTATAGAGATGCTGCAATAGGTTGTACAAAATAACCGGAAAAAGCCTATAATAACTATAGATAGGAAAGTCATGTGTTGGACACATCAGATTTTTTTTTTTTTCGAAAACTGTTCGTCGTTAAAACTTAGCCACAACGCAATTTTCCATAGATTTTGAAAGTGGACTATGAAACAAAAGAGTTTGGGAACCTCTGATCTACATCTTAAGATTAATTATTGATTTTTCAGAAAAGTTATAGTAGCTAATTGCCAATACGATGAAAACAAATTTTAACTCACCCTTTAATAATTTTAAATATATTCCTATTTACACAAATACTTTGACTTAATTAACATCTTTCGTTAACAATAATTCTTTTTTTTACATTGTACGAAATAATGCTCTAATCTATTTTTAGATCAAAATACGAAAGCAAAATGCAATTTTAACTGAATTAAATACCACTGGTAGCAGTAGGTGCTTAACGAAGAAATTTTATTAATTAAAAAGTCATCATAGTTTGACATTTTCAAGGATGAACTCTTGATAATAATTATTTCGTAGAAGCATACTACTGCAAGAATTGATATAATGTACGAGGAGGTGTCAAAAAAGAACTAGACTGACTTTGTAGAAACAACAAAAATCTTTATTACTAAAAAACTATGCTTCTAAGTTTATATGAAATGATTGTAGATACGACGTTTATAATATTTAAATTTATTAAAATTGTGTATTAATTTTATGCATTAAAAATTAGACTAAAATGGATTAAAACACAGAGAAGAATACGAAGCAAAATGCAGAGTGTAAAAAAAATATTAAGAGCGTACGTACAATTTTTCGGGTATAGGAGTTTCAATGCTATTTTTTTCCCAAATTAAGAAAAAACTACAGAATATTTTTAAAATATTTGAAAAGAGCAATAAAGAACGTGTTGATATCTAGAGAAGTGCTGGCTTGACAACATCGTAATAATTTTTTTATGGAAACAGAGGGCGGTTGAAAACTGTGAAAATAACAAATTTCACTTTTTTTAAAAATAATAAGTCAGCTTGTTTTGTTTTTTATATAAATCATCTACTTTCCAAGGTAATAAATCAGAAGGAAAATCACCAAAAACCGATTTCAAACAGGTCTATTAGTATTTTTAGAAAATGGAAAAAGAAACAACGCTATTTAATTGAGTTAAATTTTTTTACTAATTTCGCTGTCTTTCTTCCACGATGTCCGGTCTCTCTCTTGTATAAAATCGATAACTATAAACGGATTTAGGTATTTTGTACCTTACACGTGCATGTTACTACATTTAAATTAAAACATTTGTAAATGTTAAAAAATTTAAGAAAGATTTTGTAGAATATTGTAAATCTTTTTTATAAAAATTAGTAAACTTTGCGACGTCGTTTTCTTTGTTTTATAACATGAAACATTACCTTTACTTTTTGTATATATTTTTTTTTAAACGGTACTTTTAATTTTAACTTCTTATTCATTAACATCTCTCGCATATATCTACAACTGAATGTTTCATGCACGCAGCAATACTTTCATTAGCAGTTACTTTTTATGACAAACATATATACGATGTTAACTTATATAACTCTCAATATTATCGTATACAGGTCAGCATAATAATGTCACCTCAAATAAAACTTATTATAGTATAGTGTTGAAGTAGCCAAAAATGGTAAATAATATTAAATATTCTTGTCTTCCAGAATTCGTGACGCGTGATCTCGTCTCAATTCGTGCATACCTAGAATTTGGGAGGAGACGACAAGACATAGTAATAGCTTCTAGTTACTTCGCCGAAGATGGACCTGCACCACCCCTTAAAGTATCGAGGCTAGTGGAGTCCTGCCAGAGAAGAAATCTGCCATTACTTCTTGGATGCGACGCCAACGCGCACAACACCATATGGAGAAACAACGACACCAATTAAAAAGGTTAGCAATTTCTAGAATATATTTTTAATAAGGTGCAAAAGTTTGGGAATACTCCAAATACCAAACAAAATCCGGATATTCCGGAACAGTCTGGTACTGGGATTTATACCAGAATCATGGAGAATGGCCAGATTCGCCTTTATTCCAATAAAAAAGGATACCACACCCAAATGGATGGCTCAGCTGCTATCTACGAGAACTACAGAGACGCAGTGAGAACAAGACACCATCTTCATCTGCACAACCACAAGATGTCCACAATGTGGAGCCTAACTGTCAAGGTTATGCCTACGACAGCGTCATATTTGCTAGAGAAAAGTTTGGAAATATCCTGTTTGATATAGTCCAAAGAGGAATAGAACACACCGAAAGATGGTGCCGTGAAATGTGACTTTTCAAGGAAGAGAAAACTCAATTTCCAAACCGTCAAATTAGATGGTATAGATATATAATGGAAAAATCTTGGCGACAAACTTCTCTGGAACATACATTAGAAGTAGGGTTGCCAGATTTACAAAAAGGATAAACGGGACAACGGTGACGACAGGGGATCAAATTAGAAAGCAAGGTATTTTTATAAAACCAGGTCCTTTTTTTGAGGAGATAAAAAACTAAAATACTAAAAAATATAAAAAACAACTAAAAAAAAACTTAAAAAGGGAAATCTTCCGCTTATATTTTTACATAAACCAGGGCTTCTCAAAAAAAGGTCTTACTTCTTCAAAAATTTCTTTATTTATAACTTTGGTTTTAAAAAGCGTGGCATTTTGGTGAGAAGCGGGGCATTTTCGTACTTTGGCGTGACGCTAGGCAGCAACTTAAAAAAGGAGACAATTACACCTAAAGCGGGACGTCTGGTAACCCTAATAAGAAGGAAGTAGTAAAAATAAGGCCACAAAAGCCCCAATGATATGCAGATACAATGCGGGTCAAAGATGGGGATGTGATGGATGTATACAGTTACTATAGGTTTGTTCCAACTTGATACATAACCATTCCGTAACGGTACAGCGCATGCGTATTACACTCCAAGCGTTCCAACTTAATTTGTACGATGTGCGGGTTGATACAGAATTCGTTCCAACTAAAAAATAAATGATTCCGGAATCGTTTCTGTACCGTCATATCGATTCACAAATTTTTGTGGAACTGTTAGAACTGACTTGCGCAAAGCGATCGATATATGTTGATAGAGCCGATAGAGGTTAGTTTTAGTTAACTTAACCTACAAATTTACAACGTTTTTATGTTTTTATAGGTAGATAATAACAAAATATACATTTTTATTTAGAAAATACTATTTATAAATCATATTTGGAAAATGAGTGATATAGAAGGAGACAGTGATTTTTTTGATGACGATGATTTAGAATTAATGGTAAATTGAGAAATGATAATAAACAAAATTATTTGAACAGAATATATTCATTATTTACCAATATTTTCCATTGTGCTCTAGAATATAGAATGATACAATAAAAAATCAATAACATCCATAATTATAAAACAGAAAACTAGTTTATTTTTATTTTCTTTTCGAAAAGTTTGGTTAGAATTTTCTTCCTCTTCTATCTTATCTATTTATGAACCATCAGCAGTTTTAAAAGCGTTCCAACTCATTTTCGATTCCAAAACCATTCAGAGATGGGCTTGCGCAGTACATCGTTCATAAACTGATGTTGGTATGATACAAGAACGGTACCAAACACCAAGTTGGAACAAACCTTATTGATACCAATCATCACTTACGGGTTTATAGCCTGGAGTAACATTAACTACTACGAGGCGTTTTTAATTAAATTAAAAATAAATTTTGTCTCACAGACAGGGTTCGGAGGATATATGTCAAGTGATATATATCATGATATTTATGCCTTGATATATATCCGATATATTCGATATTTTTATTTATTAAATTAAAAATGTTTTCCACCATTCTAAACATCCGAAAATGTCTCAATACGCTCCTGTTCCCAGCTTTGCCACGATTTGTTCTGTTTTTGCTATTTAAGAATATGAATCAAAATATAGATAAAAAGAAAATGAACTTTGAGTGGTCATGGGAACCAGCCTTATCTGAAGATTCTGAAGTTATTGTCACTAATAGGAATCACATTATTGATATTTATAATTAATCAATGTTAAAATCTGTTGATTTTTAATATTTTTCTTTTTAATATTAAAGTTATAAATGTTATAATAAAAGGTTTTGTTTTTTAGAATTTAGAATATATGTTTTAATTATGTGTTTGTGTTAAAATATTAATGTTATTAAAATAATGTTTAAATCTAAAATATTTATTTATTTTTTTTTTTTTAATTTGAGTTATAATAAACGGTTTTGTTGTTTAGTATATAGATTTTTGTTAATGTGTTAAAATTTAAAATATAGTTTTTGCAACAAACAATACTATTTTTGAATTAAATAATTACATTTTAAAATGATATATATCAGATATATATCCGTAAAAGGTCTTTACATACCACATATTCCTTACACCAAAATAAGTCGATTTAAGTAAAATTACCTTAGTACAAAGTTGCTTCGTTTGGGCTCCAGAGGGCCTTGAAGTTACATTTTTAAAATCGTTTTTCCCATATAAATTTAAAACGGCATATGAGATTTTGCTGAAATTTGGTATATTGGTAGAGTTTTATGTGGCAAAAAAATGGTATTAAAATTTTGTCCGATAATAATACATAGCCGTAGAACTTGAATTTTTAAATAATTGCACCTTTAAAAATTCTACGCCAATGGAAGAAAAGGAGTTTGAGTATGAAATTTAGATTGCGCATCTCATTTACTTTAAAAAAGGTACTCTTGATAAGACTCGATTACTCTCATGGTTTTCGCTAAATTTCTGTTTTAATAATCTAGAGTGTATAGGTTTCACAAAAATATTTATTTACAACATAATCAAAATAGAGATTTTACAAAAATTGTTCAAAATGTTCACACCATTTTCACGCATAAAAAGATTTATACGTCGAAGAAAATTAAAATATATCCTTTCCATAACTTCTTCATCACCTCTAAGATTGTTTATTGCATCTTGAATACGTTGCCAGAGTTGTTCCTCATTTTCTACAGGTTCCCTGTAAACTGTGGATTTCAGATGTCCCCATAAAAAGTAATCCATCGGTGCTAGATCTGGGGAACGTGGTGGCCAGTTTACAGGTGCGTCATTACCTCTGCCTATCCATTTGTGTGGATATTGTTCATTCAAGTGGTTTCTAACGTTTAAAGAAAAATGTGGTAGAGCTCCATCTTGCATAAACCACATATCTCACCGAAGTTGGAGAGGTAAATCTTCTAACAATTCTGGCAACGTATTTTGTAGAAAATCCAAATAATTTTCTCCAGTTAATCTTCGTGGAAGTATGACAGGACCAACAATGAAATTGCCAATTATTCCAGTCCACACATTAATTTTGAATTCGTGCTGAAAATGGTTTACCTTTATTGCATGCGGATTTTCAACGGCATAAACGTGTTCATTATGGGTATTAGTTATACCTCTTCTTGTAAACCCCGCTTCATCGGTAAAGAGAACCTCCTTGACAAAGTTTGGATCTCTTTCTTTTTGCATATTAACAAATCGACAAAAACCCAAACGAATTTGAGGATCATGGACTAATAATTATTGTACTGGCTTCTTATGGTATGGATATAGCAATTGTTATCTGAGCACTTTATGAACGACATCTTTACTTACTCCTAGTTCCCTTCCAATTCGTCTGGTGCTTAATTCTGGATCTTCTTCAATACGTTCTAAAATGTCTTCTTCAACTTCAGGAATCCTTACAAAACGTTCTCTTCTATTATCAACAGTGTTGGGAGCAAAGGAACCGGTCTCCCGAAGACGTCTCTCAACAGCAGCAAAAGTTGGGTGGCACGACGATTTGGAAACCTTTCAGAGTACACCCTGACACTCTCTCGAGCATTTCCTTCACAAAATCCTAATGTCAGTAACATATCGGTATATTCTGCATTGGTATATTGTACAGCCATATTAATAAACCACGCATTTGTTTTTTTAATTATTGAGTCAGATAGAACACTTTCAATCGTTAACAAGACATTAGGTGTTAAAACTTGACAATATTTTTATTTAGATGAAACTATGGAAACCAACAATAAATGTTTTTGTATATGTATTGCAGACAAATAATATTCCTCAAAAAATCGTACATGGCAAGAATCGAGTATTTTTGTTAAAAGTCTCGATTAGAGGTGTTGAAGAAGATATGAAAAAAGTACATTTTTATGTTTTTCATCGTATAAAATTTTGTCCGATAATAATACATAGGCGTAGAACTTGATTTTTTAGATAATTGCACCTTTAAAAATTCTACGCCAATGGTAGAAAAGGGGTTTGAGTATGAAATTTGGATTGGGTACTCATTTACTACAAAAAAGTACCCTTGATAACACTCGATTTACTCTCATGGTTTTGACAAAATTTGTATTTTAATAATTATTGTTTATGTTCTAAAATTACTAAAATGCAAATTTCGACAAAACCATGAGAGTAATCGAGTCTTATCAAGAGTACCTTTTTTAAAGTAAATGAGTTGCGCAATCTAAATTTCATACTCAAACTCCTTTTCTTCCATTGGCGTAGAAGTTTTAAAGGTGCAATTATTTAAAAAATCAAGTTCTACGCCTATGTATTATTATCGGACAAAATTTTAATACCATTTTTTTTGCCACATAAAACTCTACCAATATACCAAATTTCAGAAAAATCGCATATGCCGTTTTAAATTTATATGGGAAAAACGATTTAAAAATTGTAAATTCAAGGCCCTCTGGAGCCCAAACGAAGCAACTTTGTACTAAGGTAATTTTACTTAAATCGACTTATTTTGGTCTAAGGAATATGTGGTATGTTTTTGTAAAGACCTTTTACCGACACCCTGTATATCGGATATATCGCCTAGTGAGAACAGTAGTGACCTAACTCCGAAAATGGTGATGTGAGATAATCGCGGTTGAAGTTTATACAAAAATTTAAATATTTTTTTTTGCTATACGTTTGGAATTATCATACCAATTTTATATATTTTTCTCATAAGGTAACAAGTTTTTTTTTTAATAAATGAATATTAACGATGTTCCATTTATCAGCATTGCGTTCGAAGGTGAAAATAAAAATACCAGGCATTACTGACGACTACCGCCACCGAGCGGACAGTACTAGAACTATAATTTCGCCAGTATGTATCAGTTGCGGACTACATTAAGCAATATTTTGAAGTACACAAGTCGAAAACGAGTATTTTTGAGTTAAGTCACTAGTGTTCTCATTGAACGTATATCGTCTGATATATTTATATAAATATCATAATGTCGAACCCTGCTCACAGATAAAAATATGTAAACGCAATAAACTTACCTTTATTTTATAAAAGTCATAATAAACTATAACAAGTCAATTTTTTTAATAGGCCATTGGAACTTTTACCATTCATAAAATAGTTTAGCAAATTTTGCCTTTCATGGTATCAATTAAATATTAAAGTGTAGAAGATTACGTCTCGTACCAATACCTTGTGATGTGTACCAATAAATATAAAAAATTTCAATTTTGTTGCCAATTGTCTACTTTTATTTTCTAATTAATCTCTGCATTTATTGTAGGAAGAGTGAAATAAAAAACACTAATTAGGTGTTTATTGTTTATTTTAACAATTCTGGGCAATGCATAAAGTAGTATAACAACTAAATAAAATGGGTAGCGTCGATTAAAATTTACTAATAATATATTTTAAAAATTTTTATAGTTAGTTATTTTTTTGTCTAAACCTAGTCTTAAATCTGTAATTTAATATAGACAAAAGTACTAAAACTAATTTCGAATAACATGTTACAACCTGGAAATTAAGTACAACCAAATCTAAACTGGTAAGGGGCTCTTTCATTTATAATGGGATTAAAATGTACAATAAGTTGCCAAATGATATTAAATCGACGGAAACGGTCACAACATTTAAAATACTGCTTAGAGATATGTTGATGACAAAAGCATATTATGCTTTGACGAAATTTTACAATGACTCTTAAATCGTTGTGACTGTTTGAACGTACATGTTTTTGTATTTATATAATTTTATCGATGTTGTGTTACGTATTTGTATTTGTAATTAACCTCTAATTTTATATTTAACGTTTTTATACAATTTTTAAATTTTTATGCATGTAATTGTTAGTACTACATAATAATTATATTTATAAGTGTTTGTGTATAAGTTCTTGTAGCTTTGACAATAGACATATATTGATTGATTGATTGAATTGTTTGTAGAAACCATTTTAGATTTTTAATACATATCTGAAAAAAAAAATTAAAATCCTTTTTATATACTAGCAGATGTCGTGTCTTACTATATTTATTATTGAAAGTAAAATATAAATTTATGGTTTAGGGTTATTTTCATGGACATCTATACCATGTATACCTTTTTAAATCATTACAAATAATGATTTTAGGAGTTTGATTTCTGTTTAATCTAAACCCTTTATTTCTTTTGCAATATTCCTTATTAAAGCTAAATATTTATGATTTCAGAAATTAAACTCTTTAATCATCCAGCAGTAAAATAATTGGGGGGAGAATTATTTATTCAGCACAACAGCAGCTTGGAAAAAAACATTTTTCCTAGAAATTAGTTTTATTTCAATAGTATTCGAACTACTTTTAATTTTTTTATTTTAATAATGAAATACAAATCACTGTGCATGTTTCGTTATCTCTTCTTGTAATCGACATCATCCTAATTTCGTTTTAATTAAAAGATACTTCTTATCAAGGCATTCATCAATAATATGTATAGTCAGTTTAACTATGGCATTTTCCTAGGGAATTGTTTTAATTAAATTAGATCCTGGTGCTTTTTTTGAGTTAATACTTTCTTTTATTTGCGTGAGAAGGATCGAATTATGGTCGGTAGAGTTCATAGACTGTAGGTACTCCAAATTTCTTCGACGTGCAAGTAGGTAATTACAAGAAATATTTCGAGTTACGAATAGGTCAATAATTATGTCTGGTATTTTATTTTTTTCTGTGGGCAGATAAATATGTCTGTTTTTCCACTATTTATCAATCATTATTGTTAATAAATTTAAAAGAAAACCCAATAAATAAAAAATAAAAAATATTAGGTTAATTTCATTCTTCTATACATAACATAATTTGCGGACTCTTTCATACATAAATTTAGGCAGCAATATCTTCTTTTTTTAAGTATGTCAATTTCTTCTTTTTTTAGGGATGTCAGTTTTTTCTTTTTTACGCATGTCAGTTTCTTCTTTTTTCAAATACTTTTTTCGGCTTTAACCTTAAACAACAACGAGTCCAAAAATATAGTGGCTTTTTTTCTTCAAAATTAGAGGCCCCAATTTTTTTTTTGTTGGTATAGAAGAAGAGTGAAATTTGACAGGCTCTTGCATATTATTTAAAAAAATTGAGTATTTTTTGAATATTTACTTAATGCTGCGTTTGAGAATCCACATCGGATGCATCTGAGATGTAAAAAATCTTTGATCACGTGATGCAGTATACGTAAATGTAATGGGACAGATGTGTCCGATGTTGATAAAAAAACGCTCGAGATGTAAAAAATGCATCCGATGTGGATTCTCAAACGCAGCATTAGTTGCTTAGGTAAATCTCGTCTATATTTGTACAAAAAAAATACCTACACATAAATGCATTACATTTTAGGCAGCTCTGATAGATTAGTGATCTGATACCTTTTTAACAGACATCAGATATTAAGGCACTTTTCCATCTGAATGCTGAGTGCTCCTGGCCATGAAATTCCGTTTGGAATTGGAAATACGGAAAAAACTATTAAATAAAGACTGGATGAAAGCGTAGCTATACAATTAGTAGTGTTTAACTGTTCAGATGAGTTATATTGTAAAGCCATGGGCTTTCCCTCCAGTGTATTTGTGCAATCTACGTTTTTTATTCTTTGCTTTCTGTTATTAATTCAGGTTTATCATATTTCAGGTCTGCTTCGATGGATTGAACGAAATAGATATCGAAGTGTAATCCTTAGTCTCCGCCCCACACATTTTGTTGATTGTTCATGCTGAGAAATTCAACTTTGAAGGGACTGAATTTAAAACCCACTTTCTCTGCAAGTACATAATTATAATGAATCAGGAATATGCGGGAAGAGATTGGTTATGCCAGATAACTTAAAGGTTGGTATATTGTTTTATTTTTAGTATCATTAAGGAATCTTAGCAGCTGAATCTCTGAAACTAACCTATGGCTTCGAAAAATTATAATAAAGTTGGTCAATAAAAAATAATGAAAATAATTAATTTATTTATTTACAGGTCATAGCCTATTAAAACAATTCAATTACAGAGAATGCATATTACATACATTAAATAGTAATAAAATCCTAAATAATAATAATTTAAATACATAAACATTAGAAACAATTAAAAATCTACTCCTCACATATATATAAAGGGTTAGAAAAATCTGATGGAGAAGTAATCCATTCTACATTTAGTATGTTAGCAGATCTTGTCACTCTAGGAATAAAAGAGTGAGAACCTTAATTTGTTCTATGGAAAGGTTGGGAGAATGTATTAATATTCCTAGTTACTCTAGAGGGTACAGAAAATCCAATTTGAGATAACAAGTAGGGACAATCATCAGATGAGTTAATAATGTTAAAGAATATTTTAAGATCCCTTTGGTTTCTTCTGCTCAGAAGGGTCTCAAAATGACAAAGTGTGTGTAATTTGTCATAATTGTATCTAAAGTTGACCCGGACGATACCTGATTTAAATGCAACAATGCCTAAAAATTTTCTTTGAATCTGTTCTATATTAAGGATTAGATAAACATAAAAAGGATTCCATACACAAGAAGCATATTCAATATAAGATCTAACTAAGGCACAATAAATAATCTTTAAACACATCACATTATAAAAATTAGAAGTAGTTCTTCTAAGGAAACCCAACATTCTTGATGTTTTATTAACTGAGGTCA
Organism: Psylliodes chrysocephalus; assembly: GCA_927349885.1. NCBI lineage: Eukaryota > Metazoa > Arthropoda > Insecta > Coleoptera > Chrysomelidae > Psylliodes > Psylliodes chrysocephalus. The sequence goes on from OV651830.1 coordinate 12,869,587, forward strand.
TTATATGAGTTTGAAAAGAAAGAGTGGAATCTAATATCACACCCAAATCTTTTACCTCTGTAATAGTATCCAGTGTTATGTCATTGTTTTTATAGATATATTCAATAGGACTATGTTTTCTGTTGAAATTGATTGCATGATATTTACTTGTATTTAAGACCACAGTACCACCCCCAATATTCGTAACATGAACTAATTTTGATAGATGTCATTTATGTGTCATAAATTAAGAATCCTTTTGTTCAGCAGATGGAGCAATATTCCATATTTAATAGTTCTTTTGTTCAACAGATGGCGTAATAATTTTATTAGTTCTAAAGGGTAACTTATAAAATCCCTAACAAATTCATCACCCCCAGCTACTACGGGATAATAACTAAGGGTCTATTTATACTCCCTTAGTATTTGTATTAGTATTATGATTAAGCATTAAATTTGTTAAATCATTAAAAAGAGGTATTTATACTCGTTTTATAATTAGTATTAGTAATTCTTTTTTAAACCTAATACCTAATAAGATATAATTCTGCAGTCAACAAAATATATGGTTACTGAAGAAATGTGTAAGAGGCCGGTTGTGTTCTTTTAAGATATTTGAGTTTTAAATGTGTTTTTATTAATAGTTTTACTAGTTAATTTTATTTAAAAATATTAATATTCAAAAATAGGTTTAATTAAGGACATTTTAACGGATTTAAGTCTCAAATTTATAACAGATAAAAAGAAGCAGAAATATGATACAAATCAGACAGAAAAGAGGCCTTTGCTTCCTCGTGGTAACATGTCATTTGTCAACTTTATAATCGGTAAACACTACTGATACACAAAAATTGTATACATAGCATGATTTGTACCGAAATATTATCGTTTTCGAGCTTGTTGGAACAAACATATAAACAACATAATCATGTGTGTATTGTCAATTATCCTTATCCGTTGTCTATTAAAAACAAAGGCCAAATACGCCATTGATTAATTTTATAGAAAAGAAGAAATTTAATATTTAATTTAAAAGTTGAATCTGTCAATTATTAAGCATAAATATTAATGCTAATACTAATCATAAATCGAGTATAAATGTCCCCATTACATTGTGAAGGTTCAACTTAATGCTTAATCATAATACTAATGCAAATACTAATAATAAGGGAGTATAAATAGACCCTAAACGAGTTCTTGACCTTGACAAATATTTTCGATGAAACAGGTATAGAAATAAAACTTTTGCATTAGATTCGGCACGTGGGTATATTTATTTAGTAGTTCATTCTGGTTCATTCTTGTGTCCAGTAGGGTTTCCGATCTCGGCAAGAAAGATCGATTCTTAGTATCGATCCAAATGGTGGAGCCAAAGATCGATACAAGAAAAATCGGGAGGAAAAAATATCGATCTCGTAAAGATCGAAGATCGATTCTTTTTATGTAAAATATAAAATTAAATTTAATTAATAAAAAATAGACAAAAAATTTAATCTTTATTTTAAATATAAACATTGTTTGGAACTTAAAATTGTTAATATTCAAATTCTAAGATTTAAAACTATTCAAAAATACGAGTTTATTTGACATTTTTCCACTTTTTCTATCAGGAGTCATCAGATTTCCTGTACGAAAAAATAGTCTCTCGGATGGAATTGATGTTCCTAACACACATAAAGACTTTTGAACAACTTTGTTTAAATTGTTGAAAGGAATTTGACTATCTATGCCAATATTTAATAAGATCTGTTGTCTTCAGATTCGAAAGAGGTTCATTCAGGTAACATTTCCGCTTTACGAGAATACTCAAATATCCACAAAACACTCTCACATTACTCAAAACGGCGATAACGATCAGTGAATTTATTCTTTTGACGTTTATGGTAACCACAAAATACTCGAAAAGTACATGTAAGAGGTGGGCTAGAATCGATCTCCGATCTCAGTACTTTCCATCGATATATAGATCGATCTCTATTTTGAAAAATCGATCCTAAAAAATCGAAATCGTGAAACAAAAGATCGATTCTCGATAAGATCGTATCGAGATCGGAAACCCTAGTCTAGTGTCCAGTTAACAAAGGACAACGGTCTTCGTATCATTACGTAGGGACCACTTATACCTACTATACATAGTGATTCGTTAAGAATGGGACATAGAACAACTGACGATTCTCTGATTAAAAATAAGACAACTAAACAAATCATGCTTAGATAAAATGTTTCTCGGTACTGAGTTAAGGTGTTAAAATCCAAAAAATATTTATGGCTTTATTTTTTTTATTACTCACAACAATTTTACTAAATTTGGCAAACGTTTTTGGTGTCAAATTATTCACCTATCAGCAAAAAAATAAGTTACCTTAATTAACTTTTCCAGTGGCGTACAGCATTCGTACGTAATACCGCATACCTCTTAAATTTTACGTCAATTTTTTGATGTTTTTAAAATAAATAATGTACTCTTAGAAATTTAATAAAAAAAAATCGAAATTTAAAAACTTCAGAATTTTCTAATATGTGCGAATATTTCAAAAACTAACTCAACTTTATTTAAAAAACATCAAAAGTGGACAGTGGACTAAAATTTAGAAGGAAAAAAGATGTTACTGGCCCATGACGTACGCCACTGGCAAAGCTTATTTAACTTATTTTTTGCTGATAGATGTATTTTATTACACCAATAACGTTTGCCGAATTTAGTAAAATTAAACTGAGTAATAAAAAAATTGTAGCTATTTATAATTTTTGATTTTCAACTTTAAAACTCTGTTTTTCGGAAACAAGTAATGTTTTACCTACGAATGTTTCGTTTAATCGGCTTATTTCTAATCAATTAATCTTCAGTTGCTCCCATTCTTAATGGAATACCATGTATATACCGAAAGGTCTTACAGCCAAAGAACCAAATAAAAAAAGAAAAATGTACCATATTTACCAACAATACTTTATTTAGATCTGCATCAGTAAAAATTATTTTCAAAAAATTTAATCTCATTTATATGTAAGTTGGCGGCATCGGCATACGGAAAACCTTTTTAAGAATTTAAAAAAAAAACTTATTTTTCATAAACAATTGCATGGTCTATTAATTTTAGAAAAAAAGTTACTTTACATAAAAAGTTATGCATAGTCTAAAACCTAAATTTCAATTATCTGATATCAAATTTTATCAATCGTATACAGGGTTTGTCGAAAATAAAGGTATTTTATCTTGAGAGCAAAATTATATTTTTTGACAAACCTTGTAAAACCGACTGATAAAATTTGCTATCGGGTGGTTGCATTTTCTGTTAGACCATGCATACATTTTTATGAAGAATAACTTTTTTTCGTAAAATAAATAATAAAAAAGTTTTCCATTTGTTATCAACTTACATAGACCTACTGTGTGTATGCAACTTATGACATATTGCTGAGATAATGTTTTTGTAAGAAAAAAGAAATTAATCATAAAATTTTACTTCATTTGTAGAGTCGTAATTTATGTTTTCATATTTCTACTTTTTTTTGTCAATTTAGAATTACAGTACTATTTTCAATTATAAATAAAAATTACGTATTTTAGATTAATCAATAAGAAAAATAAGCATTTTTGAAATATTAATAACTAAATACAAATTAAACAACAAATTAATAAAAAAGCATTTAAAACACGTTGACTGCCGAAGCAAATGTTGTGGTTGGGTCTAGGTAAACTACAATATCTAATAGACGCATGAATAAAATATATAAACGCGGCGCGAGATTAAATTATTACAAACATATGTCGCGTGCATATATTGTGAATAATATATTCAGGTTGTCCCATTAGTGCGTAATTGTTCAATATTTTAATTTGTGTTGTAAACACGTAAACAATTTCTAAATAAAAGTTATATGAATTTCAAAAATAGGTATTTTAAAGATATTTTTAGACATACAGGGTTTTGGGTTTTTGTCTGACAAATAAAACGGTATATTTTTTAAAAATAAAACCCTGTATTTTACTTCAGTTTTTGAATGCTTTGGTAATGCTGTATTTAACCTTAGAATTTTATTAACAAATATTGCAGGGTTGCCAATAAATTAATTTTTTTATGAAATTAGAGAATGATTCAGACCCCAAATTAAATTATCATTATTTAGGTAGGTTTAAAATAATTTCAAATTTTTTTTAAATGTTGTAATAAGATAGTAAGCTAACGAATAGTGGTAATAGAACTGGATTATTTTTTACAGTGTGTTTTGAAAAACAAGTCTTAAATATGGCTAATTCCAAGTTAAATTTATTTAATTTTTTTCAAATGCCACACCCTGTATATTATTTAAGCATTCAATTCCTTATAAATTAACATATCCAACGATATCAATAACACATATACAGGGTGTCCCATGAGTGCGTAATTGATCGATAGCAGTTTTATAATAGGAAATACGAAAAAAATTAATATAAAAGTTGTATGACCATATTTAACAATTATTTATAAATATACAGGGTAATCCATAAACGATTGTCTGACCAAACCTATACATTTTTAAAGTAAAACAACCTGCAGGTAGTTCTACATATTTGACTGTTTTCACATCGTCGAACAATAATTTCATTCATTTGCTATGTTGTATATAGGATGTGTGAAAATGGACAGGATTTTCTTAATTTTCTAAATGGAACACCTTGTATGTTATGCCACCAATTAATATAATATTCCATTGAAAAAAATTTAAGCATTTGTAACCTCGCGTGTTGACACACTCTATATAGAACATAGCAAATGAATAAAGTCAATTAAAATTATTTTACGACGTGAAAACAATCAAATATTTTTTTAAATTATTCTATGGTTGAATACAGTATTACCAAACCATTCTAAAATTGAAATAAAATACATGTTCTATTTTAAAAATATACCAAGCAAAAATGTAGCACCCTGTACATATCTAAAAATATTTTTAAAATATGTATTTTTTAAATCCATATAACTTTTCTTTGAAACATGTTTGCGTGTCTTTAACATAAATTAAAATATTGAACAATTACGCACTAATAGGACATACACATGGGTACATACACATAGCAGTCAACGTGTTAACTCAGAAATAAGATTCCTTATAAAGATAAAATAACATTCAGGAGAAGAAAGCAAAGACCGCCAATATTACGTGCGTATCATACAATGATGCCAGGTCATTCGGATTTAATTTACATCGGAATGCAATAAAGTTCCTTCCCTTTCCTGCATTTCACCATTGTATATTTCACCCACTTTAAAATCAAATTCGTCCTAGAAAGAATTGTGAAATTATCGTATAAATCGATAATCTGGCAACGTGGTCAACACTTGTTCATACACAGGCAAAATCAATCGATAATTTGGAACCAAACGAGACAAATATATATGAAAATCACGAAACAATAAAAGACGGCATACACCTGTATTACTGTTTCAAAAATTGGTACCTCTAAACAATCATTTGCCTATTAAAACCATCTCTAAAACAGAGTAGCTATATTGTTTTTTACGGTGACATCTTCTTAAAAATAGATGAACTACATGAACTATACACAATTACAGGAATTCATAGAAAATCTCTAATTTGACAAATAAATTTATCAAATATTTGTTAATCGTATTTCCAGTTAGATTTGAAAAATACGCAATAAAATTTAGAAATATTTTGGCGGGATACTTGGAAAAATATGTAGAATGAAATCTCCTACTTTTTAGCCTCTGGTTTTAAAATCACTTTTTATGATTTTTTTTAAAATTCAGTGTATAAACAGGACAAATAAAAAATAGGAGATTTCATTCTCCAAACCTTATACTTTCAGCTGGTAGAAGATTCATTTTAATACATTTAGCGGGATTTAAATGCAATCGAAAATGGTGAACCCTTGCTTCTTATATGAGAAATACAGTGATACTGCGACCTTAATTCCATTCCATTAATACTACACTATTGGACCAAGTTATCCAAGTCTTTTTGAAGGCAAATACAATCATGTAAGGAATTTACACACATGAATAATTTTAAATCATCAGCAAAGCAAATAATTTTGGATGTCATTGTTATATATATTAAAAAGTAGAGGTCCCAAATAATAACTTTCTATTTTCACAGTTATAGGGCGTAATTTCCTATGGTAATGAAAATACATGTTTGCTATATTCTTTAAAATAACTGGTAAAGACACTCATAATTAACCATTAAAATCAAAATATGCAAGTATCTGAAGCTCAGAATCGTGAGTTAAACTAACAAAGCATTATTTTGTTGCAGGTGTGCTGCTATTCTGAACAGTCATTGCCAAGGACTTTGGATGCCAGAAATGTATCTGCTATTGATACCTTCTACTACGGGTTGTGTTCCTCCGAGCAGTTATCTTCTCAGAATCATGATTATTGTAAGATATTTTGAAAAATATTGAGTAGTCGATTAGAAAGATGATAAATATTTTGATTGTGTTTTTATTGAACAAAGAAAATGTAAAACAAAATAAATACTAATATAAAGAAAGATTACAAATTAGATGCGTAAAATGTATACATTATACCTGCACTTACACAGGTTTTAGGCTCTTTTTCTCTGTAAATTATGTATGTTTCCTTAAATATTATACAGTTTCTATATAATTTATGCTTTATTATGTCTTAAATAATGTATTTTTTATAAATAAACATCTCGTTAATCAAATTCTTGTTTTATTTCCTAAAAGAAAAATTAATTGTAAAGGTTTTTAGATTCCAAGTATTAACTTTGTAATGTTAGGCAACACAGAATACGCCAATGTGTAATGTTGGTTGTCTATTGGCAAATAGCTCAATTGTATTTCGGCCATCTATTGGCGAATAACTATAATGCTTTACCTGACAGGCAACCAATATTACATATGAGCGTATTCTGTGTTGCCTAACAACTATAAATTTTATACTTAATGACTCACACGAATCATCTACATTTATATGCATTAGGGTAGCAATTCAAGCATTAATGATTGAGGAAATAGTAAAAAAACTAAAAAATATAGATATAAAGCGACAAATTTCACCAGAAGCAGACATCCGCCAGACATTCTAAATTAAGTACAGTAACGATGTGCCAAATTTCATAATGATCTGAGCAAAAATAAAAATATCTCCTCGCGTTTCTATTATCCTGATACAAAGTTCCGAATTCGAAAAGATCCAATTTTGTCTCAAAATTTTCGTACCAGGATAGCAGAAACGCGACAAGGTATTTGACTTATTTTTAAATGTTAATAACTACTAAACGGCTTAAGATAGAGGCAAGCAGCAAGGGGCATTTTAAACTATCCGTCCGGCTCTACCTTCATGTGAATTTATGGAATAATTCGATCATTATTGACTGAGAAATTAGGAAAAAAAAGTTTACCCTTATAGCTAGGGAGCAACTGAGTTCACCCCTTAATTCCTCTTGCTTTCTTCTATATGTACCCCAATTTTCATCAAGATCGGAGACAAAAATATTTTTTGTCAAAAAATTTGGAAGGCACCCTTTCGATTTTTTTGAAAAAATGAAAAGCCATTTAAATTTGCATACGGATAGAGGATCACATGTAGATCTCAGAAATACACTCAGTTTTTTGCTAACAGCAATATTAAAAAAAATGTGGGAAAAATAAAAATTTTCGATATCTCCTCGCGTTTCTATTATCCTGATACGAAGTTCCAAATTCGAAAAGATCCAATTTTGTCTCAAAATTTTCGTACCAGGATAGCAGAAACGCGACAAGGTATTTGACTTATTTTTAAATGTTAATAACTACTAAACGGCTCAAGATAGAGGCAAGCAGCAAGGGGCATTTTAAACTATCCGTCCGGCTCTACCTTCATGTGAATTTATGGAATAATTCGATCATTATTGACTGGGAAATTAGGAAAAAAAAAAGTTTACCCTTATAGCTAGGGAGCAACTGAGTTTACCCCTTCATTCCTCTTGCTTTCTTCTATATGTACCCCAATTTTCATCAAGATCGGAGACAAAAATATTTTTTGTCAAAAAATTTGGAAGGCTATACCCTTTCGATTTTTTTGAAAAAATGAAAAGCCGTTTAAATTTGCATACGGATAGAGGATCACATGTAGATCTCAGAAATACACTCAGTTTTTTGCTAACAGCAGTATTAAAAAAAATGTGGGAAAAATAAAAATTTTCGATATCTCCTCGCGTTTCTATTATCCTGATACAGAGTTCCGAATTCGAAAAGATCCAATTTTTGTCTCAAAATTTTCGTACTAGGATAGCAGAAACGCGACAAGGTATTTGACTTAATTTTAAATGTTAATAACTACTAAACGGCTCAAGATAGAAGCAAGCGGCAAGAGGCATTTTAAACTATCCGTCCGGCTCTACCTTCATGTGAATTTATGGAATAATTCGATCATTATTAACTGAGGAATTAAGAAAAAAAAGTTAACCCTTATAGCTAGGGCGCAACTGAGTTCACCCCTTAATTCCTCTTGCTTTCTTCTATATGTACCCCAATTTTGATCAAGATCGGAGACAAAAATATTTTTTGTCAAAAAATTTGGAAGGCTATACCCTTTCGATTTTTTCGAAAAAATGAAAAGCCGTTTAAATTTGCATACGGATAGAGGATCACATGTAGATCTCAGAAATACACTCAGTTTTTTGCTAACAGCAGTATTAAAAAAAATGTGGGAAAAATAAAAATTTTCGATATCTCCTCGCGTTTCTATTATCCTGATACAGAGTTCCGAATTCGAAAAGATCCAATTTTTGTCTCAAAATTTTCGTACTAGGATAGCAGAAACGCGACAAGGTATTTGACTTAATTTTAAATGTTAATAACTACTAAACGGCTCAAGATAGAAGCAAGCGGCAAGAGGCATTTTAAACTATCCGTCCGGCTCTACCTTCATGTGAATTTATGGAATAATTCGATCATTATTAACTGAGGAATTAAGAAAAAAAAGTTAACCCTTATAGCTAGGGCGCAACTGAGTTCACCCCTTAATTCCTCTTGCTTTCTTCTATATGTACCCCAATTTTGATCAAGATCGGAGACAAAAATATTTTTTGTCAAAAAATTTGGAAGGCTATACCCTTTCGATTTTTTCGAAAAAATGAAAAGCCGTTTAAATTTGCATACGGATAGAGGATCACATGTAGATCTCAGAAATACACTCAGTTTTTTGCTAACAGCAGTATTAAAAAAATGTGGGAAAAATAAAAATTTTCGATATCTCCTCGCGTTTCTATTATCCTGATACGAAGTTCCAAATTCGAAAAGATCCAATTTTGTCTCAAAATTTTCGTACCAGGATAGCAGAAACGCGACAAGGTATTTGACTTATTTTTAAATGTTAATAACTACTAAACGGCTCAAGATAGAGGCAAGCAGCAAGGGGCATTTTAAACTATCCGTCCGGCTCTACCTTCATGTGAATTAATGGAATAATTCGATCATTATTGACTGGAAAATTAGGAAAAAAAAAGTTTACCCTTATAGCTAGGGAGCAACTGAGTTCACCCCTTAATTCCTCTTGCTTTCTTCTATATGTACCCCAATTTTGATCAAGATCGGAGACAAAAATATTTTTTGTCAAAAAATTTGGAAGGCTATACCCTTTCGATTTTTTCGAAAAAATGAAAAGCCGTTTAAATTTGCATACGGATAGAAGATCACATGTAGATCTCAGAAATACACTCAGTTTTTTGCTAACAGCAGTATTAAAAAAAATGTGGGAAAAATAAAAATTTTCGATATCTCCTCGCGTTTCTATTATCCTGATACGAAGTTCCAAATTCGAAAAGATCCAATTTAGTCTCAAAATTTTCGTACCAGGATAGCAGAAACGCGACAAGGTATTTGACTTATTTTTAAATGTTAATAACTACTAAACGGCTCAAGATAGATGCAAGCAGCAAGGGGCATTTTAAACTATCCGTCCGGCTCTACCTTCATGTGAATTTATGGAATAATTCGATCATTATTGACTGGGAAATTAGGAAAAAAAAAGTTTACCCTTATAGCTAGGGAGCAACTGAGTTCACCCCTTAATTCCTCTTGCTTTCTTCTATATGTACCCCAATTTTGATCAAGATCGGAGACAAAAATATTTTTTGTCAAAAAATTTGGAAGGCTATACCCTTTCGATTTTTTTGAAAAAATAAAAAGCCGTTTAAATTTGCATACGGATAGAGGATCACATGTAGATCTCAGAAATACACTCAGTTTTTTGCTAACAGCAGTATTAAAAAAAATGTGGGAAAAATAAAAATTTTCGATATCTCCTCGCGTTTCTATTATCCTGATACAAAGTTCCAAATTCGAAAAGATCCAATTTTGTCTCAAAATTTTCGTACCAGGATAGCAGAAACGCGACAAGGTATTTGACTTATTTTTAAATGTTAATAACTAGTAAACGGCTCAAGATAGAGGCAAGCAGCAAGGGGCATTTTAAACTATCCGTCCGGCTCTACCTTCATGTGAATTTATGGAATAATTCGATCATTATTGACTGGGAAATTATGAAAAAAAAAGTTTACCCTTATAGCTAGGGAGCAACTGAGTTCACCCCTTAATTCCTCTTGCTTTCTTCTATATGTACCCCAATTTTGATCAAGATCGGAGACAAAAATATTTTTTGTTAAAAAATTTGGAAGGCTATACCCTTTCGATTTTTTTGAAAAAATGAAAAGCCATTTAAATTTGCATACGGATAGAGGATCACATGTAGATCTCAGAAATACACTCAGTTTTTTGCTAACAGCAATATTAAAAAAAATGTGGCAAAAATAAAAATTTTCGATATCTCCTCGCGTTTCTATTATCCTGATACGAAGTTCCAAATTCGAAAAGATCCAATTTTGTCTCAAAATTTTCGTACCAGGATAGCAGAAACGCGACAAGGTATTTGACTTATTTTTAAATGTTAATAACTAGTAAACGGCTCAAGATAGAGGCAAGCAGCAAGGGGCATTTTAAACTATCCGTCCGGCTCTACCTTCATGTGAATTTATGGAATAATTCGATCATTATTGACTGGGAAATTAGGAAAAAAAAAGTTTACCCTTATAGCTAGGGAGCAACTGAGTTCACCCCTTAATTCCTCTTGCTTTCTTCTATATGTACCCCAATTTTGATCAAGATCGGAGACAAAAATATTTTTTGTCAAAAAATTTGGAAGGCTATACCCTTTCGATTTTTTTGAAAAAATGAAAAGCCATTTAAATTTGCATACGGATAGAGGATCACATGTAGATCTCAGAAATACACTCAGTTTTTTGCTAACAGCAGTATTAAAAAAAATGTGGGAAAAATAAAAATTTTCGATATCTCCTCGCGTTTCTATTATCCTGATACGAAGTTCCAAATTCGAAAAGATCCAATTTTGTCTCAAAATTTTCGTACCAGGATAGCAGAAACGCGACAAGGTATTTGACTTATTTTTAAATGTTAATAACTAGTAAACGGCTCAAGATAGAGGCAAGCAGCAAGGGGCATTTTAAACTATCCGTCCGGCTCTACCTTCATGTGAATTTATGGAATAATTCGATCATTATTGACTGGGAAATTATGAAAAAAAAAGTTTACCCTTATAGCTAGGGAGCAACTGAGTTCACCCCTTAATTCCTCTTGCTTTCTTCTATATGTACCCCAATTTTGATCAAGATCGGAGACAAAAATATTTTTTGTTAAAAAATTTGGAAGGCTATACCCTTTCGATTTTTTTGAAAAAATGAAAAGCCATTTAAATTTGCATACGGATAGAGGATCACATGTAGATCTCAGAAATACACTCAGTTTTTTGCTAACAGCAATATTAAAAAAAATGTGGCAAAAATAAAAATTTTCGATATCTCCTCGCGTTTCTATTATCCTGATACGAAGTTCCAAATTCGAAAAGATCCAATTTTGTCTCAAAATTTTCGTACCAGGATAGCAGAAACGCGACAAGGTATTTGACTTATTTTTAAATGTTAATAACTACTAAACGGCTCAAGATAGAGGCAAGCAGCAAGGGGCATTTTAAACTATCCGTCCGGCTCTACCTTCATGTGAATTTATGGAATAATTCGATCATTATTGACTGGGAAATTAGGAAAAAAAAAATTTACCCTTATAGCTAGGGAGCAACTGAGTTCACCCCTTAATTCCTCTTGCTTTCTTCTATATGTACCCCAATTTTGATCAAGATCGGAGACAAAAATATTTTTTGTTAAAAAATTTGGAAGGCTATACCCTTTCGATTTTTTTGAAAAAATGAAAAGCCGTTTAAATTTGCATACGGATAGAGGATCACATGTAGATCTCAGAAATACACTCAGTTTTTTGCTAACAGCAGTATTAAAAAAAATGTGGGAAAAATAAAAATTTTCGATATCTCCTCGCGTTTCTATTATCCTGATACAGAGTTCCGAATTCGAAAAGATCCAATTTTTGTCTCAAAATTTTCGTACTAGGATAGCAGAAACGCGACAAGGTATTTGACTTATTTTTAAATGTTAATAACTACTAAACGGCTCTAGATAGAGGCAAGCGGCAAGGGGCCTTTTAAACTATCCGTCCGGCTCTACCTTCATGTGAATTTATGGAATAATTCGATCATTATTGACTGAGGAATTAGGAAAAAAAAGTTTACCCTTATAGCTAGGGAGCAACTGAGTTCACCCCTTAATTCCTCTTGCTTTCTTCTATATGTACCCCAATTTTGATCAAGATCGGAGACAAAAATATTTTTTGTCAAAAAATTTGGAAGGCTATACCCTTTCGATTTTTTTGAAAAAATGAAAAGCCGTTTAAATTTGCATACGGATAGAGGATCACATGTAGATCTCAGAAATACACTCAGTTTTTTGCTAACAGCAGTATTAAAAAAAATGTGGGAAAAATAAAAATTTTCGATATCTCCTCGCGTTTCTATTATCCTGATACGAAGTTCCAAATTCGAAAAGATCCAATTTTGTCTCAAAATTTTCGTACCAGGATAGCAGAAACGCGACAAGGTATTTGACTTATTTTTAAATGTTAATAACTAGTAAACGGCTCAAGATAGAGGCAAGCAGCAAGGGGCATTTTAAACTATCCGTCCGGCTCTACCTTCATGTGAATTTATGGAATAATTCGATCATTATTGACTGGGAAATTAGGAAAAAAAAAGTTTACCCTTATAGCTAGGGAGCAACTGAGTTCACCCCTTAATTCCTCTTGCTTTCTTCTATATGTACCCCAATTTTGATCAAGATCGAAGACAAAAATATTTTTTGTCAAAAAATTTGGAAGGCTATACCCTTTCGATTTTTTTGAAAAAATGAAAAGCCGTTTAAATTTGCATACGGATAGAGGATCACATGTAGATCTCAGAAATACACTCAGTTTTTTGCTAACAGCAGTATTAAAAAAAAATGTGGGAAAAATAAAAATTTTCGATATCTCCTCGCGTTTCTATTATCCTGATACGAAGTTCCAAATTCGAAAAGATCCAATTTTGTCTCAAAATTTTCGTACCAGGATAGCAGAAACGCGACAAGGTATTTGACTTATTTTTAAATGTTAATAACTAGTAAACGGCTCAAGATAGAGGCAAGCAGCAAGGGGCATTTTAAACTATCCGTCCGGCTCTACCTTCATGTGAATTTATGGAATAATTCGATCATTATTGACTGGGAAATTATGAAAAAAAAAGTTTACCCTTATAGCTAGGGAGCAACTGAGGTCACCCCTTAATTCCTCTTGCTTTCTTCTATATGTACCCCAATTTTGATCAAGATCGGAGACAAAAATATTTTTTGTTAAAAAATTTGGAAGGCTATACCCTTTCGATTTTTTTGAAAAAATGAAAAGCCATTTAAATTTGCATACGGATAGAGGATCACATGTAGATCTCAGAAATACACTCAGTTTTTTGCTAACAGCAATATTAAAAAAAATGTGGCAAAAATAAAAATTTTCGATATCTCCTCGCGTTTCTATTATCCTGATACGAAGTTCCAAATTCGAAAAGATCCAATTTTGTCTCAAAATTTTCGTACCAGGATAGCAGAAACGCGACAAGGTATTTGACTTATTTTTAAATGTTAATAACTACTAAACGGCTCAAGATAGAGGCAAGCAGCAAGGGGCATTTTAAACTATCCGTCCGGCTCTACCTTCATGTGAATTTATGGAATAATTCGATCATTATTGACTGGGAAATTAGGAAAAAAAAAATTTACCCTTATAGCTAGGGAGCAACTGAGTTCACCCCTTAATTCCTCTTGCTTTCTTCTATATGTACCCCCAATTTTGATCAAGATCGGAGACAAAAATATTTTTTGTTAAAAAATTTGGAAGGCTATACCCTTTCGATTTTTTTGAAAAAATGAAAAGCCGTTTAAATTTGCATACGGATAGAGGATCACATGTAGATCTCAGAAATACACTCAGTTTTTTGCTAACAGCAGTATTAAAAAAAATGTGGCAAAAATAAAAATTTTCGATATCTCCTCGCGTTTCTATTATCCTGATACAGAGTTCCGAATTCGAAAAGATCCAATTTTTGTCTCAAAATTTTCGTACTAGGATAGCAGAAACGCGACAAGGTATTTGACTTATTTTTAAATGTTAATAACTACTAAACGGCTCTAGATAGAGGCAAGCGGCAAGGGGCCTTTTAAACTATCCGTCCGGCTCTACCTTCATGTGAATTTATGGAATAATTCGATCATTATTGACTGAGGAATTAGGAAAAAAAAAGTTTACCCTTATAGCTAGGGAGCAACTGAGTTCACCCCTTAATTCCTCTTGCTTTCTTCTATATGTATCCCAATTTTGATCAAGATCGGAGACAAAAATATTTTTTGTCAAAAAATTTGGAAGGCTATACCCTTTCGATTTTTTTGAAAAAATGAAAAGCCGTTTAAATTTGCATACGGATAGAGGATCACATGTAGATCTCAGAAATACACTCAGTTTTTTGCTAACAGCAGTATTAAAAAAAATGTGGGAAAAATAAAAATTTTCGATATCTCCTCGCGTTTCTATTATCCTGATACGAAGTTCCAAATTCGAAAAGATCCAATTTTGTCTCAAAATTTTCGTACCAGGATAGCAGAAACGCGACAAGGTATTTGACTTATTTTTAAATGTTAATAACTAGTAAACGGCTCAAGATAGAGGCAAGCAGCAAGGGGCATTTTAAACTATCCGTCCGGCTCTACCTTCATGTGAATTTATGGAATAATTCGATCATTATTGACTGGGAAATTAGGAAAAAAAAAGTTTACCCTTATAGCTAGGGAGCAACTGAGTTTACCCCTTCATTCCTCTTGCTTTCTTCTATATGTACCCCAATTTTCATCAAGATCGGAGACAAAAATATTTTTTGTCAAAAAATTTGGAAGGCTATACCCTTTCGATTTTTTTGAAAAAATGAAAAGCCGTTTAAATTTGCATACGGATAGAGGATCACATGTAGATCTCAGAAATACACTCAGTTTTTTGCTAACAGCAGTATTAAAAAAAATGTGGGAAAAATAAAAATTTTCGATATCTCCTCGCGTTTCTATTATCCTGATACGAAGTTCCAAATTCGAAAAGATCCAATTTTGTCTCAAAATTTTCGTACCAGGATAGCAGAAACGCGACAAGGTATTTGACTTATTTTTAAATGTTAATAACTAGTAAACGGCTCAAGATAGAGGCAAGCAGCAAGGGGCATTTTAAACTATCCGTCCGGCTCTACCTTCATGTGAATTTATGGAATAATTCGATCATTATTGACTGGGAAATTAGGAAAAAAAAAGTTTACCCTTATAGCTAGGGAGCAACTGAGTTTACCCCTTCATTCCTCTTGCTTTCTTCTATATGTACCCCAATTTTCATCAAGATCGGAGACAAAAATATTTTTTGTCAAAAAATTTGGAAGGCTATACCCTTTCGATTTTTTTGAAAAAATGAAAAGCCGTTTAAATTTGCATACGGATAGAGGATCACATGTAGATCTCAGAAATACACTCAGTTTTTTGCTAACAGCAGTATTAAAAAAAATGTGGGAAAAATAAAAATTTTCGATATCTCCTCGCGTTTCTATTATCCTGATACAGAGTTCCGAATTCGAAAAGATCCAATTTTTGTCTCAAAATTTTCGTACTAGGATAGTAGAAACGCGACAAGGTATTTGACTTATTTTTAAATGTTAATAACTACTAAACGGCTCAAGATAGAAGCAAGCGGCAAGAGGCATTTTAAACTATCCGTCCGGCTCTACCTTCATGTGAATTTATGGAATAATTCGATCATTATTGACTGGGAAATTAGGAAAAAAAAGTTTACCCTTATAGCTAGGGAGCAACTGAGTTCACCCCTTAATTCCTCTTGCTTTCTTCTATATGTACCCCAATTTTGATCAAGATCGGAGACAAAAATATTTTTTGTCAAAAAATTTGGAAGGCTATACCCTTTCGATTTTTTTGAAAAAATGAAAAGCCGTTTAAATTTGCATACGGATAGAGGATCACATGTAGATCTCAGAAATACACTCAGTTTTTTGCTAACAGCAGTATTAAAAAAAATGTGGGAAAAATAAAAATTTTCGATATCTCCTCGCGTTTCTATTATCCTGATACGAAGTTCCAAATTCGAAAAGATCCAATTTTGTCTCAAAATTTTCGTACCAGGATAGCAGAAACGCGACAAGGTATTTGACTTATTTTTAAATGTTAATAACTAGTAAACGGCTCAAGATAGAGGCAAGCAGCAAGGGGCATTTTAAACTATCCGTCCGGCTCTACCTTCATGTGAATTTATGGAATAATTCGATCATTATTAACTGAGGAATTAAGAAAAAAAAGTTAACCCTTATAGCTAGGGCGCAACTGAGTTCACCCCTTAATTCCTCTTGCTTTCTTTTATATGTGCCCCAATTTTCATCAAGATCGGAGACAAAAAAAATTTTTGTCAAAAAATTTGGAAGGCTATACCCTTTCGATTTTTTTGAAAATATAAAAAGCCTTTTAAATTTGCATACGGATAGAGGATCACATGTAGATCTCAAAAATACACTCAGTTTTTTTCCAACAGCAATATTAAAAAAGTTGTGGCAAAAATAAAAAATTTCGAAATCTCCTCGCGTTTCTATTATCCTGATACAAAGTTCCGAATTCGAAAAGATCCAATTTTGTCTACAAAATTTTCGTACCAGGATAGCAGAAACGCGACAAGGTATTTGACTTATTTTTAAATGTTAATAACTACTAAACGGCTCTAGATAGAGGCAAGCGGCAAGGGGCCTTTTAAACTATCCGTCCGGCTCTACCTTCATGTGAATTTATGGAATAATTCGATCATTATTGACTGAGGAATTACGAAAAAAAAGTTAACCCTTATAGCTAGGGAGCAACTGAGTTCACCCCTTAATTCCTCTTGCTTTTTTATATATGTACCCCAAATTTCATCAAGATCAGAGACATACAAAACTTTTATTTATTTTAAAAATGCTGAGATCTTTTCTCTATTTATACGATTGTTAGTTCGTAGGCAACACAGAATACACCAGTTCGTAATTATGGTTGTCAATCAGTGAATATGTGAAATTTTATAGCTTTAGCTATTAGTTAATAGATGGCGCTGATATATTTTACCCGCCATTTATAATCCACCTTCTTAGGTTTTCTGGTTCTTTTAAATAGATTTATTCAAGAAATAAAAACAAAGAAGTCGATTAACGATGTTTATTTGTGAAAAATACATAATAAAAGTATAAATAACAACGACACAGGAATTATACATTTAAATATATACGATAAACAGACCTTCAGGGCCGCCGAGAGCCAGACCGGGCCCCAGAACAATTCTCTAGATCGGGCCCCGACAATTTTATATTAAATTAAAAAAAGTCAAGCATTCTCCTTCAAGGTCCTCAAGTCAAAAAAATTATTTCTCCTCCTCGACTTAAATATCTCTATAAAAAATTATTTTCTCTAAAAAAAAAAAAAAAAAAAAAATTTCTGGAAGTACAAACACCACCGCTGCCCAGCCCCCCTTATACCGCTGCCGGGGCCCCCATTTGAGCCTGGGCTCCGGGAATTTGTCCCGGCTTCCCCCCCCTCTAGTCGGCCCTGCAGACCCTGCTTTGTTGGTGGATATAGTAAATAATGACACGCGAGGAAAAGAAAGGATGCAGTATCAATGTTGTCAATCATAGGTAGTCATCAGTCGATAGTGAGCTATGGCAACTTTGATACGATGCATTCTTTCCTCTCCTTCTCATGTGAATGTCAACATAAACAAAATGGAACTGAAAGTTTGATCTTGTCAGCACTACATAAAGGCAAAAACATATTTTAAAAAAGCTTAGTAAGGAGTCACAGCAAACAAAAATTTTAGATAATTAAAAAAAACATGCCTATGGATTGAAATTATTTCCTAGCAAATGTAATAAAATGTTAATTAGTGCTAGACATTTTCAGTTATAGAATAGGAAAGAAATTGATAATTAACATTATGTTACAAATGGATTTTACAGAATAGTATCATAATGTCGTTATAAATCAAGGTAATATTTATACACAAAACTCAATAAATGTTTAACAAAAACAATATTTCAATTTAGACTGGCAACAAAGCCTTTAATATGAAACATTTTTATAATTCATGTATTATCAAAGTATTTAGATATCACAAAATTAAACAAAAATGATCATATAAATTATTAGCAGATCTAGTCAACATTCAAGATTATCTATCTGTAAAGGCTCTCATTTCATTTAAAGGCTTAACAAGTTCACAAATAAAAGTTGCAGTGTTTCGTTTCTAACACTACAACTTTGTTGCGTGATTTTCGACTAAAACCAAATTATGGTACAAAAGCTAAACAAATTAGCAAAATTGGGATCAGTGATGTTTTTTCTTAAAGCTGAATAAATCATTCTTGCATAGGTACTGACACAAGAATGTTATTGCTGGTCCATAGAACTTCTACTTCTAAAAACATAAAAATATGCTTATTAGCTTTAATAGATATACATAGAACAAACACTATAAGTTTCATATATCAAAAAGGAAACAAGCCCCTTCTAAAATGGTTTAAATAATTTGAATAGGTATATAAAGGGGACCCTCCAAACAATGTATAATTTAGAATATCTTATATAAAATAAAGGCAAGTAAAAATATGTAAATTATACTGTTTATGAATTTACATATTTTTAAATGCAAAACATTCTTTATGTATAATTTAATTAAGCTCTGCAGACTATTGCAAGGTTTTCCAAATTTTACTTATTATATTCATACAAAAATTATTTCCAATACGTCAATTTAGTCTGCAACTTTTCTCATTTTCTACTTTCGTGGTATTGTAGTTTGATTTTAAAGAATTGCAGAAAGTTTTATTATAAAAATAAAATTTTAGATATTGTAAGCAATTCCATTTTCTAACTAGATTTTATAAAATACAAATTGAACTGTATATAAAAAAATAGAAGTCAACATATAGCTATTCAAAAACTTTTTAATGCATACCTTTTCTGAAATAATTTATTTGTCTAAATTGCTTATCATCCTTCCAACAAATCAGTGGGCTTTCCTTCGATTTATGATGGTGATTTTAGCAGCTACCTGTTTTTAGTGCCACTAAAACAGAAATATACTATTCTGATGGGATCTTTTACAAATTTTTATATGGTTTTATATATGTGCTTACAAAAACGACTAAAACTATGCTAAAATAATCACCAAACATCACTTTGAGGCCAGACACAGGTTGAAATGCATTCAGGAGGGGAGGACTCATTGGGAGTTTTTATGAAAGTGACTCAGTTTGTATTTATTTCTGTGTTCCACAGACACTCAAGGTGAGTCTCCTCACCTCACTGAACTGCATCTCGCGCCAGCCTAAAAATGGCAAACAAATATGCTTTTATTATAAAACTGTCATGATGAAACTAAAATATTAAAAATCTGTCAGCATGATTAAGTATATCACCAAAATATGACTACAAATCTTAATAATGAACTATGAAACTGCTAGAACAATGCTCTTACTTTTTTGTTTGTGTACTGTTATTTTTCAAGAATCAATGGGCGATTTTGTAGAATTTGTGACTTCGTTCTCATAAGGGGTCATCTTAATCATTTAATTTTTCGCTTGATCAAGTTAGATTAGATGACAATAGGCCAATATCAAATCCCAAAATAGGCATCTAAAAGTAATGATAAGATATATGAATTTACACAAACTAATACTATATTTATTGCAAGAAATATATTTACAAACGAAAATTGTAAAATTTTAAATTCAAAATGACATAAAAGGCTGTCAAATGTCAATCTTCTTCTATACAATCATAAAATTATTGGCCACTTTTTTAAAGAAATTTGGCCAGTCAACCACTGGCCTGGATTAATTCATACTTTGGCCAACATTTTTTTTGACTAGTTATTTCACTAGATGAAAGGCAATGAAAATTCTAATTAAAACAGAAGAAATACTAATTTTCTTAAAGTAAGAGGCCACAAAAATTCCGAAGTATAGAAGAAGGAAAATAACCTAACATTTTAAATTTCCTAAAATTTATTAAAATAATCAATTTCCATTCGATTTAGATAGTTCTCTTAATAAATAATTGCATATATAGAACCTACCCGAAGAATCAAAATTTCCATTTTAAGCATGTATCAGAAATCTATGTAAAACAATTACAATACAAGAATAATTAAAACGAAATTCAGATCACATTGAAGCAGTATAAAAACTATTAAAAAAGTGAATTAAACAAAAACTGCATTAATTTCCCCTCTCTTCACTGTTTTAACCAGGGTTGCCAATCTGTGAGTAATTCCTCACATTTGTGAGTAATTTACTAGTCTGTGAGTAATTTTGTGAGTAAAGGGCAATTGTGAGTAATATGTGAGTAATCGGGAAGTCAGCGTGGGTATATTCATGGTAGTTAGGCAAAATCCTGATCAGATAATTTATTAAAACCGTGTTCTTTTTAAAAATTTTAATATAAGCCTTATTTTACCCCCTAGCACTTTTAGCAGTCATTACAATTTTATAGTTTTAAAATTGCAACGTCCTCTATTGCTTGGTCAATGTAATAGAGTAAAAGTAATTTTGATATTTTACAACACTAGGTGTCGTTTCGATAGTGAGAGTCCCATTGGGACTGTCCCAACCGTCGATTAATATCTTTTTTTTTTGTTCATTTTAAAAGTATATTTTTTTATTAGTAGATTTTTTTTAAGTATTAGAATTAATGATTTATTATGATTTGGTCCGTTAATAAAGAAGCTACTCTGATTCTCCAATCCTTTTTATCTGTGTTTTTTGTTCAGCTGATGACAAAGATGTTTTATATACAGGGTGATTCATAACTATTGGGACATAGGCTAAGGGCAGGTTATTTGTATCAAAATATGGCGATAGGGCCAAATATAACTTAATAAAATATTGCTGTGGAATAAGATACAGGGCGTTAAATAATAATAATAATAATAATAGTAATAATAATAAACTATAATCTAACAGCAAATTATTTGACACTGCAAAGCAAACTTTTCATAAATGAAATATTTTGTGAGTTGTTCAATTGCGTTTTTCTCGAAAACGGGTGAAATTTTCTAATCAAAAATACTAAAAAGTTTCGTAAAAAAAGTTACCACTTAATTTCATCATCAGGATTCATTCACGTGGCGCCTCCTGTAACAAAATATGAAATAATATATAAAATATTATTCCTTGTCGAAAAATATGCCTTTGTGCCAATTTTGATATCAATTCATAAATATACAGTGACATCAGAAAAAACAAATTCCACAGCAATATTTTATTAAGGTATATTTGGTCCTATCGCCATATTTTTGTCCAAATAACCTGCCTTAGCCTATGTCCCAATAGTTATGAATCAACCTGTATATTACTTTGTTATTAAAATAGTGAATGCACAGAAAAAAGGTGCATCTGTTTTGACTCTTGTATGTTCTGAAAATTTATCTTTTAATGTTTGGCAACATTGCACAGTAGTAAAATAAATTCAAACCAAAGTGCAAGAGTACAAAATATAAGATTTATATAAAAAATTTAGTAATATTAATATTTTGAAGTTGTGAGTAATTGTGAGTAATCCGGAAAAGTTTTTGAGAGTAAATCGTTAAAGACCGGTTGGCAACCCTGGTTTTAACACTGAATCTCCTTAAGTACTTTGTATAATCTATAAATCCTAACCATTTTATTGGGATAATCTTAGTCCATATAAAATAGAAATTAAAAACTTACCACTAGAATAGGAGGCATTATTTAAGCAATTCCTTATTTTTAACTAATTTGTCATCAAACAGTAAAGGTACATCTTTGATTTATTTAGTTTTCTCCTAAGATTTTGAATCTGTAATAAAAAATGTTCACTGCATATCGTTTTGTATGAAACATCAAAAAATAAACCTCACCAGAAATAATTAAATATAGCAGGGACGAAAGTTTGAAAGGCTTTTGCCAGTTCTCACTTCATTCAGAGGATTTTAACAGTTTTGCTACAGAGCTGAAGTGAAACATTTGCCTAGAAAATTATTTTATATACTAATTTGTAGAATTATTACTTATTTAAATTATTTGTAGCCAGATTCTGTAATATTGCCACGAAATTCTCAAAGCCTTTGCAACTTCTGGCCTTGCTATACCACAGTTTTTTTGTCAATATTCCGAGGAATAAAAAAAATCTTACTCTAGAGCTTTTATTTTTCAATAATTTTGCATTTTATAAACTATTTTCAGCCTCTTATGTAATAATCACAAAATAATTAAGATAACATTAAATAGTACATTAGAACTAAAAAATTGTTAAAGATTAATCCTCAAAAATACTTCTTATCAGTTATAATTGTCCTATTACACTTCAACTAATCTTATGAATAGGACTATTTGGATGAATTTACAGATGGTTCATTTGAACTAATTTAGAAATTGATGCTTTTACGACTTAATAATTTAGCTGCTAAATATACCATAATATAAGAGGAATTTTTGTAAATAAAATTAAACAAACAAATCTTTGTACTTTTAATAAAAAATGTAAAAACAAAAACAATTTTAACATTCGGATGTACTCTCACAATTAGATTTACCTTGAAAAAAATTATTTTGTACAGTGTATCTGACACACTGCAGTAAAACATTTCTTTCATGCCTTATTTCGCTTTCTAACAGTTTTTCTAACAAGGTAACTCTCCTCCTCCTAAAAGCATAGGGAAAATCGTTCTTTTTGATACTACTTTGATTCCTACTTTTTGATTCGGAAAAAATAGAGTGTATATATGTTCCGTATTGTCAGGGGCGTACTTCTGTGAACTATTTATAGTTATATATCTGCTTAAAATCATTACGGTGTAACCACAGCTATAGACCTTTTCATCATGTGATGAGCGCAAGCGCAGCCACCATGTTGAAATAGCGGTAATTCAAAAGTTTCGTACTGTTTTGATCGACAATGGCTGGGAAAGCAATGTTATCTCTACAGAAAAATTAATCATTAGAAAAAATCGTTGATAGTGAATAACTTTTTTATAACTCTGTGGAAGCGCATAGTTGTGAGCAGTTGAAAAGGAGGTTGAAGTGTCTTGGATGTTTGTTACAAAGGAACAAAGTGGACTAATTGAGAGGTTAGGTGTATCAATACTTTTTAACTCTGTAAAAAATTAATGAAAACAAATAATAATTATAACTTTATTCTAATTAATTATGCCAACCAACTATTACTACTTGCAAAAACACTTTAATTAGCATGAAAGTTAATCACGAGTATAATTAATAAAATAAATTATTTATTATTTTGAGGATCAACATGACATTTTTAATCATTTAATGTGTATACCGAAGTAGTATTTAATATTAAAAAAATATTGTTTAATACCACATGCGAATTTTCTTCTGTTGGACCACTTTCTCCATGAAAATGCAGTGAAATATAAGTATCTTTAGTAACATCATTAATCCATCGAAAACCGTTGTCACTTCGACCATATTTTTTCACACTTAATGCACATTTCGAATATCTTTTAATATGGATTTTGCCTGATAATTGTTTACGATATTGCAGTTAATAAGGCTTTGGAAAATTTATAAAATAATATCTATTGCCTTTGAATGATTTATTCCGTGTGTCACTTTTACATAACAACACTGTTTTGTTATTCCTTTCCGTACAGATAACATAATTATAATTGATTGTGAAAATGTATTTTTCAATTAAGACACTAAACTTATTATTACTTTACTTTTTTCTTCCTTTTTTTAAATGAATATAGACTTAAATTAATATTTATCAATTATAATTTTTTTCACGTAAGCATTTTATCATACTTGTTTACAAAAACAGTACGAAAAAGATGGCTGAAACTGACGCATGCGCACAAAAAAAAATTGTGATGAAAAGGTCTATACAGCTCCACAACTCCGTGTCGGCGACTTTGATCTAGCGGTCGAGAACCAAGCAAGACGGAATGGTGCTATCTCTGTTGGATTAAAGGGAAAAGTCGGGCCCGGATTAAGCAATTTTTTTATTATTGAAAAAATTGAAAACCTTGACGTAATAAGGTTAGTTACATGCCATGTTAAGTAAGTTTTGGGAAATTAAATTTTTAATTTGTTTTAAATCTGTCAAATATAATTAAAAAATTATTTAAATATAAATATTACGAAAAATAGCACATCTTTCGGATTAGAGGTAAAATAATTTGTATGTGGCTAGTAAAATCCTCGTTAACAAATGTTTTGAGCTAAAACAGTCACTTCACGACAAATTGTGACTTGGATCCTTTTTACACCAAGGGCTTCAATTGTTAAAGAAATGTGTCACGCTCGTGGATGCAAATCAAGTGGTACCCCGTGTCTCTGGCAAGTGTTACTCTTCGCGCAAAGGGTTTATACCTAGATAAACGAATGCTTCGACTGAGGTCTGGGAACTCTATGGTATTTTGGAATTATAAAGAATTTGTGCTTTTATTTTAACAATATTGGTTATATTTAGATGTATTCTTATTAATTGAAATACAGATTTGTAGAAGTAATACTTTGACAGTTTTTATTAATATAATATATTCAATTTTTATCTGACCATACCGAAGTAGGGAATTTTGAAACTTTATAGTAATGTGAAATTTGAATTACAATATTACACGATATTACATAATTAGTACTTATTTTAGGTAGGTACTAAATTTGTACTTGGAGAAAGTAATATCGATTTTTACAAGAAAACTTGAAAAGTAAATTAATTTAGTTCTTATTTCTGATGTAAAACTTAAACCAAGAAAACAAATAAATTGTAGTTTGTTCAACAAGGGTGGATATGATAGCCATATCACACAAAGACGAAGTTTGAGCACGACGTCGTGTGCGGAGTACTCAATCGTCTGATTGTGATATGAACAATCCACTCGATATAGTCAGTATATTTTTTCTACGACCCACTAACGAAAATCTACAAATTTAAAAAAATATTTTAGGTTATTTAGACAAAATAATTAATTTTAAAATAATTTACGAACTTGACTAATTTATAAAATAAAATAAACATGAAAAATTAATTAGTCCTCGGCCTAGATTCGATCCCGGGCTTTTCGCATGGAAGGCAGATGTTCTGTCCTCATCTTCACCGAAACTTTCAGGACTTTAGTTTTAATACTCGTAATTAAATTAGTATCATGTAGTTTGATTAAAATTTATTTTTTTTTAAATGTGGACATAATAACAAAAATGCTATTATTTATCGAGTCTACACAAAAATCTTAATGTATATTTAATATCAATAACTAAAATATATATTGACAATTAGTTTAACAGAATTGTCACTTATTTAAAAATTTTTAAATAATAGGAGTTGGGTGACCAAAATATGAACTGTGATTTGTAGATTTAATTTTGTTAAAGTGTTCTCACTACCTAAAATGGATATAAAATATATTCGTAGTTGAACGCAATAACATAATTTTTCGTTTTGTAGTATGTGCGTAGATTGGCTAATATCCATGCACAGATTACAAAACGAAAAAGTATGCTATTGCCTTCAATTGAACGAATATATTTCATATCCATTCTAGGTAGTAAGAAAACTGCAAAAAAAAATTCGCCAATCACCGTTC
This sequence comes from Psylliodes chrysocephalus, assembly GCA_927349885.1. NCBI lineage: Eukaryota > Metazoa > Arthropoda > Insecta > Coleoptera > Chrysomelidae > Psylliodes > Psylliodes chrysocephalus. The sequence goes on from OV651830.1 coordinate 12,895,652, forward strand.
ATATTTTGATCAACCGACTGCTATTATTTTTAAAATTTTAAATAAATGACAATTCTGTCACACTAATTGTCAGTATATTTTTTAGTTATTGAGATTAAACATACCTTAAAATAGGTTATTCTTTTGGAAAACGTTAGCATGGATGACTAAAGGGTATTGAGTTAATTAATTCTAAAAGTGTGGTACAAATGTTATTTTTTGTAGCCAATTCTTCAAAATTATTTTAAAATATCTTTTCAATATTGAATATTAGTTCTACAAATTCATCATTTGACAGTTGCAGATTTCCAAATGTATATGAATTGGCGTTATCATATGCCTTTTAAAAGCAATAAAAAGAAAAATCGTCTAATTCAACGTGATCTTTGTTATATTTAAGACAGGTATCGCAGGAGTGGATCCGCAAGGCTTTTATTAAAAGGTAACCACACACATACCTGATAAAAATTTTCTGTAGCAATTCGTCTTTACAATAATTTAGGGTGTTAATAATTTCATCATAAAATACAAGGTGTTCCATTTAAAAAACATACATTTTAATTTGCCAGGCAAAAACGTGACACCCTGTATATCCAGAGATATTTTTAAAATATGTAGGTATTTTTCAAATCCATATAATTTTTATTTAAAACTTTTTTGCGTGAACAATAACGCACTAATGGGACCCCCTGTATAAATGATATTTTTAACAATTTCTTATAATGTGGTACTTATCGGTTTGGGTCCTTGGGAAAACTAAATGTTTTCTTGCAGGTATAACCCTTATTAAAACAGCTTTTGACTGCACAAACAGAATGATGTCTTTTTTTCACTCATTCTACTCACAGCTAAAAAGTCACCAAAATAATAATAGTACCTTTAACTCAAACAAAATCAACGAAATTATAGGCTCCACGAAATTATACAATCAACGAAATTATACGCACGACTCAACACCTTACCTAAGTACGCCTCTGAACGCCAAAACCGTCTTTTCCCTCCGAAGGCGGAGCTTAAGCGATGCGCGACGAAATCGACGCAAACCGTTGCCGCCAAGAGAGTGTTTTAGCTGTATTGTATAAGCTGTGCTACAACCTTGTTGCGTGATTTTCAACTAAAACCAAATTATGGTACAAAAGCAAAACAAATTAGCAAAATTGGGATCAGTGATGTTTTCTTCTCAAAGCTGAATAAATCATTCTTGCATAGGTACTGACACAAGAATTTCATTGCTGGTCGATGGAACTTCTACTTCTAAAAACATAAAAATATATGTATTAGCTTTAATAAAGATGTACATAGAACAAACAATATAAGTTTCATATACCAAAAAGGAAACGAGCTCCTTCTAAAATTGTTTGAATAGGGGAGCGTTCAAGTATTACGTAACGAATTTGGAGGGGGGGGAGAGGGGGTTTTGTAAAACGTTACGATGCGTTACATGGGAGAGAGGGGGGTTTGAACTACGCGTTACGTAACTTTATTATTTTTTAACCCTTCAGAAAAGTCGCGTAGAGAGATTCTCTTACGCATTTTTTAATACGTTTTTTTTTTCTCAAAATTTCAAATGGAGTGACATAATTGTGATTTTTAGGTAAAAATAGTCACTTGGTGGTTACGTAACGTTTTACTAGAAGGGGGAGAGGGGTACAGAAAAATGTTACAGCGCGTTACATGGGGGGGGGGTTAAAAATATCCAAAAATTGCGTTACGTAATACTTGAACGCTCCCTAGGTATATAAAGGGGACCCTCAAAACAATGTATAATTTAGAATGATACCTTATATAAAATAAAGGCAAGTAAAAATATATAAATTGGACTCTGCTTATCTAAAAGAAACCAAGTTACAAATTGGCAAAAATGAGTTAGATGCATCAAGCGACAGAGGAAGATTTAATTTACTTTGTATAAAACGATTCAATTACTAGCTCTACTCTGGTGTCATCTTTTAGCCAATGAACCAAACGACACATTAGAAAACGTAAATTTGTAATTTTATTAAAGGGAACCATTTGTTAAAAATATCTTCAAACTCAAGTTTCTAGGTAGCTTAATAATCTTATAAAATTGTGCCTATTATAACATATTAACTATCTGAAACTAATTTAAAAAGCTAGAGTTCTCTATACTAATTATGTTAATAAAGCAACATCATTATTAACCCCTAATATCTCAAACCTCCAATTTGACGCTTGGTTCTTTTTAAATAAGCATAGTCCAATTATACTGTTTATGAATTTACATATTTTTAAATGCAAAACATTCTTTATGTATAGTTTAATTAAGCTCTGCAGACTATTGTAAGGTTTTCCAAATTTTACTTATTATATTCATATAAAAATTATTTCCCATATGTCAATTTAGTCTGCAACTTTTCTCATTGTCTACTTTCGCGGTATTGTAGTTTGATTTTAAAAAATTGCAGTTTTATTATTAAAATGAAATTTTGTATTTTGGATAGCTATATTATATTCCATTTTCTAACTAGATTTTATAAAATACAAATTGAACTGTATATAAAGCTATTCAAAAACTTTTTAATGTATACCTTTTCTGAAATAATTAAGATTTGAAAACTATTCTTCTTTCTTTAACATTTATTTGTCTAAATTGCTTATACATCCTTCCAACAAATCAGTGGGCTTTCCTTCAATTTATGATGGTAGTTTTAGCAGCTACCTGGTCTTAGTGCCACTAAAACAGAAATATACTATTCTGATAGGATCTTTTACAAATTTTTATAAGGTTTTATATATGTGCTTACAAAAACGACTAAAACTATGCTAAAATAATCACCGATACTATGAGGCCAGGCACAGGTTGAAACGCATTCAGTGAGGCGAGGACTCATTGGGAGTTTTTATGAAACAGAAATAAATACAACATCGAATGTTCATACTCATGGTGAAGTGACTCAGTTTGTATTGATTTCTATGTTCCACAGACACTCAAGGTGAGTCTCCTCACCGAACTGCATCTCACGCCAGCCTTAAAGTGGTAAACAAATAGGCTTTTATTAAAAATCTTTCATGATGAAACTAAAATATTAAAAATCTGTCAGCATGATTAAATATATCACCAAAATATGACTACAAATCTAAATAATGAACTATGAAATTGCTAGAACAAAGCTCTTATACTTAGCACTTACTTTTTTGCTTGTGTACTGTTATTTTTCAAGAATCAATGGGCGATTTTGTGGAATTTGTGACTTCGTTCTCATAACAGGACATCTTAATCATTTAATTTTTCGCTTGATCAAGTTAGATTAGATGACAATAGGCCAATATCAAATCCCAAAATAGGCATCTAAAAGTAATGATAAGATATATGAATTTACACAAACTAATACTATATTTATTGCAAGAAATACTTGAATTTACAAACGAAAATGGTAAAATTTTAAATTCAAAATGACATAAAAATCTGTCAAATGTCAATCTTCTTCTATACAATCATGAAATTATTGGCCACTTTTTTAAAGAAATTTCGCCAACAATCACTGGCCTGGATTAATTCATACTTTGGCCAACATTTTTTTAGACTAATTATTTTACTAGATAAAAGGCAATGTAAATTGTAATTAAAATAGAAGAAATACCAATTTTCTTAAAGTAAGAGGCCACAAAATTTCCTAAGTATAGAAGAATGAAAATAACCTAACATTTTAAATTTCCTAAAATTTATTAAAATAATCAATTTCCATTCGTTTTAGATAGTTTTCTTAATAAATAATTACATATATAGAACGAACCCAATCCAAGAATATCAAAAACCTCATTGATAAAGCAAAAAATATTAAATTAAAAAAAAATCAAATTTTTTGAAATTACTGAAAGCAATGATATTCAACTTCTGCTTGAATTATTATTAGTTTTAGAACAAACAAAAACTTTTATTTATAAATTATACTCCCTTTTTTTCAGTTCATCCAAAAAAACCCATGTGTATAAGGTATCAGTATACATAGGCCATACTCAGAGCTGTTGTAAGTACCAAGAAAAAGTATTAAGTACAAGTTTTTTTTAATACGAATCAAGTACAAAATGAAATACTTAAAATATCAAGTAAATTGACTTGAATTGCCTAAATCTAAGTACAAGTATTGTTTAGATATTTTTGGATTTCCAGTTCGGATTGAGTCTTTGCATCAACTAGTAAATTTTCAGATTTTCCAGCAATGGAAGAGAATGACTGACAATACATGTATTGGGTTTCAACTCGTGCTTCTTCAGAAATACTTCTATTGCTCTGATTTTCTATGTCTGAATTTCTTTCAAAGTTGAAATTTCAATATCTTTAAACACGTTACACCATCTTATTTTAAATCTGGGATAAACGACTACTACAATAGCAGCTGTCCTTGATTCTTCTTTCAGAACAAGCAGAAAAGCGTACATTAAAATCAATCAATAATTACATGAGATGTGATTATGTATACATTTGTTATAATAAAATAAATATGATTTATATTCCATAAAAGAATACAATTGGATGGGATTCGTCAAAATACAAGTAAATAAAATAAAAATATAATAAAAGCATAAAACTAGAAAATAAAATAAAATATGGGTAGGACTTATACTAAATTCAGCGAGATCATAAAAACAATATTCTAGCAAAAAACCTTTCAATTTTCTTTTAAAAATAAAAAATGAATTAAATTCCTTTATTGCAAGAGGGAGTCTATTAAACAATTTGGGCCCCAAGTAATTTGGCGTATTAGATGTTACCTTGAGTCGTGCATAAGATATGTGTAATTCGTCAGAATGTCTGGTTTTATATCTGTGTACATTTCTATTAGTTACAAACATTTCTTTGTGTTTGTAGTCAGGGCCGTCGAGAGCCAGGCCGGGCCCCAGGACAATTCTCCAGATCAGGCCCCACGACAATTTTATGAAAAATTAAATAACAAAAGGTCTTCAAGCAAAAATTTCTCCTCCTGTGCTTGAATTTCTCTAAAAAAAAAAAGGCCTTCAATTAAGAACTCTTTGTGAGATCTTAGCAATGCTTCTCAGGACCCTTTTTTGAACAAGAAAAACATTTTTAGTTTCCCATAAGCAGGGATCCCAGATCTCACGATGCGGTACTGAGTCTCACGATGTTACGATAATGCGCCCTAGTCTCACGATATCTTTTAAAAAGCTGCTTGCAGTAACGAACCTTAAATTTTTTTGTAAAACCCATAATTTTTAAGAATTATGCCGTAGAGTCCGACCATATATATGGAACGCGATAATGCGTTGGGCGCAACATGGCGGACGAATTACACTTGAGAGTTTCAGTGGTAATTCACCGATTATTGCATTTGCAGGCTTGCAGAGGTTAATACAATGCTCTAACCACCTATTCTTAAGAAAGAATTAAAATTTATTTTCTTTATTAAGTTTATATGAAAATTTGAGTCATGGAAAAACAAAAATCCTCTCTAATTCTTAAAAAACATATTAGCGTTTTTGATTAAAATCTGTCTGAGAACAATATTTTTTGTCTTTATCTGTTATAGGTGTTGAGAGTCAGAAGTCGCGGTCAATACTTGCTCTCCCCTCGAACAGAGCACGTTAATCAAAAAGCTTAAATAGTTTGCTAAACTGCACATGCGTTGTTCAACCTCACGATTTTTTCAGGATCAAATTCACGAATTTGGGCTCAGCTCATCTGGGATCCCTGCCCATAAGCATACATCGTATCTTAGACGTGAGTTTACTTGCGCAAAATACACCATAACTAATTGACGAAATTCAAGTATAGACCGTAAATTCATAAAACGAAACTTTAGCGAGTTAATTTTTTTGACCAGTCTTCTACAATGGTCTTTCCAATCAAGGTATTGATCTATTTGGATTCCTAGACATTCCCATTATTAAGAACGACATTTTCAAAACTAATCTCTAGGGGCTCAACGTTATGTTGCCTGTTATGAAATCTAAGTACCTCAGTCTTATTAGCATTAAAAAATAAATCAAGGATATTAAAGTAACTTGACATTTTTTGAGCGATATTGGAGCTGTCTGTTTAGTATATCCTTATTTTTCGCTGAAATTATAGCCGAGAAATCATCTGCATAGCTTACATAATGATTATCATCTATTAATGAGTCAACATTGTTTACATACAGTATGAACAATATGGGTCCCAAAATGGAACCCTGAGGAACTCCCATATTAATATCTAGTGTATCAGAATTAATAATATTGATTTTGTTGTCGTTTTGTACTTTTAAAGAAATATATTGCTTCCTAGCACGTAAAAAGGTTGAGATCCAATTTAAAACAGTGCCTCTGATTTCTCCAATATATTTAATAGCAATCGAATGCTTTACTGAGATCACAAAAGATGGCAGCTGGGCATTCAGATTCCTCCAAATGGCGAATAATTATATTGTAAAATGAAAGCATAGAAGTTGTTGTTGATTTTTCAGCACAGAATCCATGCTGATTTCCTGTTATAATGTTGTCGTACCTTTTCAAAAAAGATAGAAGACGGTCAAGAAAGGCATATTCAAAGATTTTAGACAGACCACAGGGAATAGCAACAAGTCTATAGTTTTCTATTTATCTACGATCATTGTTCTTATAATAATAATACTCTCCCTAATTCACCCCCTTACGAGACGGTAATGCATGGCGATTTTTTAATCTGCATGTCATATCAACAGAAATTGAATTTCTATTAATACGGCACACATCAAATCCTAAACCGAACCATGCAATTTAATTAAAAATCCACATGGTCCGGTCTGGGATTCGAAGCCCAGCAGTCTCAGACTCATAAACTTGCCTATACATGAATATAAGCGCGTTAGACCGCTACACTACCGACCCGATTATGCAATGGTAAAACTTTTCCCAGTTTTAAAGCTTGAGGAAAACTGCCCATCTTAAATGATAAGTTTATCAAATATGTTAGAGGTTCAGAGAGAACATCTAATACTTGTTTTAGTATAAAACATGGTACGTCATCGGCTCCAGAAGATCTTTTGTTTTTAATTTTCCTAAGTAATAAATTTAATAATTATGTGTAAGAAAATGGAGAGAGGAAGAAATAATCTTTATTTGATGTGATTCCTTCGATGTTATTAGTAGACTTTGTTATTATTTTGTCGACCATAGACCAGGAGCATGTTTAAAAAAAAACTATTAACACATTGTGTGCCACGCTGTTATCGGGAAAATAGCCCCAGGGACAAAACTACATTTTTGCAATATTTGTATGTATTTACTCAAAATAAAGGTTTTTTTGATAATTCTGTGTTTTTTTGTAGTTTTTAGCTATTTTTGTTTTTTCACTTTTTCTGTTTCTCATATAATGAGCGACGTGGCCCTGAAGTAAAAAAATCCGCCAGTGTTCGGTGTGCTATGCGAAAATTCAAAAAGAATCAGGACGCATAGTTGCAAAATCCAAAGCTAAATTAACATACAATTATTGCGACAAATGCCCCGGACAACCGCAAATATGTGCGTCATGTTTCAATGAAAAACATTAATACTTAAATTTTTTCAGTCTCTTTTTTTGCAGACGTTTTCATTTTGTTATTAGAATAAGCAATCCCAGAATAAATTTTGTTTCATTATTAGAAATAGGCTATTTCAGAATAAATTTTGTTTTATTCCGCAAAATAAATATTTTTCAAACATTTGTCGTGGTGTAACGATGTTCCCCAGTAACACCGTTCTAGATACGCCTATGGTTCAGCATGTAGCCGTTTTTTCCAAGCAGCGAGAAGTATATAAAGAGCTCCGAATTTAATTCTCGTCAGTCGAACTAAGGTACTGACTCTCATCTCCTGCTCCTGCAGAGGTATTGACTCTGTAGGCTTCCCGACGTCCCGACCCTTACCTGCAAAGTTATTGACTTTGTAGGTTTTCCTTTCCCGTGAATCTCTCTCACGAAGGTATTTATTTCGAGGGACTTCCATCACCGTGAAGATAACCTAACCTCTTGTCACATCTTCGCAACACCATACTGGACCACTAAGCTACGTCGAACCGACGCACAAAATATATTTTGGTAAACGACATTTGAAGATTAAGTGTAAAGGTTTAACCTTTACACTTAATCCCTACTACTCACATATGGCTACCCTCACTCCAAAAAGACATTTGAAGATACGACGATTCGAAATTTAGTTAGAACCTTTTCATGTACATATTAGGTCTTTTCCTTTGCATCGACAGTGTAGCACTGAGCTACGTTACTTCTGAAAATGTCGTTCCATCCATACAATTTGTATAAATGGAACGAAGTTACTTTGATTTTCAGGAAAGCAAAAATTAAAACAATTTTTAAAAATGTCATAAAAATACGAAAATGCATTAACAAGAGTACTAATATTATTTAAAATTGTCCAGTCTTCATAGGAAACAGCTTATAAACTGCGCTATATATATTATGTTCGCTAAAATTTCTATTCCCTACATTCATTTTTAAATCGTTTTCTAAAACTTTTAAAGAGATTGAAATCTCAAAAAACTGAACGATGATTTGAAATTTCGTTATCAGTGACACAACACGTAACGTTGTATTTACAGCTGCGCTCACGAAAATCTGATCAATTAATGTGCAGAAATTTTCAGTGACTCTTGTTGGCCAAGTAACTATTAGCACAAGGTCAAAACAGGACAAAAGCATATACAAATCATTAAAATACAACGCCTCAGAAATTTGATTTAAAAAAATATTAATGTCTCCAGAAGGAGATCGATAACAATTTACCAGGAGATCGATAACAATTTAAAATAGTACGAACAATTTTATTACCTTTGTAGGATACAGCACATATTTCGAAGTGTTTTTCTATACAGAATATTGACAGATAAGTATAACTTATGGTTATGAATGAAGAATAACTATATATACATTTTAAATATCCCATTTTTGTTAATTATTACACATTACACTTCTACTAAATGTGATTTTTACTGGGCACAAGGATTAGGAAACAAAGATAATTAATTTGGATAGACTGACACCTATTTTCACGAACTACATACTACACTAACTTGAATGAACTTGCATAACTGAATATTAGATTATTATTGGATTTATTTTATTTTTCAAGTATTTCGAAAGTTTTCAAATAAAATATACTTGAGTATAAGTAACTTTTGAAAAACTTAAAATTGCAAGTACAAGAACTAAGATTTGTATTAGTACTTAAGTCAAATACTTGGAGTATCTTTTCATACTTAAGTATTTAAAATACTCAGTAGGTACAACAGCTCTGACAAACTATTAGGATTATTTGGCCTGTTCTTCCATTGTGTAATATATATTTCAGTTTAAAATATTAATACAAGTGCTACAACCGAAAACTTAAGAAATTAGTACTATCCTAGCATGCAATTCAAACACCTACTGTATCACAGAAGCCGTTTTAACTTGGTTTATTTTTGAGGAGTAACTTTTCAAAACCCAATATGTCCATCTGAGAACAAAATTCTATTTGTTGCGTTACTTATATTACACTTATCTTTTCATATCTGAGTGAAAGATATCAGAATGTAGAAATTAATGGATACAAATCATATTCTTTTAAATCAACTAGTGGAGCTCCTCAGGGAAGCAATCTTGCACCACTTTTATTCTCTATCTTTATTAAAGATATTACGCAATGTATCTCTAGTAATTCTCTCCTATTTGCTGATGATTTAAAAATATATAGGATAATGAACTCAATTGATGACTGTTATCAACTGCAATCTGACATTGATTCTCCAAATCATTGGTGTTACAACAATAGATTGCCTCTAAACATAAGCAAATGTAATATGGTTACATATACTCTAAAAAATACTCCAATATTGTTTGATTACAAAATACAAAACATTGGTACCAACCGTCTTGTTAATTTCAAAGATCTAGGGGTCAATTTTGATTCAAAATTTTCATTCAACAAACATATATTGCTGATATATCTGCTGGGGCGTCAAAAATGTTAGGCTTTATTTACCGTTCTTGCAAAAATTTCAAAAATATTGATACCATCAAACTATTGTATTTTTATTACCTTCATCAGTTGCTTCTAATAAAAATTTCTGTTTTAAAGAGATTCTTGAGAAATTCAATGAATTTAATGTTGATATAACTCATTTTAAGAACGAAAACTAGCTCTAAAAAATAAAATAATTGTTTCAACATAGATTATTTGGATCAATGTGCAGACACTAATTTAATACAGTTCCATGCACATAAATAACACGAATTGAAACACTTATTGATCTGTTTCCTTTTTTTTAAGTTTGATATAAGTTTGTCGATTACAATTACAAACATTAAAGTTTCAAAATAAAAAAAACTGGTTTTCTAGTACAATAATGAACAAGAATCAGTCGATGAATATTTTATTTATAAAATATTTTCCACTATACAACTTACCTCAAGTAAAAGCCGTTGGTATTTATAAAAATATTTTAACAGTCACTGATGCCATTTCTCAATAATTATATGTACATGTATTTCAATAACACACCGTACATGTATGGACAGGCTTCATAGATTTTGTTAGAAACAAGTAACATAGTTTTTTCAAACCTCGTCTGAGAGCTAAAAAAAAATAAACAAATCATTTTGTCATTGATTTTAACACGTCTATTATAATTTTTTTTTTCTTAATGTTTTAAAACATTTGAACATGAACGTTTTTTGGACCTATAATGGACACCGTTTTACTGTAGCCGCTAGAGGGGACTCTGAATTCTACTATTTACGAATTAAAATTATCTTATCTTTTTTCTCAGTAAACTTTATGACTTTTTTAATAAATATCTTAGTTCCTTCTTTAATAGATATTTACATTAACTTTTTTTTACAAAAGATCGCTGTTTTTAAGAATATACAATGCGTTTCAAAACAAATTTTTTCAACAGGCTAACTAAATATGCAATTAATTTTGAAGTGTGACAGCAGTGTAAAGCAAGCACAGTAGACATAAATACTGATTCACTCCTAAACAGGGTTACCAGGTTTTTGAAAGAGATGACGGACAGACAGAGGATTTTAGGGGAAATAGGGGGAAGTAAAAACAACTGTCTATTTTCATTTTTTTAATCAAAATTACTAATTTTGTAAAAAATACGTACCTAATTTTTGGTAAAGATAGACTGAGGTGTTTTTGCAAATAATAAGGTGAAAGTGTTTCTGACTTTGGATTTCGATTTGCGATTTCTCGATTTTCTAACTCTACATTTTCACCTTATTATTTGTAAAAACACCTCAGTGTATCTTTACCAAAATTAGGTAAGAATTTCTTGCAAAATAAGTCATTTTGATTAAAAGAGTAAAAATAGACTGAGTTGTTTTTACTTTCCCCTATTTCCCCTAAAATCCCCTGTTTGTCCGTCATCTCTTTCAAAAACCTGGTAACCCTGCTCCTAAAACGCATGCTTGCTTCTCAGATAAACCTACTCGCCCAAACCATCCCCACTCAATACGCCAGTTCAGTGATGATGTAATTATGGTTCCACTGACAATTAAAGTGACAGTAGATTTTTTGAGTGAGTTTTGTTCGTTTTGTTTACCTAAATTATATCGTTTTTTCACTTTTATATATTCCTAAAGTAAGTAGATAACATGCATCAAATATACAATTGTTTAGTTACCAATTACATATCTTTAAACTATTTTTTATGACCTGTAAACTAAAAACAGTAAAAACGTATATGTCAATAAATATATTGATGTTTTTGTTAAAAGTTTGGTTAGAATTAAATGTCAGTGGAACCAAAATGACATCACAACGAACTAGCGTATTAGCAGCTACCTCATTCTTTCTAATAGGGAGCCCATGCAACAGTTCTGTCTGCATAATAATAAACACAATCTGAATTATTGCTAGCACAAGAATTTTATTGCTGATTGATTAAACTTTTACTTCTAAAAATATAAAAATACATATATTAGCTTTAATAGAGATATGACTAGAAAAACACAATATAACTTTCACATATCAAAAAGGAATTAAGCCTCCTCTAAAGTCGTTTTATAATATTTTGAATAAGTATATAAAGGGGGCCCTCAAAACAATGTAAAATTTTCAAGAATGGTGCCTTATATAAAATAAAAGCAAGTAAAAATATGTAAATTAAAATACAACAGCAAATGATCATATGCAAAGTGCAGACACTCTGGTGTCTCATCTCACTGAGCTGCATCTCACACCCCGTCTAAAAGTGGTAATAAACAAATGGGCATTTAACATAAATCTTTTATTATGAAACTAAATTATCAAAAAATCTGATAATATCATTGATTAAGTTACCAAAATATGACTACAAAATCTTAATAATGAAC